>JAHHFK020003188.1:0-489289 GCA_024533555.2 Aedes koreicus | reverse complement strand
TGTTGGCTTCTGCAATGTATTCTCAGAAACGGATTTTAAATCTCTATTTCTATTATTATTCTTCTTCTTCTTTTCTGTATTAACCCGGTGTCTCCAAAAGAATTCCCTTGTAAAGGGCTATTCACATTAGGCCGGGCCGTGCCCGGGCCGGGGCAAAAAGCGTTTAATTCACGGTCATTATGTTTTGTTTACTTCACACTGTACCGGGATAATTCCGGGATTCTTTGAGTAGATTTCACAGTTGTTTTTGTTTTTGTCGTTGCTGCGTTTACTCGCACATATTTTGGTTTAAATCAGTAAAATTATATGTATTAAAATCCATTTTTAATAGTTGAAAGCTCGGTATGTTTAATATTTTAATAGATGTTCAGAATATTGCTCATGATCTTAATTTTACATTTTCGGATATTGTATATGATAGATCGAGTCTGGATGCGATGCTTTTAAATCATCAACCCCCAAGGTCTGTATCCGCAATAATCCGGACACCTCAAAACATGAATAAAACATAAATTTTGCATTATGTTTCCGTCGTAGTTGTTTATTTCAGATTCATGGAATGTGTTTTAACAATTCGTGAAGACAAAACATAGTTATTCGGTATTTGGATAAAATTTTCGAACTTCGCGCTTAACTCCGTCCATTAGGGTTTGTACAGACTCTTCAGAAATTGTAGAAGCCGTCTATGTCCAAATTTGCTGAAAGTGTTTGATGTCTTTGATTCCTTGCTTTTTTTCCAGAAAGCTTCCGCTTCACCAGAGCCCAATATCTCTAGATTGGTCGTAGCTCTGGGCAATTTGGCTGGTTTGAGGTTTTTGGTGTAATGTTCACTTGATTTGCTTGGTACCACTCCATCACAGTTTTAGCATGATGCCAAATCGGGCCAGAACAAAGGTTTTTCTTTGTGACTTTTGATGAAGGGTAGCAATCGCTTCTGCAGACACTCTTTCTGATAGATCTCCTTGTTGATTGTGCCTGTACTGATGAAAGATTTACTCGTTTTGCCACACGTGCAAATTGTTTGCCATACAAGGTATTTTTGGGAAAATTCGATGCCTTCTTCATTCTGAAATGCTCAGCTGTAGCATTTCTGGCCATAGCAGAATAAAATGCCAGCCCTGGAAGCTGCTTGAAATCCTCCAGGACATAAGTTTCGTCGTCCATATCAACGCATAAAAACTTCGTCAAATATTCGCAGTACAAACGACGAGCCCGTGATTTTGCTGCCAAGTTCTGTTTGTCGTTGCGATTTGGAACAATTGCAAACTGTTTTTACTTTATACGACTTAAGTCCCAAACGTTGTTTTGATTTTTGGACAAAACCAGGCGACATCCCTATTGTACGAGCCACCGTTCGAATGGAGAGATTTTGGTTTTTCGTTAATATCCTTTTCACATTTAGGTCCATGACAGGATCAGCGCGTCCAATGTTTTTGTCACTTCTCGGTTTCCTCTCCACCGTCAAATGTTCCGAAAATTATTTGAGCACATCGTGAACAGTGGATTTAGGCAAATTCAATGTTTTTGCAAGGTCCCGTATTGACAAGCCAGGATTTGCCGTACACCCGTACAAAATTCGCTCGCGCACTTGTTTTTCTTTCGTCGCCATCTTGAATACTAAACATGAAATGTAAACATCAATCATAGTCTTTTTCATCATAAACTCTCAGCTATACCTCAGTGAAATTTTTTATTCCTACGTGCAATATTTCAAAAGTTACAATGATTTGAAGGTGTCCGGATTAATGTGGATATAGACCTTAATACCCTCGATGAATGCTGAGAACAAACCGAAAATGAATACTAATACCTATGCTAATCGTAAAAATGCTTATGCTAATGATAATCCAACCATAAAAAATACTCAATCGGCCGTAAAATTTGTAAAAGTATGGTACAGTAGAATCTTAACAAAATATATATAACAAACCTGAAGGGCAAGTGCTCAACTCGAGTTTCTCTTCTAGACATAAAAAACGCATTCGACAATGTTTGGCATGTTCAATTGCTAAATTGAAAAAGTTTAACTTTCCATTCTATATGAAGAAATTAGTTCAAAATCATTTAACTGGATTCTTATTTGAGCTGGAGTTCCTGAGGGTAGCATTCTTGTTCCAATATTGTATAATATTTTCGCTTAGGACCCATTGATTTATTATCTTCGCTGACGATACAGACATTTCCGATAGTGGAAGAAGTCTTCGTGTTGTTTGCAGCCGATGGCAATCTTTTCTCTTCATATTTAAAAAAATGGAAGATTTCTCCCAACGCTTCCGAATTTCAATTTATGATAATTTCACATAAGCCCAAAATTCATTTCTTGACAACACTTGTAGTAGTCCAGTGACAAAGTAGTACTAGTCAAATTGTTACTATGAACGGAGGACCAATTTCGCGGTCCAGTCAATTGAAATATCAGGGAGTTATAATCATCATGAGGTATAACAATTATATTTCATAATAATAATGCATTATAATAATTATAATTCATCAAAAATAAACATACAAATATCATATTCAATGTATTCATGCCATATGTAATAAATACAAAGAACATTAATATTCTTTTATAAACAGAAATTCCAGACTATGCTAAAAAATAAATGGCTAGTATTTAAACACATTTTTAGACCGGCCTTGCCTTTTGTTGTGCCAATATGGTCAAGTTGTTGCAATACAGGTCCGACTCGATTATCCGGAAACTCGATTATCCGGAGACTCGATTATCCGGAGCTCGTTTCCGGGATTTGATTATCCGGAGTTTTAGACTCGATTATCCGGAGTATTTTTGTTACGATTTTTTTTTTAGTTTTTATGCAGAAATTTGAAATAATTGAATAAAACTCGATTTACTGTAGTGTATGTCAAATTCATTAATTCCAATGAGTATATTTATTTAATTTCCATTCAAAATATGATAATTTGAAGAAACACGAACGTAGCTACCCAACAAACATCGATGTTGAATTAGAGCTTGTTCAAGCAAATTTGGAGAAGCTATTCAGCTGTTTCTTCTAGAATAGCTGAATAGCTTCTCCAAATTTGTTTGAACAAGCTCTAATTCAACACCAATGTTTGTTTGGTAGGAATAGGAGGGGCTGAATATATTTAGTCTTGATTATTAGTTGTATACGGTCAAAACTATAAATTGATAAGATATGTATTTCAATATTTATGATCATTTGAACAAACATGATCGTAGCAATAAAGAGGAGGGCTCGGGATAGTGGTTGTAGGAAGTGTTTCAACGTGATCTTGTTGATATCCTCATTTGCTACATTGTCATCGCAGAACCTTTGTAATTACATTCGTGGTTAATAAAACTAGTAAAATTTGCCAGGTAACTTATTGTTTATTTAAGGATAAAAAACAAATTCGTGCATTCAGTAACAACGCACGAGAAAATGTATATAAAATAAGTCAGTTCCTACACTCTTGGGCCATTTACCGTACATAAAGTCTTACAAGAATAAATAACTAGTCATTTATGTAGGTAGCCTAGATGAAGTCTTTTAAAAATTTTAGTGAAGTTGGTTGGTTTTTGAAGCATAACTTTAAAATTATGTACGTGGCAATAACAATTTGCGCTTACCATACGGTTCATTTTTGTATGTATGTATGTATCTAGGAAGCCACCATCCCTGCATGCGGTTCCACTTAACAGAAAGGTCATGCTTTGTTACCGTTCTAAATTCAACATACTGCTGTATGAAGGGCCAAAAAGGGTTGGGCAGGCCCGTAAGCAGAGACGCTTACGCGACACCTGCGGGAATAAGAGAAGCTCCTTCCAGCAGTATGATCCGATAAAACGAATAACAAAATATGCAATTTCCAAGTTTACTCATATGATCCTTTGCAAGAACCCTTTGAAGTCTAGCGACCTCCGGAGTAATGCTTATGTTTTCACACGTTAGAACCCAGTTATTACCATACTTGTATCTTTCAAGATACCTCTATTCTTAGCCCAGCAAATTTTGGCCCATGGGGCGATGCCTTTACGAGATCCGTTGAGTTTCTTGTAAGGTCTGTATCTACATTAATCCGGACACCTTCAAATCATTGTAACTTTTGAAATATTCCATGTAGAAATGAACAATTTCACTGTGGTATAGATGAGAGTGCATGATGAAAAAGACTATGATTGATGTTTACATTTCATGTTTAGTATTCAAGATGGCAAAGGGTAAATGCACCCTTCTTTTTGGGGAAATGCTCATTAAACTTTGGAAAAATGCTCCTTAGATGCGTTTGCCCGGTATAATGCAATCGGAGGTATTAATCTTCTGGTTAGCGCTTGCCGAATGTTTTGACGGGTCTTAAGTTTCTTCAAGATTGTATAGTTTTGACGGGTTTTAAGTTAAGAGTCGTCAAAACAAATTTAAGACCCGTCAACACGAAATTAAGACTCTTCAAAATGAAGTTACGACTCGTCAAAATGAAATTTAAGCCCGTCAAAACTACGTAGAAGATTACGGAGCGAAGCTCCGCTATACAATCTTGAAGAAACTTAAGACCCGTTAAAACAACCGGCAAGCGAACCAGAAGGTTAATACCTCCGATTGCATTATACCGAACCAAGCGCATCTAAGGAGCATTTTTCCAAAGTTTAAGGAGTATTTCCCCAAAAAGAAGGGTGCATTTACCCTACTGCCATTCAAGATGGCGACGAAAAAAAACAAGTGCGCGAGCGAATTTTGTACGGGCGTACGGCAAATCCTAACTTGTCAATATGGGACCTTGCAAAAACATTGGATTTGCCTAAATCCACTGTTCACGATGTGCTCAAATCATTTTCGGAACGTTTGACGGTGGAGAGGAAACCGAGAAGTGACAAAAACATTGGACGCGCTGATCCTGTCATGGACCGAAAGGTGAAAAGGATATTAACGAAAAACCCAAATCTCTCCATTCGAACGGTGGCTCGTAAAATTGGGATGTCGCCTGGTTTTGTCCAAAAATCAAAACAACGTTTGGAACTTAAGTCGTATAAAGTAAAAACAGTTCTAAATTGCAACGATAAACAGAACTGGGCAGCAAAATCGCGGGCTCAACGTTTGTACTGCGAATATTTGACGAAGTTTTCATGCGTTGTTATGGACGATGAAACTTATGTCCTGGAGGATTTCAAGCAGCTTCCAGGGCTGGTTTTTTATTCTGCTATGGCCAGAAATGCTACAACTGAGCATTTCAGAACGAAGAAGGCATCGAAATTTCCCAAAAAATACCTTGTGTGGCAATTAATTTGCACGTGTGGCAAAAAGAGTCACTAAAGGCACAATCAACAAGGAGATCTATCAGAAAGAGTGTCTGCAGAAGCAATTGCTACCCTTCATCAAAAGTCACAAATAAAAACCTTTGTTCTGGCCCGATTTGGCATCATGTGGTACCAAGCAAATCAAGTAAACATTGTACCAAAAACCTTTAAACCCGCCAAATTGCCCAGCGCTACGACCAATCGAGAGATATTGGGCTCTGATGAAGCGGAAGCTTTCTGGAAAGAAGCAAGGAATCAAAGACATCAAACACATCGCGCAAATTTGGACAAAGACGGCTTCTACGATTTCTGAAGAGTCTGTACAAACCCTAATGGACGGAGTTAAGCGCAAAGTTCGAAAATTTTATGCAAATACCGAATAACTATGTTTTGTCTTCACGAATTGTTAAACAACTACGACGGAAATATAATGCGAAATTTATGTTTTATTCATGTTTTGAGGTGTCCGGATTATTGCGGATACATACCTTATATAAAAGATGCTATACGGACAGAGTTATAAGCGTTCAAGATAAGACAATCTTTGTAACACTTCCGATATTTAGTTTCCGTAATTGCACTCCAGAATAGTAAGCATAGACGTAGTTCTACGTTAAAAAAAAGTAAAGTTTCTGAAGAAATATGTCTATTCAAGTTAAAGGCTGTCATATCCATTAGGCCTAATTTCTAAATTTCGATTTGCAAAGTTATCTGGCAAATCAACAGTCACAGCGCTTCATAGTTAGTACTAAAAAGCTTCATCACTGACTGTGGAGGCATAAAAAATGTGCTCGATCAAACCACCGCCATCCGCATTAATTGCCGACAGTGTTGACCCACTTTGAATTCGATGAATTTCAAATCTCACTGCCTACGACAGGAAATTAACACCCGCAGCAGCTTCCGAAGTGGGTGGATGGTCGATGGTTCGCCAAATCGCGCAGACCACACCGATCATTGGCTGGCACGGATTGTCATCAATGTCGCACCACATCAGCATACACCAGCTGTTGACATGTTGTCCAGTTTAAACTATCGGACTCATCCAAAACAAGACAGCAAATTGATTCGATTCGTGCTCAAATGACCTCAAACTGCGGAGTAGGCGGATGCTCGAACGCTGCGCTGTCACCACTAAAGGTGATTACTCGAATTATGTTGGCCTATACAATCGCACGCACGCACGCACTGACACACTTTGTGTTTCCCGCATTGTCTCATGTGAGCCCGTTTTTCCCCGGCCTTTTTCATCCGATGGCAAAAGAATGTTGATGTGTCTATTTTCTTCACGGTTCAATTGCGACCCCGTCGACAAAATGTGTCCGCATGTATGTTGTTGTTCTCCGACTAACGACTCCATCGATCACTCCCAGCCACGGCACCAGCATGCAGAATAATTTAAAAAGCAAACACATGTTTCGGTTGCTCGTCGATGTCGGTGGGACACCCCCTCTGTCCCCACTTCTTCCTTCATCAACGGTAAAAAAGTTTGTCCAACGCACAAACTCTCCGCTTTTATTTGATTTTGACGACCGTTCTGGTCCGATTTACGGACATGTGAGCATTAAGGGATGTTGCAAACCTCGCAAAGCCTAATTTTAGTTAATTTTGTCGAATTTTCTAAGCACTACTAATTAATTGTGTTTTTATTGCGTACAGTGCGCCAAATTTAAATTATAAAGTTTTGAAATTGGAAATATCTTCTCAACACCATGGGATCCTAGTGGTGAACAGCAGTTTCTGCTAGAACCAAAGATGTGAAGAGAAAGTATTGATAGGTCCGATAGAGCTCGGAACAGAGGCGTAGCAAGGATTTCAAATAGGTGGGGGGGCGAGTTTTTTTTAAAGAGAGAGAGAGAGAGAGAGAGAGAGAGAGAGAGGGGGGGGGGGGAGAGAGAGAGAAAAAAAAAAAAAAAAAAAAAAAAGAATAACATCTCCTCCGGTGGTTCACATACCGAAAAAACAACAATAACGGACACCTAAACGGAAAAACAGCCCCCCGGGGGCCCAGAGAAAAGTGTCATTTTCATGTTCCGACAGATGGAGCGAGAATGGAGCCCTCACCAGCCATGTCCAAACACTACACTGCACGCCGGGCTATTTTTTACCACTCTAGTGCGTGTATTGAATTCACCACTTTGACTTCGTGCTTCCAGACTTACACGCCACGCGGTTGGTACAACACCAATGCCAGTGCTCGTGTTTTGGCTTCAGACACCGTGTATGATGATTCGGCAAACACCACAGCCGAGTGTTTCCGATTGTGTCCGATTGCGGAATACACGCGTGGTTAATTTATTTTATTTCTACCCATGCCGTGCTTGTTAAACTCAATCAACTTTTGCGCCCGTCACCCAACAGCCAAGAAAACAAACCTATAAGTCAAATTATCAAACTTTTAGAATCATCCGACGAGCATTGTTGTATCCGTGGTAACCAGTGTCATACTGGGTGTACGTTGAGAGCTTTCTTGTGATCGTAACCACTCGGCTCGGGTGTTTTCCCAAAAATTAAGACACGGTGTCTGAAGCAAAACACGAGCGTGTACACTCGTGTCGCGTCCATTGCGTTGCGGGTACATCTATAAGCACGAAACTGAAGTGGTAAATTATAGCCACATGGTGGTGTGTTTGCAGTCAAGTTCGGCTCTCGTGCAGAACGGTTTGGTGTTTTCACCAAGGCCCCCCCCCTCTACAAAAAACCCCCCCTAACGGGGGGGTTTTTTTTTTTCTTTTTCCCCCAAAAAATTTAAAAAACCCCCCCCGCTTTTGCCAAAAAAATAAAAAAATTTTGGCTTTTTTTGGAATAAAAAACACGATTTTAAAAACTTTCGATATTTCCCATGTTTTTAAATCAAACCACATTAAATGCCAAACATTTAACGGGTACTGTAATGTCTCGATATATTCATTTTATAGTCATGTTGGATTTTTGTATAGGATAACCACCGAATTTGTTTGCAGTTTGTACTTAAAATGTACTTTTCATCCGTGACCCACTCACCCATATATTTTACTCACCCTGCTCACACCGTTTCAATAGATTATATTTGTTTAATGGTTGTTCAAATAATAAGTGATTGGCTATTAACAAACATACATTTTGAGTTTTGGTCGTTTATAGCTTATGGTGTGTGTCCCCTTAGCTTACCTTTAATATAATTATTTTATCTGATATTTCCTAAACAGGAACATCAAACATAACCTTTTAAAACGAAGGAGGTCACGAATGTAAGCAAGCTGTGTTTTTTTCTGCTGAATTGTTGCTACTTGCATTCTTAATACACGAGTAGTTAGCAAATAATTTAGGAAATCTTATTCATCAATGACGAAAAAAAAAATTCATATGCGTTCCATCAGCTATTCCTCAATATTTTAAAAATAGTTTATATACACTGGTGCAACTGCGTTTTGAAATTTGAACCGATTTATCTGATATGATACAAGTGAAACACGTTTTGTCGAAACACGGTGTATGTAGCAATCATGTGTTTCTGAGTAGTATGAAACCAAAACGGTGTATCATAGAATTACATTAAAATTGTTGTTCAAATTCGAGAAAAACCACCATTTTGCATATTTCTCTTTTCGTGGTTATTTCAGCTGCTTAAAACGCATTCGTTTTGTTTTGTTCGCTTGTTTCTTTTAATTACATGCTGGAAAATATTATACTTACTCTTGAAAAACTTTCGAATGTCCATTTATGGTACTTCTAGATAAAATGAATCAAAAAACTAATTTAAACTGCTTATAATTTAAAAAAAAAAACCTTGCGCAATTCCCACATTGTGCACTAAATTCACCAACAGAGCAACTTTTTCGAAATCAGATAAGTAATGAGAAATAACCAGAAGTATCGATTTTGATAGTAGCTTTCTTCTTAGTTCATACGAGTGTTCTCGACTTGTAGTGGTATAAATTTGATTGAGGAATTTCCATTATTCTTGTTTTAGGCCTTTGTCATGCAAAATAGTAACCGAGTGCTTATGAATGTATTCTACCCGGTGATTCGTTTTGTTATGAAGGTTCTTCTGTTTATAAACACGCGCAGAACCATCGCTTATTCTTCCGGTCTTCCTCTAAGCTCTCCACCAATTGCTTGTCGATCTGCCAAATTTGGAAGACATCTGCATTGAGTTATCTCAAATTATAATAATCCGTCCAATATATCACAAAACATTACGATTGGTTGAGCGGACTGGAGATAATGAAATCATTTTGTATAAGACCACGTCTCTCCCGGTTGGTATTAAACCAATGAGCATGGATATCAATAGAAACATAAAGTTACCAGAAGGCACGAAATGCATCTACGGACTCTTATTTTTACGAAATCCCTCAATTGAAATTTTTAATGGATTAGCATAGATTGTTCATTAGGGGCGGTTCATAAACCACGTAGACTCATTTTTGAAAATCTCAGAACCCCCCCCCCCCCCCCTCGTAGACTTTTCTCCATACAATTTTTTGAACCTTTGTATGGAGCGTAGACTTTGGTCAAACCCCCCCCCCCCCTTTCCCCCAAAAAAGTCTACGTGGTTTATGCATAGCCCCTTAGACACTTCAACTTGATTGATACAGTTATTAGTTACAGAAATGCAATAGATTGTAGGATACAGTAGTAAAAATTGAAAGTTCCGAAAAAAGAGTTTGGTTCCAGCATCGGCTGTGAAAGGTTGTGTCGATGCTTTATTACACACTATTTTCCTATCGAGCATGGCGCGTTTCGTATTGTTTTGGTTATCTATAATTCGGTGAAACGAGTGATCGAGTGAGCACAGTAAGAAAACAACAAAGCGTCTCTCAAGCGTTAATATAATTAACCTTGATGTAGAAGGAGATGTTTCGCTCATCGCCATGAGGCACCAAGAGTAGACAGTCATGTTTGCTAGAATGAAAGATATGAAGAGAAAGTGTTGAAAGTTCCGTTAGCGTACGGTAGGTTGGAAATGGAATAGAAGTATTGAAAAGTTTAAAATTGTACAACGGATGATTTTGGATGGCTGCAAGCTCAGTCCTGAGTGCAGCGATTTCCTTTGATTTTGTGAAGAGCAGTGAGACCTTCACCTTTTATGACACCTCCTGCACCGGGAGCGCGGCATTTTGTTTGCTCGCTTATAGTCGGGCGCTAGGGTCCGAAAGACCGGTGTCGTCATAACGCAGCCGCTTGGAGCTGCCCGGTTGCGGTATGGTCTCGGGAGCGCCAGCACACGGCAATAGTTCAAGCGGGAAAGCTTGCAAAACGTTTGCTGCGATTTCTTCTGCCTTGCCATCACTTGAAGATGAGCAAGCGTAGCTGATAATTCGCGAGCCGGACACTCTATCGCGAGAAAACGGACGAAGGAGGAAAAACGAGAAGAGCAAAAAACACGACCGTACGTGATGCTTGATGGAACTGATTGACAGTTTTTAATTGTTCTATAGTAAAATGGTTAAAATCAATGTCCAAATCGGAATCAATGCGTAGGAAATGTCCCGATCGATTGGTGCAAACATTTTGGAAGTTGATCGTGAAATGGCTTATTAACGTGAAATGAATTTAAAAAAAATCCAAATCTCACCATGTTTCGTGACGTTCCAACTTTTCGCACTCACCCTAATGTTGAAAACACAGACGTAGTCGTATGTCAAAAAATCAATGTTCCCCCGTTACCTACAGTGAGGCCAAGGCCTGTATGTTCTCTGCTGTACACATAAGGCGTCTTATGCACACGATCCATTCGCCATCCTTGGAGGGTCAATAGGACACTTTCCACTTGATCGATTCACCTCGTCGCATCTGCTTGTTTTAGTCGGTGACGTGCCCACTAGCCTGGGCTAAAATTGGAATTCTAATTACAGTATGATTATCGGAGGCATTTTGGGCGCTATTATAACTGTGCAAAATTTCAGCTCAATCAGTGGAACTATGTTTTAGCACCCTCGGTTTTTATTTTACACTAGCTGAACCCGGCGCGTGCGCTGCTACGCTTGCAACTAAATAAAGGAAAATTTAACATAATGGGACGTTTATGGTTTTTTTTTCGGAATGATTTTTTTTTCTTGAAAAAGCAGGGGCTCAAACCTCTATCAAAACATGCTTCTTACCCGAGAAATACACGTTTTGTGTTTAAGTAACCAGGATAATTCTCATTTTTGGTAGAAATTTGTGTTTCATTTGTATGGGAGTCCTCCATTCCAGAGGGAGGTGGTTTCTCAAACCACCATACAATCATTGCCTTCAAAACCCCCCACATGCCAAATTTGGTTCCATTTGCTTGATTATTTCTCGAGTTACGCACAAATTTGAGTTTCATTGGTATGAAGGCACCCTCCCCCTTTCAGAAAGAGGAGGGGTTTTGAACCACCATATAAACCTTCTTGCCTTCAAAGCCCCTCACATGTTAAATTTGATTCGATTTGCTTGATTAGTTCTCGAGTTATGAAGAAATTTGTGTCTCATTTATATGAGAGCCTCCCTTCCTGAGAAAATAGGTGTCTCAAACAATCATGAGAACCTTCCCCAGCCTCAAAAACCCTTCATACAAATTTTCACGTTGGTCGGTTCAGAACTTTCCGAGTCTATAAGGGTCTGACAGGCAGACAGACAGAAATTCATTTTTATGTTTATAGAAATCTAGCCTCCAAAAACCCCCATATGCTTAATGTGGTTTCATTTACTTGATTAGTTCTCGAGTTATGCAGAAAGTTGCGTTTAATCTGTATGGAAGCCCCCCCCCCCCCTTAAAATGGGGAGGGGTATTGAACTGCCATAGAAACATTTCTTGCCTCCAAAATCCTCCACATACCAAATTTGGTTTCATTTGCTTCATTGGCTCTCGAGTTAGGCTAAAAATTATGTTTTATTTTTATGGGAGTCTACCCTTCCAGAAGGCGGAGGGGTCTCAAACTACCTTAGAAACATTTATTTCCTTCAAAAACCTCCAGATGCTAAATTTGGTTCCATTTGCTTGATTTGTTCTCGAGTTATGCACAAATTTGTGTTTCATTTGTATAAGAGCCCCCCTCTTACAGAGGGCGGAGGGGTGTCGAGTCACCTTAGAAACATTTCTTGCCTTCAAAAACCTCCACTTGCCAACTTTGGTTCCATTTACTTGATTAATTCTCGAGTAATGCAGAAACTTGTGTTTCATTTGTATGGGAGCCCCCCCTCCCCTACCAGAGAGAGAGGAGGGGTCTCAAACTACCGTAGAAACATTTATTGCTTTTAAAATCCCCGCATGCGAAATTTGGTTCAATTTGCTTTATTAGATCTAGAGTTATGAAGAAATTTCAGTTTCATTTGTAAAACAACCTCCCTTCTAGGAGAGGGGAGGAGTCTCAAACCACCTAATTTTTTTCGCCTCCAGGAAACCCCACATGCTAAATTTGGTTCCATTTGCTTGATTAGTTCTTGAGATATGCAGAAGCTTCTGTTTCATATGTATGGGAGCCTTCCTTTTTAGAGAGGGGAGGGGTCCGAAACTACCATAGAAACATTTCTTGCCTCCAAAAACTTCAGCATGCTACATTTGGGTTCTTTTACTTGATTAGTTGTTGAATTATGTAGAAAAGAGTGTTTCATTTGTATGGGAGTCCCCCTTTCTCAGAGAAGGAGGGGGCCTCAAACCAATTTCTAAGAACCTTTCCCGGCCCCAAAAACTTCTCCATACAAAATTTCACGCTGATCGGTTCAGTAGTTTTCGAGCATATGAGGTTCAGACAGACAGACAGACAGACAGACAGACAGACAGACAGACAGACAGACAGACAGACAGACAGACAGACAGACAGACAGACAGACAGACAGACAGACAGACAGACAGACAGACAGACAGACAGACAGACAGACAGACAGACAGACAGACAGACAGACAGACAGACAGACAGACAGACAGACAGACAGACAGACAGACAGACAGACAGACAGACAGATAGGATTTTCCATGGGGAAACTTTCTTATTTTTATTAAAACATAAATCTGCGGAATTTGAATCTGTCCGGGATAAGGGTCAGTACGATACCTCACTTGTATGGATTCAAAGTTCTCATATAGGAAGGGGTGTGAGGTTCTTCATGTTTCAAGAACGAAGAAAAGACAAAAGATATTGAAAGAGCGTCGCACCACTATGTGGAAGGTTGATTGACCCGTTACCTGTATCCATATAGATATGCATGGCATGGATTGACAGACAAATCGCAGAAGTTCATTTATATTCCAGCTTGTCGGCCACGGAGAATGCAATTAGCATACCTCAGAGTACTTGAATCAAGTGAATCAAAGTGAGCTCACTTTGTTATGATAATCATGCATTGGTCGATTAGGCAATATCTTTTAAATCTGATGAGAACCTCGAGCGACCACATGTTTGGCATTCCGCAACGGTTTTATCTAGAATTAGATTGAAGTTGCGATGGATTTTTCCCTTTTTCTTTTGCCCCAAATCTTGTTACAGGATGTTGTGCATGGACCCCAACTAACCCAAAACTGGCATAATTGGTTGCAGCTACTTGATTGTGACTTAATTGGGTCACACATTAGTTAATTTAACTGATTTGCAACAAGTGTGCTGCTGGGGACAATTTCGTATCATTTAGATCGGCAGCCATTTTCCGTACCGACCGCTGATATTTTCGCCGGATCCGTTTTCCGAACAGATCTCTTTCAGTCACGGTACCTTCTAATGGTTCGATAAACAAAATCTCGTTTCACACCTAGGTTTTTAAGATTTCTGGAGTTCGGATGTTAACCTTTCAAGAACATTTTAACCATCGCGTCACGATAGAGCTTTATAGTCCGCGACAGAAAGACCGTGCATTTGATTTATTGGAAGGAAAGTTTAGTTTAAAGGAACGGTTCACTTTTTTTAAGGCTATCAAATTAAAGCAGAATAATCATGAAGAGGAGGCTGTGCCTGTGCGCGGATGTGACGTTTGCTTTTTCGCCGCAATTGAAAATGATTACTAACAATGATTTATTATCTAATGGTAGTATTCAAAATACGTTTTTCGCATCTCGTCAAGTGTAATTAACTGTGATGAAGCAGAGATTTGGAAGTCAACCAAACCGGTAGCATTTTCTGATCGGTGAATTATGTGAGAAGAACAAAAAACTGTCGCAGCTGCTGGGCGATATGGTGAGCATGTTCGATCAGCAAAAGCTAACCAGCCACTTCCAAGAGTGCCTGTTCGAGGTGATAGGACGGCCAAGGAATTCCCGGAATGAGTGACACCGTGATGAGTGTTGCCGAGGTTCAACAGCTGGAGGAGAGCTACCCTTCCTTGATCTTCGTTGAGATTGAGCTACTATCTGGTCAACTTCGCTCGCTGTATGTATATGTATATGTGTGCATGTGTGTATATATGTAAATATGTATGAATGAATGAGAGGATGTAATAGGATGGTAATACTTCCAATCACTCAATTTTGATTAATTTTAATCAAAGGTACACTATACTGAACATATATAACCATTCCACAAATATTGAAACTCGCCAATTCTTTATCTCTTGAACGTTTATGAAGGTTGTTTAGGTTTGCAGTACTTTCGTCAATAGATGTTTGGGCAGTTATCAATTTTGCAAACAGTTGTAAAGACGTCGTGCGCAGAGATAAGTGGGTCTGCGACACTCGGCATTTTTGGCAAAATGTTGAGTGGAAGTGGATAGGCTTATGTCCGTGACTCCCCCCACACTATGTGCACACGTTCTATGCTATGCTATCAAGTATAAAATGAAAATTTGAAAGATATGTGTGTGTGAGCGTATGACATTGTGTCAATACATCCTTCTTCTCTTTCCAGAAAGTAAGTAAGTGCTTTAACTTTCTTAGTTTCGTCACTACCAACGACCTATATACATATACTTTCTCGCCAAGGAAAGCCCACCGCACAATCCCATCCAACTTCCAACTCCAGATGTCTATGAAGGTAGCATGAGTTCTCAGCATCTTCTTAAGTAGACATCTAATCAACACTTCCCTCCAATCCCTTGCTGATCATAAGAATCCGGCCAGGTGTTATGCAAAGAGATCGATAGATGAAGGGCCTGTCATACCCAAGGCAGCTCTTCTGGCGCTTCCATTGTCTCTACAACAGCCAACCCAGGATTGTGTATGGTCAGAAAATGCTATGCTATGCTATCTATCAAATTAGAGCCAAATAATCAAGTTATCATAAACATATATTTAATTCCGGCAGGGTAATAAAACATCAATAAAAATGGAAAAAATTGCAATAAAAATATGTGAAATCGCCACTACATTATTAAACACTGTGCCAATGAAAAAATAACAATTCGCACTAGAAAAATATAAAATAGCAATAAAAAATTGATAATTCATTTTGAATAATTCAAAAGTGACCGGTAAAACTTTCAAAAAAAGCAATGGCAATTAGTATAAACGCAATAATAAACTGATAGTTTTCCGTCATAATAATAAGTTCTAGCGCTATACATGTGACAAAAGTCTTCAAATCTTTCAAATCTTCCAATTGAAACCAAACAAATCGCAATAAAAAATCCAAAATAAAAAAATTAAAATTAAAATAATTTGTTTGGTTTTGATTGGAAAGCTTTGAAAAATTTAAAGACTTTTGTCACATGTATAGCGCTAAAACTTATTATTATGACGGAAAACTATCACTTTATTATTGCGTTTATACTGATTGCCATTGCTATTTTTGAAAGTTTTACCGGTCACTTTTGAATTATTGAAAATGAATTATCAATTTCTTATTGCTATTTTATGTTTTTCTAGTGCGAATTGTTATTTTTTCGTTGGCACTGTGTTTAATAATTTAGTGGCAATTTTGTGAATTTTCATTGCTAAATTTTCATTAATTAGTGCCAGTATATATTTTAGTCATTCAATTCCATGCTTGAATAGAAAAACACATAAAATTATTAGTTCGAAGCGTGGTTGCTGAGTATAGTATTTTGATATTCTTGCATTTGATCAAATGTACGCAAATTTCCCAAGAGCTAAACTGTTGAAACAAAATTCAAATGACTATCCTCAATTCTGGTAACCCGAAATCGAATCGTGCCGGCACATGTCTCAGTCGTAAATTAGCAATAATATTCGAGTAATTTCGTCACAACTCACAACGTATGAATAAAATCCAGCACTGAACCATTATTGCCTGCCTCCACCAGGTTGTTCCCCTCTGCTGCAATACTGCTATCGGTTGGTGCGATACGTGATTGGATTCTATTTAAGGCAGCGCTTCTTGCACTTCCTGCTCTGCAGCACCTCAATCGATTGAAGGTAATTAAAAGAGGGAAAATTTGAAAATCTGGCGATAAAACTCCATTGGCAACCATTCTTCATCCGAGATCGATAAAATACAGGATTTGATCGTAAAACAGCGACGCTTCCGGATTCAGCGAAATGGACAACCACTTGACTAGAGAGAGTGATGGGGAAAAAATGATAGCCCTTCAACCATAAAGCACTCTTTCATGTATCAACCATCTCCATCATCGTCACCGTTCTCGCCACAACCATCATCATCATCATCATCATCATCACTATAAATAAACCACCACGGTCCAAGCGCTCCGATCTTCCGCCAGATAATTCGTCCCGATGATTTATTGAGCGATTCGCTTTTCTCATATTTTCGGTCCGCTTCCGATGCTTTTCATCCTGTCCGCCCCCTCTGTGTGTTCGTGGATCTGGTAGGCCAACACAGTGCCAGTACGTAAATAGTACCTACTTCTAATTGAGTGGATATGGATGTTGTATGGGTCGATGACGAAAAAAAAAACCTTAAATGCCAGGACGTGGTGGACATGATACGGTGATTAATGAAACGTTGTTTATCTGATAAGCGAGTCGTTTGTAATAATGTAACAGAATCGAGGATGGACAATCTTGGTAGTTAGATTCACACTCAGCTTAAAGGATCAATACGGTTAGAGTAGTTGATTTGTGGATTCGATAGTCTTCGGTGGTTTTCGAGTGAATGCGTTTGATAATTAAGTTTCAATTAGGACATAAGGCATTGTTGATTATTCTCGTCAACCGATTTTCAAACCTCTAATTCCATATATTATTCCATCAAAGCACTGCATTGAATGTAAGAACTGTATCCACATTTGGTTTTTTTTTTGAACTCCTGCATATTCTCAGCTCCCGATCAGGAGACAACAACATATGAATACCTAATTTTGATCTTGATAACTGGCCTTGGTATTAAAGAGCTCAGATTAAGAGGTAAAATACCTAAGAAAATACCTAAGAATTGCAAGCAAAATATCTCTCGAATAACAAAACTTGTTATTTTGGATACCTGGGAATACCTGAGAGGTACTATTTTGGTATTGTCTTACCTCAATTTGGTTTTCGCATAACATTGTGCGAACAATTTTATGGTATTATCCTTAGGTATTTTACCTTTTAATCTGAGCTCTTAAATACCATGGTTATCAAGCTTTTCATTCCTGCTCGGGCTGTTTTACCAGTCTTTTTGAAGATCTTCTTCACAATCGCCCAATAGCGTTCGATGGGGCCGAAACTGAGGGTAATTTGGCGGATTCACGTCTTTCTCAACGAAATCCATACCCTTTTCCGTGAGAGTTGTTTTGGTGTAATGCGTCGACGCTAAGACTCTAAGACTCTAAGACTCTAAGACTCTAAGACTCCAGACTCTAAGATCGATAGATTTTCGCATTGATTGTTCCGATAGTGTAAAAAATGGCAGACTCCATACCGCAGGAACATATTGCTTGCCATACCTGCACTTTTCGACCAAACTTCTCCACTTGAATCGACCTGTCTGCATCGCTTACATCCGCCCCTACGACGGCAGTGTAATATTGTGAACCTGGAAAGGTTCTAGAGTCCTCTTTGACATAGGTCTCGCCGTCCATCAAAATACATGCAACCGGTCGTGGCAAAACTCGCCAATACAATTTCCAGGCCCTTGTTGCGGCGCGTTTCTGCTGTTTAGCACGTTTTTTGGCGATTTGTTCCAGGTGGTTCCGTATCTAGATACGTTGAATCATTTTGACGCTGGTTTCCGCTTTATTGGCCAAATCACGTATTGACATTGATATGTTCTTCCGAATTCGAGCTACCACTTTCTGATCCAATTTAGGACTGGCAGATCCGGGTTCTCTGTCTCATCCTGGTACACTCAAAAAAATCGACACGTTATTTTCACGTAACTTCCACCTGCACACGTAACCAAATCTTCTTCAGTAAAATCAGGTGAACATTAGGTGTCCAGTAAATTGTACGTGAAAATCACGTAAAATTTATGTGATTTTCACGTAGAATGTGAATTTACGCGGAAATCACGTAGCTCTTACGTGAATTCCATGTGTTTATTACTGGTTTTGGCAGTGGACGAAAATTACGTGCGTTTCACGTGGAAGTAACGTGTCGATTTTTTGAGTGTAGTTAGTCCAAAGAACAGTGTTCCCCAAACTTGGCTATGATGAATTTTACACTCGCGTGATGAATTCCAAAGCGATTCACCAATTGTTGCATAGTTACACCCTTTTCACGTAGCCGTGTGTCAGAAACCTTAATTTCCACGTATTTTTCAATGCGTGACATTTTTAAAACAAATAATTCCAAGCGTGCAAGTAAACAAACGTCAAACGCATAGCTATGCTATGAACAAGCAGTCAAACCCACAGCATGCTATGATGAACACATTAAAACCATCACAAATGTACACGTACTACGCAAATTTACATTGATAGCTTATTTTCGATGCATTCTTTAGAGCACATGTAAAGGGTGTAAAGGGCACACAGAAAATCTTCTGTACGATTCAATATGAGTAAAAAACCTCGAAATTTGAGTAGATCTTATCCATAGTGTATTATTTACATCTGCCAAGTTTCATAGTTATACATTCATTAGTTCCAGTCATGTCGTCGAAACAAGAAATTCTCCGTGAGAAAATTTTGTGCACTCACAATCAAAATCCAGGGGCGTCCCACCGGTGGATTGCTAAAAGGCTTGGAATTGCAAATACAACTGTGTCTCGTGTAATAAGAACCTTCAAGGAGCGTCTGAGTGTCCAAAGGAAGGAAGGGAGTGGTCGTAAAAGTGGTCCAATGGACAGTAAAATGGCCAGGAAAGTCGTACAACAATTCAAGAACCGTCCAAACATGTCAATTCGAGATGTCGCTAAAAAGTCTAAGGTGTCAGTCGGTTTTGTGCAGAAAACCATGAAGCGTGCTGGGTTACATGTTTACAAAGTGCAAAAAGCCCCAAACCGGAATGAAAAACAAAACATCACTGCGAAAACCCGCGCCCGGAAACTTTACACGAAGCTGCTCACCAAATCCGGTTGCATCGTGATGGATGACGAAACATACGTCAAGGCCGACTTCCGTCAACTTCCTGGGCAAGAATATTTCGTTGCCAAGTCGAAGTTCGATGTTCCGGAGGATGTTCGAAAGAAGAAACTATCGAAATTTGCAAAGAAGTTTCTAATCTGGCAGGCGATTTGCGGATGTGGTGAAATAAGTGCTCCCTTCATCACTTCCGGAACAATAAACGGTGCGATTTACACGGAACAGTGCCTTAAGAAGCGTCTCTTGCCATTCATTAAGAAGCACAAAGGATCAACTCTGTTTTGGCCTGATCTAGCATCCTGCCACTACGCTCGAAACGTATTGGAGTGGTACCGAGCCAACGGAGTCAATTTTGTGCCAAAGGATATGAACCCACCAAATTCACCGGAACTTCGTCCAATTGAAAAATTCTGGGCAATTATGAAAACGGAACTTCGCAAACATCCCAAAACTATAAAAACAGAGCTAGAATTGAAGAAAATTTGGGTAAAAACAACAAAAACATTGGGAAAATCGGTTGTACAAAATTTGATGGGTGGAGTGAAAAGGAAGGTGCGGGCATTCGGGATGAGAGACGAAATTGAATAAAACAAATGTTGTAAATCAAAACTCATTAGTAGTTCTTCATTCCCTGAAAATTTCAAGAAAATCCGATAATAAGTTTAATTTTGATGAGTATATATGTGTATGCCATTTTTATCGAATACACCCTTTACACTCGCGCTACGTAGCGAACGAGTTCTAAACTAATGTTTACAGCATCCGAAAGGCCTTGACCACTTGAAAATATTTGCCGAACACGGCATCTTGCATATGTCAAAGATCTCAAGATCCACGTTATCCATTAATTTTACATACACACAAGCGCAGCTTAGTGGGATAATTCTGACCTTTAAAGTCGACCGCCTGAAAGGTCATGATTTCCTGAATAGCTTTCCCAAAGACAGTAAGTTTTTAAATGATCTAGATCTCAGGATAGAGGTAATACAAAAATTTAAAATGTAAAATAGCACCACATAGCGGACAACAGTATGCAAAAAAAGTTTATAAGTCCCCCCCCCCCCCCCCCCCCCTCCCCCTACCAATTTACAATTCGTTGTTTTTATTTATTTTATGATTTATCAATTTATGTTTATTTATTACATTGCATTCAAAATAGGGCGTTCATATCTCTTCTTGAGATTTTATGAGATGAGTTATGAAAAAGGGTACAAGATTACGCAAAAAAAACGTATCCACCCTCAAACGGATACTACGACAGTTCGTGTTTTACAGAGTTTTAGTCTGTATTCTGCAACTTTCTCGAATGTAAACATTGTGTCTAGCTGTTATTTAGTGCTCTTGAAGTTTTTGTGCTCAAACTTTCAGTTCTTTGTTCAAAATCGGAAGTTGTTTGTTGTAAAATGCCCAAAAAAGCATAAATTTCGATCAGCAACCGAAATTTCATTATTGAACATCACAAAACTGGCAACAGCTACTGTAATATTGCCGATATTGTCTAGCTTCACAAAGATACGGTCGCTAGAATTGTGCAGATGTACAAAAAGCGTGGTTATATCTCACCAGCTAAGCAATCGGGGACAACTGGCCGAATTGACAGAATTATCTCAGAACAGCTCTAGCTCCAAAAATTGCGGCACAGATTGAAAACGAGTTTTCCATTCAACTGACATCACAATCCGTACGAAATCGTCTTCATAAGAAAGGTCCTAAGGGCAGAGTAGCACTTAAGAAGCCATGGTTGTCCGCAAAAAATATCAAAAAAAGATTGAAGTGGGTCCAGGAGCACATTTCATCGACCAGTGATGACTGGAATAAAGTAATTTGGTCAGACGAGACGAAAGTAATGCTATTTGGGTCTGATTTGGTATCACAAGAAAATGGCGCCGAACCGGTGAAAGTTTGAAAAATGAGTGTTTGCGGCCTACTGTCAATCATGGCGGTGATGAGTATACTGAGCATGACTTTAATTTTTTTTTTCTGCAGGTAGAGTCATGGTGTGGGGATCTATGGCTACATCCGGCGTTGGAGAGCTTCAGTTCTTTGATGGAATCTGTTGTACTTGATACAATATTAAAATAGTTCTTTATTAATTGAAGTCTTAGTACAGAATGAATTCTTTGCAGTTTGTTGACTGCCTTTTATAGGTCCGGTTGCTACGCGTTGTCAGGCTGTCCACGGTAACAGTAGTTGCTTGTTGTCCGACTGCTATGATAGTGTCCTACATTCCTCCCTTCTTATTTACAGAACAGGTATGGTTCAAATCTTGAAGGCATCCGAATCAATCTCTGCGGCCGGACCGATAGTTTTTCTTGAACAGGATCGGTTGATGGTTGGACATCTTCTTCTTGTTCCAATTCAGGTTGCTCGATCTGGCTGGGACCTACTTCTGGTTCGGAAATGACTTCAGCTCGTTCCTGTTGACTGAAATCTTCTTCGTATTGTGGGTCCATTGGCAATTCTTCAACTTCAATTTCAGGCCGTGGTTGCGTCTCGGAATGAACGTTTGAGGTTGATGCAATGGGATCCTATTCGACTGGACTTGGACGTTGCTGGGAGTGCGGCTCAGATGCTTTTGAGGATTGTAGACCAAACATGTCCACCGCATATCCAGTGGTGTCAAATCTTCTGCAATTGTTTCCTCTTCAAAGAAACGCATCTTGAGTTGGTTGGTGTGTGATCTGATGAGCCTTCGTCCATGCCACTCGTCCTGCAGCACATTATGGTTGACACGACCGATGACTTTAATGATCACGCCGGGAGCCCATTGCCACTTGTTGTTGCTGCTGTAGACCTTAGCGTAGACCTTGTCACCTTTACCCAAATCACGAGGAGTTGCGCCGTGCTCCCGATTGAACTGCTCGTCCTGGCGATGATTGAACAGTACAGGCTTCGGTTGATTGTGGTGAAGGGGATCCAGGACTGTCTTCATGTTTCGGCCAAGCATCTGTTGCGAAGGTATCTTGCCATTCAGAACACGACTGGGTTTGGTCCTGTATACCTGGAGGAAAGTCTGGAGCGCTTCCGTGATGTTTTCCCCCTCGTTGATTTTGTACACTGACCTCTTCAAGGTGTCCACAAATCTTTCCGCCTTACCATTGGACTGTGGATGAAACGGCGAGATTCGGAAGTGTTGAATGCCGTTCTTCCTGCACAAAGCCGCAAATTGTTCCGACGTGAAGTGGGTGCCATTATCGGAGACAATGACTTTGGAAATACCAAAGCGTGCACATAGTTCATTAAGGAACTCGATTACTACTGCTGTAGTCGGGGATCGTACGAAGCGAATTTCTTCTTCACTTTGAGAAAGCGTCCACAACTACCAGGAGACCGTTGAGTGGGCCAGCAAAGTCGATGTGAATTCGCTCCCAGGGAGATTGTGTGAGTGGCCACGAATGTAACGGAGCCTTGAATGGTGACTTGGAATGTGTGGCACAACTGTCACATTTCATGACGAAGTCAGCAATGTTTTTATCAATTCTCGGCCAGCACATTCCAGGATGTCCTCTATGGAGTTGCTTCAGCATTCTCTGATGAAAATTTTCCGGAATCACCAGACGGTTGGACATCATGATGCAACCCTTTACTACCGAAAATGCATCACGATGAGCGAAGAAAGGGCGTACGGCAGTGTTGGCTATGCTTTCGAGTTTGGCCGGCCATCCACGCGGGATATACTGGACTACTTGCTGGAGAATGGGCACTTGAGAGTGGCATCACGTACCGAGTTGAATGTCACAGGTAGCGAGGTTATGGCTTCATGGAGTGGAACCTCGACGTCATCTTACCGTTCAATGGAGGCGATGATGAAATCCTCATCCGGTTTAACGTAACTGTTGATAAGAAGATTGTACGTCGGCCTAACCAAATTGCGTAGTGGACACGTAATCGGTTCTAAAATTGTAACAGGGAAGTGTCAGTGCCCAACGTTGAAGCCGGTTGGCCGTGTGAGCCGGCATTCCGTTCTTCTGTCCGAAGATCCGCAGTAGTGGTTGATGATCCGTTTGGAGAGTAAACCTGCGTCCTAGCAGCATGTGATGGAATTTTGTCACGCCGAACACCAACGCAAGACCTTCCTTCTCGATCTGTTCATAGTTTGCCTCCGCTGGAGTGAGAGAACGGGATGCGTGAGCGATGGCTTTGAGTGTACCATCTGGGAACTTGTGGGAAAGGCATGCCCCGATACCGGACTGCGATGCGTCGGCAGCAACGATGATGTCTAATGCAGGATCATAATGCGTCAACATCAAATCCGATTGAAGTACCTCCTTGAACCGCTGGAACGATTTCTGGCACTCCTGATTACAAACAAATTTGGCATCCTTCTTGTGCAGTGCGTCGAGTGGGCGTCGTAGCTGGTGCATCTCTTGGACAAACTTTCCGTAGAAATTCACTGCACCAAGAAATGAACGTAGAGTTGTTATAGGTCCGGTTGCTACGCGTTTTCAGGCTGTCCACGGTAACTGTAGTTGCTTGTTGTCCGACTACTATGATAGTGTCCAACAAATGTATAATCAATTTTAGGGAATTCCCGCCGTATCAGAATCTTGGAGCTTCTAAAAAGTTGTTGTAAGATTTAACAACAACGGAAATGCTATTTATTTCACAGAAATTCCACCAAATCGACCAACTTCCCAGTTTTTTTTTTCAGATTCTCGTAAATTTTTTAAATTATTTGTGACATTCTGCTTTTTATCATGAAAGATGTACCAACTGGAAGTCCAAGTAACTTCTGGAAACTGCTTCTCAAAGTTCCGACAATTTCCAGAAAGTTGTTTCTATTCCATGACTGATCAGATTTTTGGAAGTTTAACGAAGTTTTCAGAAACGCTGAGAATTTGTCGGCATTTCAATGGACTTCTCTAAACTTCCACCAGATCTCTTCTCAAAAGAGAGCGAGCAAACTTACTACGATTATCGTTACTTTTTAACGATCTTTAGGTTTTCTCATCTTAGAGTGTTGATCATAAAAACCACAACCGAGAAAAACAAGACTTGCAGAAAAAACATGACAGCTCTTGAAAACACAACCGTTCGGGGGCAGAGCTTGCAGCGATTCGGATGAATTCTATTTATTAATAAATAATACTAAAAATAAAAATTATAGGTTCATACTCGTTGCAAAATTGACCGATTAATAACGAAATAAATTAACAATAATCAATCTTTCAAAGCTAATTCCGCTGTATTTATTCTCGAACAACATCTGACAACTCTATCTGTCAAAAACTCAAGAGAAAACTAAGGAGGAAGGTATTCGATTGAAATCAATTTCCATCTAAGCAGACGGCGACGGTGATGGTGACAGAACAAACGTCGGTTGAAGTCAACACCCCGGTTGAAAGAAGCTCCCCAGGCAGTCGTCAGAAATTCCAATTACCTATGTGAATTGGCGTGGCACCGGGTTTAAAATGGCCGGAAATTACTACCGGAACGTGCGGTAGGCCGTAATCACTCGAAACAGGAGGTGATTGGTTCCGGTGGGATAATGGGATTCGCAGGCCCCGTCGGTTCCATTGGCAATGGCAAGCATAACAGTCAAATCGATAAGCTGACCCAGTGGAATATTTCCGCAGTCTTCGTAGTGGCGTAGATCGAGGAAGTGCAAACGGTTTCATATTTCTACTGCTCTCGCTATTATATCAACAAAGACGTAAGCTCAAACAAAAGAAATTCAAACTTCGCCTCTGAATGGATTCACAAGAGCGGAAAACTGAATCCATCACATTTATGAAAGGACAAGGCAAATATATACATATACATTCCGTTCCGATTCGGTATCTCGTCGCCTCTTGGTCGCCTGCAAAACAATAAACCTATCAACATCAACATCATTGTGGCACTCACAGGTAAGTTAGTCGGTTCGTATCACCGCATGCCTGCCTTGTAATGCTCCTCTGGTGCACCCAGCTAGAATGATGGCGATACAAAGCTGGTGAACGAACGATGGGTGGATGGAGACGCGGTCCTTCTGACGGTTATGCAACTTTTGCATCAATTGCTCCTTGACTTGACTCATCATCATAATCATCATCGTCGTTGTCGTCGTCGTCGTCGTCATCGTTACCATCAGGGTTCCTTGGAGGTTGGATTGCAATTACGTAGGACCTGAGTGAGGAACGAAATATGAATCGCAAATTGTGGATGCAATGTAGTGAAGAGGAAATAGGATCGCTTTCCGGTGAGAGGTTTTCTTCTTCAATCTTCGCAAGTGGGTAACCTCTGAGGGTGCCGAGACAAGATTAGGTATTTCTATTTGCGAGCAAATCAACCTGCGTCGGAATAACTATGCTGAAAATAAAGGGAAAGCTGATTGTTTGATACTTTGAAGAGGACTTGAGCTCCACATGAAAGTCCCAGGACTTCCCGGAGGAGTGTTATATACTTCATAATATAGTTGACGTCAATGAAACTGCTGTGAGATTTTTGAGCATCTCTTGGCATTATCCAGATATAAGTGGAACTGATTTGAATTTAAAATTAAATTCCCAGCATTTTCCTTGATGATTTGATTATTGAAACCTTGATGATTTACTAATGATCTGGCACTAATACTAGTTTTTGAGTCGAAAATCACTCAAATCACTGTGGCCAAAATGCAACTTTCTCAGAAATAGGTGCACAAACCTTTAATCAAATTTGAGTAACCATGCCTGTGGAGGAATCTGTGTAAAGTTAACCCAGATGTTGACAATTGTGGAATGGGTAAACTTTACTAATTTTGCGGCAGTGTGCATGGTAGTCTTATTAATTTAATGTTCAAGAAGACAAACTCGAAACAATCAAAACGGTTTTGCATTTAGTTAGCAATAATTTAAACATAACATAAAGTTTTTTTGAATTATTTTCAGCTTATAGCTTATTTTAAACTAAATCAAACACCATCGGTACACTTTGTAAGGCGTTGTTGGGCGTCAATGGAAAATAAGATTGCTGCAAACAGGAGGCCACTTGTCGTTTGGAATTTCAGAGATCTATGAACGGCTTTTAGATCCTAGCTTCAAACATTATATAAAGTACCACAGAAAACACCAAAAAATCTTCCTGAATTTCCCCCACAGTACCAGAGAATAACCCCAATTTAAACTCACTCAATTTGAATAAGCTTAACCGAAGCGGAAGATGAAAAGTATGATATTGAAAAACTTAATGAATGGTCTTCATGTCGTTTCCCTGGCTTGACGAAAGTTTTTTTCCTTTTTATTTTTTCCCCCACGGTTGATGGAAATCTTTATGCACCAACCCAACACAGAGAGCCCTGCACTTGGTCATCGTGCATTGTGTCAGAGTGTGGTCAGGATCAACTTTGAGAAAAGGCCTTCTTCTGATGCTACTAATTCCTGCATTCTAGTTACCCCATCAGAACCCCCCCCCCCCTCCCCCCCTTGTCTTCATGGGGGACTTGCTCATTTCATTTCATCTCACTTCGCAATGATCCGAATCGTCGGCGATCTGGATGATCTACAGAACCGGTATAAGCTGGTACGTCCGTTGACCGTTCTCCCTTGTGTCCCATTCTCGCTGCCATTTGGCCATCGACTCCGCTCACACCAGCTTCCAAACTCCCCTGATAACACTCACTATCTTCCTCGAGAGTGATGTCAATCGGGATCAGTCCGGCATTATGACGCATACTGCCTCCGATGAAATAGTGTTGTACGCATTCACGATTCGCATGACCATAAGCCTGAACGTACTGTTCAATCTCACTCAGTTTTTCTTGATTCCCAGTGCTGCGACCCACGCAGGACCTCCATAACTCAGTACCGATGATGATATTCTAGCCAGTAGACGCCGCTTTCTACTGCTAAAGACTGGACTCGGAAAAAATTAGACACACGAAAATGATCACCAAAAATTTATTTTAAATAGGATACTTCTCAAATTTTCAAGGATTAATTGAATATATATTAGCTTTGTTTTGGCATAATTTATTTATTGAATTTCCTCCCCCAAGCTGAATGCTCCTACATTTCTCTTAACACTGCTCATGAGATCTTAGGTGAGGCTTTGTCCATCTTCCTTACACAATTTCTCCCAGTTTATGTTCAAAGCTTCATCGGTTTTGAATGTGTTTCCGCTTTTCTTCTTCAACTTCTTCTTCATTATCGTCCAAAACTTTTCGATCGGACGAAGCTCTGGTGTATTTGGCGGGTTCGCCTCTTTCTGGACCACATTAACGCCCTTCGCTTCGTACCAATCCATTACAGGCTTGGCGTAATGGCACGAAGCGAGATCCGGCCAGAACAGCGTGAGACCACGGTGAGAGCGGAGGAAGGGCAGCAACCGTGTTTTGCTTGTCAGTCCGGTTTGACGCCTTCCTGACCTTAAAAACACGTAGCCCAGCCCGCTTCATGGTCTGCTGGACGAACCACTTCAACGAATTGACCCTTTTGGCCACGTCTCTTGTGGAAAGGTTCGGGTTATTCTTAAAGTACTGCCTTATCTTCCGCGCCTTCTCTGGGTATTCCGTTTTCGGTTCTCGGCCGCTTCCAGCGCGCCGTTCGACGGTCTTCGTCTCTTGGAACATCTTCACAACGCGGGACACGGTGGAATGGTGGATTCCAAGCCTTTTGCCGATCCATCTGTGCGACTGACCAGGATTATCGATCACCGCGCCCAAGATATGCTGGCGTAGCTCTTTTTGTTTCGAATGCATCTTGAAAACTACTTGACAGATCGCGATAAATTTGCACACATAAACATAACACTCTAAAGTAATATTACTCAAAATTTCATTAATTTTTACCCACGTGATAAAAAGTTACACCCAAAACAAAGTGTCGTATTTTTTCCGAGTCCAATCTTTAGGTCCGTTGCTATTCGCCATGATTCTGGCTACCGCATTGATGTCTTTCACCGCCTTCCCACAGGCATAATCTACGTGTAGCTATTAAAGTTTAGCCGGTCATCGACACCCAGCACACGTTTCGAGGCCCTCCGATGACGATTTCTGCTCCCTGCACCACTTTGCAGCAGCAGCTGCTGCTGCTGATCAACAGCATCTCCGTTTTGTGGTTGGCTATCCGCAGCTTCAACGCCTGCATCCAGTTTTCAATTTTACCGATTCCTTCGGTCGATAACATTTCCACTTCTTCCATTGTTTCGCCTGTCACTGACAATACGATATCGTCCGCAAAGCCAACGATCACTACGTCTTTGGGTCGCTTCAGCGTTAGCACTCTGTTGTACATCCCGTTCCAAAGTGTTGGTCCAAAGATGGAATCTTGCGGAACTCCTGCCGTGATGTTCACCGATTTCCACCCCACAGAGGTCTCGTAGATCAGCACCCGTTTCTGAAAGTTACTATTCAGAATTCTGCGAAGGTAATCAGGGACCCATAATCTGTGCAGTGACTCGGCAATAGCCATCCAGCAGGCGCAATTGAAGGCGTTCTTAACGTCGATCGTTACAACGGAGCCATATCGATCGCCTCTCCACTTCTGTTTGGACAATTTACGACTGTATCGACCACTGTCCGAATAGCATCCACTGTAGACGTCCTTTTCCGGAAACCGAATTGCATCTTCGAGAATCCGTGTTCGTTCTTAGTCAATTTCGTCAGCATGTTGAGGATGATCCTCTCCAGAAGTTTCTCGAGCGTATCCAACAGGCATATTGGCCTATAAGATGCTGAATCCCCTAGATGCTTTCCTAGCTTCGGCAGCAACACTAGCCTCTGTATTTTCCACCAGTCCGGGAAATGGCCTTCCTCTAGAAATTTTTGCAGTGCAGCCCTTAACATGTCCGAAAATCGCCTGAAGCTAGGGATTTCATCCGGTCCGGGTACCTTCTTCACCTTAAGCCCTCTCGCCACTGCTACGACTTGCGTGCCCTCAGCGTTACTTCTTTTTTTCTTATCATACGGTGTACCTGGACAAGTCGTTGGATCGTGCGTCGGGAAAAGCCCATCTATGATTAAGTTTTTCTGAATATAGCTCTCCAGCCATCGTTGAGCCTTTGATATCCGCCATGACAATACTGTACGCGTCGCTCAAGGGGCTGGAATCAGCGGCACAGCACAGCTTCTTGTAGCAGTTCGTCTTGCTGAGTCTTTTCTTTCGTTATAATTTGGGCCTAGCTGCTACAAAACACCAACCTTCGCACCTCTCTGTCTACTGCGGTTTTAGCTCTCTTGACACGTCTTCTGGCTCTGAGATAAATCGCATGGAGGTTGCTGAGTCGCTCATTCCAGTTGGGCGCCACTTGTTCCTTGACTTCAATTTCCTCGGCATAGTTGCGTCGAATAGTCCTTACTAACGTATTCGTCAGCTTGTCCGTGTTTCGGTTCGAGAGTTCGTTGTCAAACCGAAGTGCCTCAACAAAGAGTCCCCCTCGCACACTCTCTTGTTCATATTTGTCATCAATGACGGACTACAGAAGGTAACATGAATGACGGATTCACGACCGCGTAAACAATACTGGTGGTTCCTACGTTCGATAGTGTAACTTCAAGCATTGCCAGAGCTTCTAGCAGGCTGCACCCTTTTAGAGTACATCTACTGCCCCACTCCACAGTCCAAGCACTGAAGCCTCCTCCGATGACGACAGTTCTTCTTCCGATGAGCTTTTCGGTCAGTGCATCCTCCATCTGGTAGAACTGATCCTTGTATACAAAGATCCCGTTGATTTTTGCGATCACGAAACCTTCGTATGAACTGGACACTACTTCCTGGATGGGAAATCTACCCATCACTTGTTTCGCAGCCATCGGCACTCTATCTGAAACCCAGTTTCAGTTATCGGGAGGAACACGATATGGTTGCGCAATGATTGCGTCGTCACATTTTGTTTCTGTTGTTGACTACCACAAAAATTGCTGTGCAATATTGCAATGATTGAGGTTAATTTGGGTTTACTCCATTACTGTCAATCTTTTGTCGGCTTCTAATATACTGGGCATCTGAAGCCTCCCGTCATGTGGTCGTCTCTGTCCTCCTTTTTGAAAAACATGCATCTCGGTTGCTTGGTGCAGTCTCTTGCAAACTGACCCTTTTCCCCGCATTTCCTGCACAGATCAGATCTGTCAGGATTTTTGCAGTTCCTCGGCTGGTGACCAAAACCCATGCACATAAAGCATCTCTCCAATTCCTTTGCAACTCGAGAGATGATTCTCGGTAATCACACCAACCACCAACCAATCGGTAGCATTGATGTATCTCCAAGATCGCAGGATCGCATCAGCACCCTCCTCAGCTCCTGACTTTTGTTGTGATCTCGTTCAAAACACTGCACTCGACCACAGTCTCCTGGGAAAGCTCTAACTATCGCCTGCACACCAAGATACTTTTCAAGGCTGTGCTTTTGATAGCAGGATCCTTTTTCAGCTCGAAGAGCATCTCACCTCTCTGGGTGCGCCTGATTTTCACCACCTTCTCCCCTAGTTCCTTCAACTCCGGATCAGCTCTCACTTTTCGGAGGAGTTCAGCGTACGTCGTTCCACTTTTACCTCGACAATTAGAGCGTCGCCCTTACTTCGCTCCTGACAAGGCCGAGGTGTCTGCTTCTTCTGCTCTCCTGAAATTTTCACTTGCTGCTGATTTTTCTTCTTTTTATCTCTCGGATTGCCGACACTGCGCCATTCTCCTTTCTCCTCTTCGTTTTGTACTTTTTCAGCTCCTCCTCCTCTCCTGGTGTATACCTTTTTCTTTTCTCCGAGCGTGGATTCTGGGGTTCCTTCGGTGTATTTGGTGCTTCAACCGGTGCCTTTTCGGCAGGCTCTGCTCTCATCTTCAGTCCTGCTCACATTCGGCTGCTATCACGGCCAATTTGACACGCGTCACCATATTTTTGATTTCTTTGTGGACGTCGTGCGTGTCCTTTACGTAATCATAGAATTCATCATCCAGTTTCTGACAACCTCTTTCATGGTTTTTTTCCCAACACTGTCTCCTCGAGTTGTACTAGGGCGGTTGAGAGGGGCGTGCGTGCCCTCAACCCACTATAAACCCTCCTACTGCTTCTAGTCTCGGTCCCTAACTACCTTTCACTACTACTTCAGGGAGGGTGGGTAGTGGTGTCTATTATGCTTTCAGCACTCGCTGTGCCTAATTACTTTGGACTAGCTCTGACCTGGTCATAGTGCCATCTGTCTTGGAGATCTTGAACAGTTTGAGAGGCTACTGCACTTACGGCGTTCCAGATGTCCTGGTCTTGGCACACCTTCTGGGCAAGATTATCCAGCGTTGTGTCACAACCGCTCATGGCCATTGTACCATTTCTCGCGCCGTCGAGGCGGAGGCATGCGAAGAACACATGTTCTGCTGATTCCTCTGCGTCCACGCACCCAGGCCACGTGGAGGACTCGGCTTGCCCGTAGTCCCGTAGGTACTGCCTAAAACAGCCATGGCCTGACAAGATCTGCGTCAAATGAAAGTTAACTTCACCGTGTTGCCGATCGGCCCATCCGGATTGTTCCGAAAGCAGTCGATTGTTCCCTTTGTAGAGTTGTTCTATTCGCGTTGGCATTTGACCAAAGATGCAACTCTAGTGGCCTTTCTTATTCTTCTTATGCCACGTTGATCGAAACATTCTACGTCCTCTTTTTTAATGATGCCATTGGGCATCATACCCAAAATGACGCAGACTGCGTCGCGTGACACGGTGCGGTATGCGCTGGCCACTCCCACATTAGCCTGTGCGTACTATCCAGCTTACCTAAGTAGCTTTTCAAACTTAACGCAGTGCCCTACACCGACCCGTCATACCTCAGTATGGACAAGGCAACACTAGCCAGGAGCTTTCACTTGCTTTCTTATAATGCCGATATAACCGCGGAGGCCTTCTTGCAGGTGTAATCAACATGGCTGATAAAGGACAGCTTGTCGTCGATCACAACCCCCAAGTTCAGGGATCGCTTTGAGGTGATGGTGCAGTTACCTGCACTAATCGTAACCCCCGTTTTGTGATGGGCTAACTCTAGTTCCTTCAAGTGCATCCATCCCTTTACAAAGACGATAGAGTCAGTGATCGTTAACTACACCAGTGATGTCCATATCCTCAGTGTGGTAAAGAGAGATTTAATTTTTTTCACATACTCTTCCTACCTCACCGAGAGCTCTTCTCTCTTGTGTATATTCATCCCCGTGTTTGCTTGCGGGTAGCGCATGTGAGTGTAAAAAAATGGTTTTTATTCACACAACACTCGATCGCTCTAGAGGGAGAAGAAGAGCTCTCAAATTCACCGAAGAGAATGCAGAAAAATTCGCTGACGCGTGCGCCCCAGTGAGCTCACTGGCCTGGGCTCTTCTGCTAATATACATCAGTGATTGCAAATTCGCTTTGGCGCTACATAACAAAGGAAGAAAGAAGAATGTTCCTTCCCGCTTCCTTTTTTTCGGATATTTTTTACAAATCCGACGAAGTTTTCACTATCAACCGCACCAGCGAATCACAGAGAGAGCACTAGCGCGTTCTCACCCAAGTGTACGCGGCAGCGATCGCAGGCGAGAGCACGTGGGTGAAGACAGATAAGCGCACGTGAGAGCAGTCGTTTTAAAGAGAGAGTGATTCACTCACTCCAAGCCATCCCCTCACTAGCGCACACTTTCACTCTGTCTATTTACCACCGAATAAAAGAGCACTTTGCATTATCTGTGGTGAGTTATAGTTGTATCCTCTGTGAAGGTACAAATCTCACGCGCTGGCGTAACATTAGTGCGAAATGCCATCTCCGAACTACACTTACTTGATGGATTCTCAAGCGTGATGTTGCCCTCGAAACCAACAATCTAAGAAGCTACACTTCGTCATACATTGTGTTCCAAAGCACTGAGATAAGGATAGAACCTTGCGGAACTCCTGAGGTGATTTGTACACATTCCTGACTCGCTTCTGGAAGTAGTTTCCCAGAATTCTGCACAGGTTCCCAGGAATCCGGAAGCGTTGGTTCGACTTGGCAAAACTGGCGCTATTAAACGCGTATCTGCCGTCACCCTTGATTTTCGGAATAACTCATGCGTTCGAGGTTTGCCCAAATATTCATGATTGGCCGCGTAGCTGGGGAATGATCAGAGGATTTGCTTTTTTCGGTAGGCCCATCTGGGCTAGATGGCTCCAGCTTAAACGCCACATACTCTCTCGCATGGTTCTTTCAGATGAAGGTGGCCACTTCCGGCAGGCATTTGGTACATCTGTAAACCTGTACTTACCTACCTACCTACTTACTTACTTACTTACTTATGCTGGTCCATCGTCCTATTAGGATCACACCGGCGTCACGATATTTCTCCATAAAACTCGATTGAGGGCTGCTTGTCTCCAGTTCCTCGAATGTCCCACACTTCCAAGGTCTTGCTCAACTTGGTTTAACCACCAAGCTCGATGCACTACTCTGCGTCTTGTACCGGTCGAATTCGGGGCAAACACCATTTTTGCGGGGTTGTTGTCCGACATTCTTACAACATGTCCCGCTCATTATACTCTTCCAGCTTTAGCGACTTTCTGGATACTGTGTTCACCATCAGCTCGTGGTTCATCCTTTTTCTCTGTCGTATCTTTCATTCAGATTATTCGCCTCCATTTTTCTTTCGCGTCTAATTCCACTTTTGAAAAACACGTCTACTTCCTACAACGTTAGCGGAGTGAATGTTGAATCATGGCGCTATGTGTTCTTGACTCTTTCCGGTATTCCAGTGTATGTGTGTCGTTCAGCCTAGCAAGGACACATAGGTCTGTGCTACCTAGGTAGCAAAGCAGGAATGAAATCCAGTCAGGTAAGGGGCTTCACACATATACTAAGTTACTCAATATCTTTTTGTGTAATTCCTTCATATTTACACATTTACTTTCATTAGGTATGAAATATTGTCATACAGATAAAATACAAAAAATGTAGCTACTCATTTTACGTTTGTTTATTACGATATTTAAACATCTACTCTTAGCAGGGTTGAGATCTAGCCATACAAATAAAACACAAACATATGTATTTGCTTATTTATGTTTGTTTATTACGAAATCAATGTTTCTCTTACATATATCCTCATAGCCACTACATTCTCCATACGTCTTTTTCACATAGTCCGCGTCGTTTGGAAACTCCAAGTGCTGGAAGGTGTACTCTTAGAGCATTGTCTACACGCAATTCTGTAGCTACTCATTTTTGAGTCAAAAATCACTCAGTCTGGCAAAAAGGGAACTTACCCAGAAGTAACTTTACACAAATTTGAGTTAACAAACCGGTGAACGAAACTGATTAAAGTTTACTCAGATGTTGACATTTGTCAAATGGGTCATTTTGACTCATTTTGAGTAGAAGGAATATGGTAATGGGCGTGAATATCTTAAATATTATTTCTTTAAAAAGATGAATTTAAAACATAGTGATTAGAACACTTCGTTTTTTTTTATGTAAAATAAATTGCACGAGGATTTATTCAAATTGGTTCATTTGGAATTGATTCTTTCAAATTATTGCAAACTTTATTCAACTTTATTTAGTTGAGGCATCGCCGTAGCTGCTAAATTTCACTTATTTATTTATAAATTCACTTCAAGTCACTGCGCAAAAATAATCTGTTTATACTTGTCCGCCATTTTGACCTTCATAAAAATTTGTATCATAATCGTTTACCCAAATCTGGGTAGATTCCACTCATCCGAGAAAAACAACTTTACTCATTTTTTGATAACTCCATACTGCTTACAAAAATGATTGCAATTTACTCAGTCACTGGGTAGTCCCAAAATAGCGTGTACATCTTTACAATTGTCTATTTAGAGCAAGGTTTGAAAAATCAGTTGCTTCGACATCGCTTTCTTGCTACTGGTCAGCCACAAGAGAATCTTCTTCGAAACACGATGTGGGAGATATAGTTGACCTTGCTGCTCACCTCCTAGGTAGGGGTCTTGATATATTCGGTCCCTTACCTGTCGTTTCCGCCCAGAGTCAGATATGTCTCATCGTTCATCACCTCCACCACATCGCACATTGCAGGAAAAACTTCCTTGACCATTTTCTTCAGTCACTGCCTCGGGGTGGTGGCCTCCGTGACTGTCGACTTGAACATCCGCTTCCGCATGGCGATTTCGTGGGCTGAATGTACTTTTTGACGGTTTTTCCGGTTGCACCGACAACTCTGCCCAAAGCATGGAAGATGTTGCCACCTTCCCAGGTTTTGTGCTTCAGCTTCTGCTGGACTTTTAGTCGTGCAAGGCCATGTGACGCCAGAACAAGGTTTCCTCTCGAAGGCGATGATCTTGTAGATGCCGGTTCCCATCTACACGATGCGCTTCAAGATGGCTGAATTCGACACCCAGCACCCCCCACCCCCCCCCCCCCCCCCCCGTTACACAAAACAAAAAAAAAAATAAACACGTAAAAATCCCATTCCCCCCCCCCCCCCCCCTCCTTTTTTTTTCTTTTCTTTCTCCCTCCCTTTCCCCCCCTCCCCCCCCCCCCCCCCCCCCCCCCCCCCCCGCCCCCCCCCAACCCCCCCCCCCCCCACCCCCAACCCTCCCCCCCCCCACCCCCTCCCCCCCCCCCCCCCCCCCCCCCACCCCCAAAAGGACCCCTTTTCTTCTCATTCCCCCCACAACCTCCCGACCCACCCCCAACCTTTCCTTCCCCCCCCCCCCCCTTTTTTCCCCCCCCCCCTCCCTTCGTTCCTTGTCCCCCCCCTTTCCCCCCCCCCCCTTTCCCACCCCCCACCTTTGTTTTTTACCCCCTTTCCCCCTTTCCCCCCTCTTTTTTTCTCCCCCCCGTTTCTTCCCCCCCCCCGTCCACCCACCCCTCCTGAACCGCTTCAACACTCTGGAGACGGTTGAATGGTGAATGTTCAACATTTTTCCCAACTGCCGGTGCGACAGGTCAGGAAATTCCAGGTGTTTGGAAAAAAATTGTTCTCTCGACTCGCGTTGGTTCACCTTCGTTTTCGTTGAATCGAAAAACACGACACACGAGTTTGACAGCATGTAAACAATACACATCAATGAGAAAGTGTGCAAAATTTGGTTGATTTTTACCCAATGGTAAAAAAGTTATGCCCTGTTGAATGTGTCGCAATAATTTCGTGTTCGCCCTTTACCATCGATCGAAGATTTTATACTGCTTCCGTCATGGCTTCTACGAAACAACTGAAATCGCAGTCAAAGTTTTACTGTAAACAATAGGGGTACTATGATTGGAGATAGATAGTTTCACCCCCAGATGGCAGTAAAATCGATTGAAATAGCGATAAAAAGTGTCTATTAATTGAATGCAGACGTTATCATATCCAAATGCCCGAACGAAATAATCTCAAACATTGAATCAAATAATTGTTGTTGTTGTATAATTGCTGTCGTTGAGTGACCAAATGACGAAAGTGAGTTGAACACAACTCTAAATTGAGTCAAATGGATACGTTTCTTTCAATCGCCCACAATTTCTCCAGCATTTTTATGTTCAATTTCAACTTCAGCTTCGGAGTAAGTATTCATCACTTCATATCTTACCGTAATCCATATCCACCACATTGAATCACGAACTTTTCATAATGTGAAACTGTTCCCCTCATAAATCTTCCTTCTCACGCACAATGTATCACGCCTACTTTCATACACAGCCCAAATGTGCTCAGCCCCACTCCGCAAAAGCAGGCACCAACTTATCACCAAAACAAAAGAAACCTCCCCGATGGCAGTCGGAGTCGACAAACTTTCCGAAAATTAATTTGAACTTTGCAAATAAGAAAACTTTCCACTTCTCATCCTGCCAGAGCAAGTGACTGAATCCCGGGCAAACACCACTCCAAAAAGGGCATCGTCATCATTCGCATCGTCTCCGGAAGTGCAGAAAAATGCTTCCAGCTGTGAATGTATCTTCACTGGCCTACACGCACCGAGGAATGTGACGTTCCAGTATGCTTTCCTAAGTTGAAATTTCACTTAAGATGAAGAAATCGTCGTCGCTGCGAACGTTTGCACATGTTACCATCGGCATTTGAGTTCATGCATGCCACGCTGGATCCAACAAGTTGTTTATCAAAACGAACAAATTCTCGGAAAAGTCCTAATCTTTTTTGCCTAACAAGTCAATTTTTTCCACAGTTGAAAGTTGATCCGTTACGACTCCAATTCGGCTCGGGAGCAAGGGGAAATTTATGCTAATCTGCGCCGGATTTATTTGCAGCAAGGAAAATTAGAGCTCCACTCAACACTTCCAACCGAGCGCCTCCATTTCTCTTTGATGGGTTTATCAATTTCCGGAATGGGAACTGTAGATAGGAAGGGGAAATCGGGGTAAATTGCGCCTCTTACATTTTTCAGCTGCGGAGTAGAACGATGCAGTCGTTGGCATTGAACCCCCATCTCCCGAACGTCTCCAATGGCAATGCGAGGAGACAAATTCCAACAAATTTCGAAATCACGATCTCCCAACAACAACGACGGAATGCGATGGGAAAACAAAACGGTGGAAAAATTGAAGTGAAATAACTTAAACTTTGAGGAATTTTCTTCCCGGTTCCGGAGAGTGGTGAACTGAGTTTCTGGCACTTTGTTCGCACGGCCGTTCCTACTCGATCCACTTTGCATAGTTCGCATTCCTGGTCATCCGTCGGTGCAGTGCGTCCCAGTCCCGTTCATTGACGAGCAGATTGTTTGTTTTTCTCTCAGATGTTGGGGATGGTGAAATGCAGCGGAAAATTAATCGTTTCGAGAGGAAATATTTATTTTCCCGGCGGAGTGTTGCCAATATTTGACCGAATGTTTATGCTTTTAGTTCGGGGTGTTTATTTCGTTCGCGTCGCTTCTTGTGTTAGCTAACGTTTAGATACACACTTAAAAATTATTCACGGGCTCGGTTAAACATTGAGGTAAACTCACTCGGCAATTTCATATTTAACTGATAACTCGGCAGAATCTTCCGGGTAGCCACCATATGAAGGAACATCTTCAGATCGCAAATTGAAGTTCATTCTACTTTCACAAACTAAATGTTGATTGCAAAAAAAAATCGTCTTTTTAGGACTAATTCCAAGAACTGGCCACTTTCACGGATGTTCCGGATCTTCCGGGTGGCCACCACATGACCTCTGAAGAAACATTTTCAGACCACGAATTGAAGTTCATTCTATTGTACTTTCATAAACTAAATGTTGATTGCAAAAAGAAAATTTCATCCATATTGGACTAATTCCTAGAACTGGCCACTTTTTCGGACGTTCCGGATCTTTTGGAGATCCATATGATTCCCAGCATGGTTCTCAATGTTGATCAAACAAAAATTGCTTTTTACTTTCAATGTTTGGATGCACACCACGCTGACTTTGAAAGCAATTCACAAAGTGAGCTAACATTATTTTTTTTTTTATTTGTGGGGGGGGGGGAAAAACGACAGGCGCCCCCCCAAAAAAATAAAAAACGCGAAATATACAAAAAATATCAAAAAAATATTCACACCAAAAAAAAAAAATTTATAAAAACAAAAAACTGCCATCGCGTCAATTTTGGTTTTCCCAAGTTTTCCCCTAACAAATAATTTAAAGACTTATGATTTCGTCCCGCTGAAACGGTCACCTTAACTGATAACTCGGCAGCAAATCGAACAATGCCGAGTCTCAGCATCACTTGAAACTGAAATATCGGGAAACTTCATTATTTAACTGATTCTCGACCACACTACACTCAGTGAAATAAACTTTCGATATTCAAAGATTGCATTATGATTATTTGCTATAAGAAAGCAGTATGAATTTCCCAAATTTGCCTTATGAAATATAATGATGTTGAAAAAATAAAAATATGGAGCAACCTGGATTCAAACCTTGAACGTTGAGGTTATGGGTCGAGTGAATTGACCACTAGTACATATCAACACTTGTAAATAGGAAAGCTTAAAGGCGAACAAGAACAACGTCGTGTAAAACAAAATCCATTCATAAGTCAACCTTATGAAATTTAAAACATCGTTCATAAGTTGAACCTTATGAAATTCTTCAGATTATTTGGCTGAGTGTAGAATTGACTGTTAATGATATTTTGTTTGTTAAATCAGCGCCAACATTAGATTAGGGCGAATCTGCTTTTGTAAAAAATGGCTTTCGTAGTCATTTGCTCTTGAACAAATGGTCACAAATACAAATTAGGCACTCTTTAAGGAAGATCAGCTTTATTTCTATCCGCTGATATATTCAATTTGAAGGAATTGTATTCAACTTCCGATAAATTAGCAGACAAAGTGTTTGTTTACAAAATCAGATTCACCCTAATCAAATGTTCGCGCTGAAATGTCCAACGTGCTTGTAAGTGTGAAATGGATCCTGTGTTTACGGAGGGAACATGGTTCGCGATTGAAATGTTCTTATCAGTTTTCTTGGGCTGCAGGACAGCCTGAGTGTTTGGCGGCACGTGATACTACGATAAAAATAGGCATTTGCACCGTCTTCAACTCGAGATTGTACAGACTGAAGATTGAACATACACCCAAAAGTTGAAAAGGTGGCAAAAAATGCAATTGCAGTTTTGCAATCATATCTTGAGGATTCAGAAAAGGCAATTTTGCCCATTTTGATCCACAAAGCGTTTTATGGTACAAATGAAGCCATGCAAGAGTGTGCAAGCGACTGGCAAGCAAAAATAGCTCGAAACAAATTTATCGCTGAAGGATCCTTATTCAATCATCACCTTCATATCAATATACAATATGGATGAGTCGATATCACAAACTGCCGCAACGCCACTGTTGTATTGCCGCCGTCAAGTGTTCGATTTTTGTTCGCACTGATCATCGACAAAGCGTTTTATGAAATAAACAATGCCATGCCATGCAAGTTTGTTAGCGACAGGTTGCACAAAGTTTGGTGGAAAATATGTCCATTTGCTTCATTCCTTTGCCCTGAATTCCTCGCCAAGTGAACTAAATGTTGGGTTTCTATTCCTATGCTTTACTTTGTCAAAGTGGCTGATTGGTTGCCATCAAGAGCCGCCGCGCTGACGGTCACGGTTCGCATCCCGATCTCATATTTGTGTGCGCCATCGGACTTTCGGACACTCACCTCTTTCTTACTCATCAACTAAATATCACTGCGCACAACCTTACGCACACGTTCAATTCTTCATTGCGAATTGCTGTTGCTTTTTTGCCCACAACTAATGTTGAATGGAATGGAATATAATCAAGCGAAATTGTATTACAATCTTACTTTCTTAGTTTGGGTGTAGAGCGAATTACGAAGAACTTAACCTAACACCAAGTAGACCAGTTTGGACATTTTCGTTTTGCAAAAAGTTCCACTGGCTGGAGCGGGAATCGAATTTCCAACTTCATGACAACAGCTTGAACGACGGGCGACGCCGCTAACCACTTGACCACGAAGATGATGTGGGCGATTGATTTGGCCATTTTCTCTTTTCTTTTCTTTTTAAGCAACGCCATGTTGAGCCGGTGCGTGGTTATGAACATTTCGATGAGCTCCAGAGAAATTACTATCAAACATACTCTCTATCCAGGCGTATAATGTTAAAATCGGACAGATTTGAGTCTATTTTCTGAGAGAAATTACGCATGTGTCGACAAGGAGCAAATAACGTTTGCATTAAAAAAAAATTTCGGCGGCGTCTACTCGATATCCAGCCGCAAGGCGAAAAACTCGGAAAATTGCGCTTGATAAATTTCACGAGAGCGGGATACACATGTCTGAACGTGTCGATGGTACAATAACGAATGATAACTGTTCGCCATGCCGGGGACCTGTAATGGCAGATACCATTACATGACAGGAGGGGGGTTCTCAACGAAGGCAATGCGCATCGAATTTTACAAAAGGGGACGGGCCACAGTTGTTACGCCAGACAGCAGCGTGGAAATAAAATCAGGGTAAAGGGTGGGTTTCCAAGGTTAAATTCGCATCTTTTCAACTCAGGCAACAGAAAAACGGCCCTTGTCAGGGCCGCAGGACCCCATCCAAAGAGAGTTGAGATATAGACACACTTGCTTCTGAAACTGCAAAGCAATAGAGTTTATAAATATTGGCCAGAAAAATTATAACTCACACTTTAAAACTACCTGCAACTAACCTAATCTATTATCTGCAACTAATCCACTATGTACCTATGTACAACAAGAACTACAATGAAGCTAACCTACCCCCTACACTGAATATGTGAAACACATAATTGGTCTGCCGTGTTGAAGTTCGGCTCAAATTAACTGTTAATATTTCGTTTATTGAATGTCCAACGTGCTTGCTAGTTTTAACATGGCAAATAGAGATTTATAAATGGATACTAATAAAAAATGTTGCTCATTTTCTCCAGAACGCGGCTTTTCAAGCAATGCCATGTTGAGCCGGTGCAATGAGCTTAAGAGAAATTTTAATCAAACATACTCTTTAGTTGGCTAATTTATTTGTTCGTCCTGAAAAGACCGGGTTTTAGTTGTTAACGGAGGGAACATGGTTCGCGATTGAAATTTTCTTCTCGGTCTTCTTGGGCAGCAGGACGGCCTGAATGTTTGGCAGCACGTAATACTACGATAAAAATAAACATTTACACCGTCTTAATCTCGAATTTGTACAGACTGAACATTGACCATAGAGCGAATTACAACGAATAACTTAACCTAACACCCAGTGGATTAAACTGGACATTTTCGTTTTGCAAAAAGTTCCACAGGCTGGAGCGGGAATCGAACCCTCCCTTCATGGCAATGAACGACGGGCGACGCCGCTAACCACTTGACCACGAAGATGATGTGGGCGATTGGTTTGGCGATTTTCTCCGGGACACGGCTTTTTCAACGCCATATTGAGCCGGTGCGTGATAATGAAAATGTCGATGAGCTCCAGAGAAATTACTATCAAACATACTCTCTATCCAGGCGTATAATGTTAAAATCGTGGTAGTTGAGTCTATTCTCTGAAGAAAACCATGTTTCACAAGGAGCAAATAACGTTTGCATTAAAAAAAAATTTCGGATGGTGATAAAAAAAAGCTAAGACAGATAATTGCTCTTGATAAATTTCCCATGGAAGGTAATTATTTAAGCTTACTTGCAAAAAAATTCTACGCCCTTGCGAGTGACCTTCCGGCAGTTAACCTGAACATTCGCCATGGTGGACGAAAACATGCGTGTAGGCATGTTTTTGAGTTCTTTCTTCGTTTTATTTATCAATTCCTCCTCAGTTTTCGCGTCAAAATTGTTGGAGTAGATCTTACACTTCAGGTTGGCGCAGAAATTCTCGATGGGACGTAGCTAGGAGACGTTGGGCGGGTTCGCCGACTTGGGTACCACATCGATATTCAGCCGCTCCATCTCCTCCAACGATCGCTTCGAGTAGTGGGCCGACGCCAGATCCGGCCTGAACACCGCGTCGTCGCCCTTATGGTATTTCTTGATAAACGACGCAACTTCCGGCAGGCTTTTCGTACTATAAATTTCCCCGTTCACGGCTAGTCCGGAGCGAAAGAAGAGCGGCTTTGACATCCCCTTCTCGCTGATTGTCAGCCACAGCAGCACCTTCTTGGGGAACTTGGGGTGTGTGAAATGAACTTCACCTCGGAGCTCACTTCCTTCGTGGGGGAAGTAAAATACGAAGTGCCCTGCCAGTCGTGGCCATCCAGGGTGAGATAGGTCTCGTCGTCCATCACCACCGCCATGTCGGGATTCGCCGGGAACATCGAGTTGACCATCTTATTCAGCCGCTGCCGCTGCGTCATTGCCTGCAGCTCCAAAACCAGTGGACGCGTCTTCCGCTTCCTGACATATATGTTCATGTTCGCCAGGTACTTTTTCATTGTTTGGCCGATTGAACCGACCTCCCGGCCAAGCGCACGCAGCGATGTAGCCACTTTTCCCTCGGTCTTCCGCTTTAGCATCCTCTGGAGCTTCTTGTCGCTCAGGGTTGTCGGCCGTCCGGAACCGGGCTTTCTTTCGATGCTCTGATTGTTGCCTAATAGTGCCAAGACGTTGTAGATGCCGGAACGGGCGTATCTGGCGTCCACAAAGTGCCGCGCGATGTCCGTTTCCGACGCGGCGGGGTGCCGTTCTTTGAACGCGCACACTTCTGAACGGAGTTGCTTCACTGTTTTTGCCATCACGGTTAGAGTTCGACTGATAAAGCTGTCAAATTTTGTCTGCTGACTCATTGGGTTACTATGATTGATGCTGCATGGGTAGTTTTGTCAGTGCGGGTGAAGGTAAACCCATGAAAAATCGGAAATTTTTGTCCATTTTTTAAATGCAAACGTTGTATCACAATCGGAATTGCGACCAAAAATTTGAACGAGTCTCGATTAGGCACCAGACTACGGCAGTTCCACTGTAGTACAGTAATCATATCTCCGACCTGATTCGATGAATTATCCATCGAAAGATATGATCGGGGCCAAAAACTTTTTTTAAAGAATATATCCAAAGGAGGAAAAAAAGCAAAAAAAAAACCTTCTTAGAGGGTTTTTTATAAAAAAAAAACAAAAAAAAAAACCACAACACCCCAAAAAACCCCCAACCCCCCTCCGACCTTGGTTTTTTTTGAAAAGGTTGAGGAGTAGCATTGTTTAGGGCTAAAGACTGGACTCGGAAAAAATGAGACACACAAAAATGATCACCAAAAATTTATTAAATTAAATCGGATACTTCTTAAATTTTCAATAGGATACTTCTTCAAATGTTTTGGCATGATTTATTTATTGAATTTCTTCCCCCAAGCTGAATGCTCGTACATTTCTCTTAACACTGCTCATGAGATCTTTGGTTAGGCTTTGTCCATTCTCCTTACACAATTTCTCCCAGTTTTTCTTCAAAGCTTCATCGGTTTTGAATGTTTTTCCGCTTTTATTCAACTTCTTCTTCATTGTCGCCCAAAACTTTTCGATCGGACAAAGTTCTGCTGTATTAAGCGGGTTCGCCTCCTTCGGGACCACATTAACGCCCTTCGCTTAGTACCAATCCATTACAGGCTTGGCGTAATGGCACGAAGTGAGATCCGGCCCGAACAGCGTGGGACCACGGTGAGAGCGGAGGAAGGGCAGCAAGCGCTTCTGCAAACATTCCTCTCGATAAATCTGCCCGTTTATGGTGCCGGTTGTAACGAATGGCTTGCTGTACCGTCCGCACTCGCAGATCGCCTGCCACAACAGGTACTTCTTCGCGAATTTGTCCATCTTTCTCTTCCGGAACTTTTCCGGAACCTCCATGCGGCACGTACCGACAAAAAACTCGAGGCCGGGGATTTGTTTGGTGTCCGCCTTGATATATGTCTCGTCGTCCATGACGAGACAGCCTGGCTTGACCAGCCACTCACGGTACAGCTTCCGCGCACGCAATTTGGCCACCGTGTTTTGCTTGTCAGTCCGGTTTGGCGCCTTCCTGACCTTAAGAACACGTAGCCCAGTCCGCTTCATGGTCTGCTGGACGAACCACTTCGACGAATTGACCTTTTTGGCCACGTCTCGGGTGGAAAGGTTCGGGTTATTCTTAAAGTACTGCCTTATCTTCCGCGCCTTCTCTGGGTATTCCGTTTTCGGTTTTCGGCCGCTTCCAGCGCGACGCTCGATGGTCTTCGTCTCCTGGAACATCTTCACAACGCGGGACACGGTGGAATGGTGGATTCCAAGCCTTTTGCCGATCCATCTGTGCGACTGACCAGGATTATCGATCACCGCGCCAAAGATTTGCTGGCGTAGCTCTTCTTGTTTCGAATGCATCTTAAAAACTACTTGACAGATCGCGATAAAATTTTGCACACATAAACATAACACTCTAGTATTACTCAAAATTTCAGTAATTTTTACCCACGCGATAAAAAGTTACACCCAAAACAAAGTGTCGCATTTTTTCCGAGTACAATCTTTATATACCGTTCTTCATTTAAAACTTAAATCTTACTTTGATGTTGGGTCAAAACAGATAACAATTAGCTGTTTTTATCCGCGTTTTTTGACTTACCACCACTCAAGTGTCTGAAAACCTTTTCGGAATCCACCCGGTTCACATCCAGACTCCTTCACGATCGTGGGGTGGTTATCCTGGTGTTTCTGTTTTTGAATAGCTTAAATCAATGATACATTGATGATGTCCTCGATCATTGCAATCTGTCCGTTTGGTCCAGACACTTTTGAGCCTGTTCACATGAAATCTGCCACGACCAAGTTGGCAGAATGCGCCCATACCCCTTTCTGAACCAAAAGGCAAGGATCTCAATCAACTGCTTTTACTGTACATATTTATAATTCTGTTATACTGAAATAGGTTTTGTTGAAGTATGTCTAGATCGTTTTTGCTGACATTATGTTAGCGTCCAAAATTCTACGTGGACAGACTTTACTAGACGAAGTGCCTGCTGGAAGTTGCCACCTTCATCAAAAAGTATCACGAGAAGGAGGATGTAGTCTACAACTGTCCTCGGTCCATCATTTTTCGGCGAAACTGAAACGTAAGATCTGCCTCAATAATCTATTGGCCCAAATGAAAGAGCAGCTGATCGCCAAGCCCAAGATAGACCTGTAAAACATGCCGACATCCATCTTTTCATCGGCCATTTTTTGTAGAAGGTTCAATAAACGTAGGATTTATAAAAAAAAATCTTTAAACGATTTATTGTAGATTTTTTTTCATCGTAATCCGAAATAAGTCCATTTTTGGCAGATGCTGGAGTTCGATAAACATAATATTGTCTCAAAGAGCGTTTCTCAAATTTCCATTTTCTTAGAAGACTTTTTGTTAATTTTATATTTTCTTACTTATTTTCAGGTAAACTTGCTGCCTCCAACGTGCAGTATCTCTTATTCAAATTTATTGATTTCAATTTTGGATGATCTCGGATCGGATACAAATTGGGAAAGAATAACTTTCCAGTAGTAAAAAAATGTTACTAGCCAAATGCCACTAGTGCATGCCAAAACGAATTTCACTTTCAAAATGAACCACGTTTGGCTTTTCCTCGATTGTAGGAAACACATTACGGTAAGTCCACTGATTCTATCCTATACGATTGGAATTAACAATAATGGGCTAACAGAGTCATTTTACAAAGAAAATTCATTGAAGTCCCATCATCGCTACCAACTTATTAACGTTAGATGAAAGCTATTTAAGTCGATTAATTGAATCCCATCACCAGTTTTACAACTTCCTAACCACCTCCCCTTAGAAACTTCTCAGGCATTGATCTAGAAGAACCATATGAAATCACTTATCCCTCGCCACTCCCACGGAGAACGCTTTCGCCGTAAATCAAGCGAGGTCCTTGTATCCGACTGCAAATGGCTCCTCTCGCCGGCTGTCGCCAACACCATCACCACCGCCACCCGCACCATAAGCCCACAAGTGGTGACGCTTATCCTGCAGCACCCCATTATCGCACCACACCCAAAGCTCATGCTTCATTTGTCGTTAGTGTTACAAATCACGTTTCCCGGGCATAGTCAGCGTTCCAGAGTGGTTGGCGTTGCACAGAATTGCACTTCATTGCCGGCTTCTTTCCAACGATTTGCGCCAATGTTTCATTTGATAACGACCCACCACCCGCGACTACTCCCCCGGTTCGGGATTCAATCATAATGTTCTGGATGCAGCGAAGACCGTCACGACGACGACGACGACAGAAATTCTCATCTGCAGTTTCAGCACTCGAATGGTTACGCGACGTAATTTTTCTCCCACTGCATTTCGTTTCCGGTTGCTTCGAGTGCTCTCCTCGCGTCGATTGCGATTGTGAAACGTTTCTACCTTTCTAGTCCCTACCTTGGAGTAAATGGTTGGAAAAATATTTCCACCCGGCTTCCAGAAGTGGGCCACTTTCCGAGGGCCATTGTTTTCAAACATAGACCGATCGAATCGACGACAAAAATGGGTGGTATACCTTCAGGCGTTTAAGCCGCACTTTCCGACGACGACGGGTGCGAGCTGAAGTATGAGCTTTCATTCGCACGATGAAATGATGACTGACGCCGGCCGTCATTTCAGTCGATGGGCCCTGCACAGGCGTTGAGCAACCGGACACGGGGAAGGTGGTAGCTGAATAATTCATTGAAATCATAACTTTAATGTCTTCATTCCGCTTTTGGGCTTGCATATTACTGTCGTCAGTCAGTGCGAGGTGGTGCTACCGTTGGTTGGTGCACGTGAGCGGAATTGCTGATGAGACGGAGCGAGGCTTAAATCTTATTTCGGACCGTTCAAGTTGGACGCTGCTGGACTTTCCTTTCGCAAAGGTGACATCGGCGATAGTTTCATATCAATTATAGTTGTAGGTCGCAGCACGAGCCTAACTTTAGGCGGGTTTCACTGAGTTGAACAATATTGTGCAATGCTCGAAAATCCCTCGCGCTAATTTTAATATATCGCTTGTAGAAGTGCGTCATTACGCTAAATCTTAATGGTGACTTTTACAGAGAGTGCGTCAATTATTCAAGGAATTACCGCGCTGGAAACACCAATACGATTTAACGCAATGGTGCACTTCAACAAACGATTTAGTGCACCAAGCGCGCAATATTTTCATGAAATACGCAATATTGAAGGATGCCAGATTTGCGGACATGTCGGTACTAACTTAAAATTGTTGTTGATGATATTTTTAAAGATGCAGACTTCTTAATCTTCTGTGCAGTATTTCTTCATTCGATTTCAGTTGCTAAGCAATTGTAATTTGAATTTATCGACATCGAATAAAATTGCTTCACACGCAAATTGCTCTAAATTTTGAATCTATTAGACGTTAATTCAGACACGCTCAGACGTTAACGATTAACAACTCTGGTTTCATTTATTGAGATGTTGAGTGTAAAAATTTATGGTACTTTGTTTACAATGTGTGAGGTTGATCATCAATTGAGCAAGAGCAACAAAAAATAGAGTAGAAAACACAGCTCATATGTTCAGCTGCACAAGGACATCGTTTCAGATCGGCACCTCGGAGAAAAGTGGAGAGTTGAACGATCTACAATTTCTCGAGTCATAAAAGGGTTCGAAGAGTTTTGATTTTCATTGTGGGTAAGTCTTTACTGTCGACTTGATCGTAAGCTAAAATGTGACAACAAAAGGCATCCGTAAAGTGTTAATGATCACACACACTGGTAGTTGAGGCTTTCGGTCGGTAATCAAATTCCTCCGATGAAGGCAAAAACAAATCCTACATTGGAGACATCGGTAGTTCAGACAGTAAATTTTATTTTAATTCTATGAAACGTTTGCATAATTTAAATTTAAATTGTTTAATATACACTGATTATTCTCTTCGACCCTTATGTGATCGACAGGGTACCCACCAAATTCAAATGATTATAACTCTGGCAATTATTGACCGATTTTAATTCTTTTGGCACCGTTAGATTCAAAAACTCATTTTCTTCAGGGACATCATCGGCAATGACCATTTAAATTCATCTGGTTTCTGTAATTCTGGGGTTTTTGGGGCTGTGTTCCGGTACGGAGACACAAATTCGGAACATCTATTGAATTTCCAGAAATGGATGTCAAAATCTTTGGCAAAATTCCTAGAAACTATTTTTTTTCCATTTTGGGCCATATGCTGACTTGTTCCTGCAACGGCCATTCTGTAACAGGTTCCCATGGGGCCTCGAGTGGCCATGAACAATTTCAGTAGAAAACCCTGGCAATATGGGCATCAAAATTCATGAAATTTCGCCAGTATGATATTTCTCAACGTTTAATGGTACTCTGATGATTTGTTCTCGGACCTGCCGTTCCGGAGCAGGTTCCCGTGGGGCCTCGAGTGGCCATGAACAAAACTAGCCACAAAAAATTGAGAACTATCCTACTGAGGATATTTCATGAATTTTGATACCCATATTGCCTAGGTTTCCTTCTGAATCTGTTAATGGCAACTCGAGACCAAGCGGAAACTTATTCCGAAATGACCGGTCCGAGGACAAATCATCAGATAGCCTCATAACGTTGAATAATATCCTACTGGAGAAAATTCATGAATTTTGATATCCATATTGCCAGAGTTTTCTACTGAAATTGTTCATGGCCACTCGAGGCCCCACAAGTTGGCATATGGGGCCCACAATGGAAAAGAAATAGTTTCTAAGAATTATTCCAAAGATTTTGACATCAATTTCCGGAAATCCTATAGATGTTTATAGTGTCTCCGTACTGGACCACTGTAAATGGTCACTGCTGATAATGTCCTTAAAGCGAATGAGTTTTTGAATCTAACGGTGCAAAAATAATCAAAATCACTCAATAATAGCCAGAGTTAAGGACTGTTCCATAAAGTATAAGCACACCTTATTTTAACGGTCACTTTGAATGTAATGAAATATTTCAACATGTTTTGGCTGCGTCCTTTTCTTTGCACATTTCTGAATGACATAGCATCACAAAAGTGCTCAGTTTTGTGTTACCTATCAAAATGCGCGGTCATACTCCGGAACAACGAAAAAGTATCGTGCACAAATGGTGCACTGTGAGCGGACTCTCCTTGAGAAAATTGGCCAAGGAAGGGGGTGTAAGCGTCGGAGCGGTACGATCTGCGATTCGAAAATATACAGAACAGTGTACGTTTGAAGATGCGCCGAAGAGTGGTCGGAAATCCGGTCCTGTTAGTCCGGATATCGATGAAAAGATCAGGGATGCCTACAAGCGAAAACCAGTGACTTCCGTTCGGGATTTTGCGAAAAAACTAGAGACCTCGTCGAGTAACGTCATGCGTTCCAAAAAAGACTCGGGCTAAAAACATACCGAAAGCAGAAAAAACCCAAAAGGAACCCAAAACAGGCCGCGTCCGTGAAACCACGGGCCCGCAAACGATTCGTTATTATGTAGAAATTCTGGGTGAATTATAATGGACGAAGAAACGTATGTGTAACAGGATTACAAAACGCTTCCCGGACCACAATTCTTTACTGTAAGCGAAGACAAAGACATCCCTGAAACGGAGAAGGCAATTTTTTCCGTAAAATTTGGTAAGAAGATTATAGTTTGGCAGGCAATATGCGAGTGTGGTAAAACATCTATTTAGTCCGTAAAGACTGTATTCGATGAAATTTGGACACACGCAATTGTTCGTAACTTTTTAGCGTGTGGGTAAAAATTATTGAAATTTTAACTGAATGTATTTCATTGTGTTGTGTCAATTGTGTAATGAGTTTCGTGACAATCGGTCGAGTGATTTCAGTGATGGCTTCGAATGAAAAAATAGTGCGCCAACAAATTTTGGGCGCTCACTTCGAAAACCCAGACGCTTCTCATCGATGGATCGGGAAACAGCTCGGCATCGCACATTCAACCGTATCTCATGTGATCAAAACGTTCAAGGACCGTAAGACAACCAAGCGGAAAAATGGTAGTGGCAAAAAACGTAGCACATCAAATCCGGAGAAGGCCAGAATGGTATTGAACCAATTTAAGCGTTATCCCAACATTTCGATCAGGGATGTTGCGAAAAAGGCGAAAGTTTCAGTTTGTTTTGTGCAGAAAACAATGAAACGTTCTGGATTACATGTGTACAAGGTCCAGAAGGCACCGAACCGGAGCGATAAACAGAACTCGGAGGCCAAAACTCGTGCAAGAAAACTGTACAGGGAGTGGCTCACAAAACGTTCTGCATTGTGATGGACGATGAGACCTACATTAAAGCCGACACCAAACAAATGCCAGGACAGGTACCCTACGTCGCCACCTCTAAGTTGGCCGTTCCGGAGAGTGTACGGAAGAAGAAACTGTCGAAATTCGCCAAAAAATTCCTTGTCTGGCAAGCGATCTGCGGATGTGGCAAAATGAGTCAGCCCTTCATCACCTCTGGGACCGTCAACGGACAAATCTACAAGGACGAATGCCTCCAAAAACGACTTCTGCCCTTCTTGAGATCTCACAATGGCCCGACACTGTTTTGGCCGGATTTGGCATCTTGCCACTATGCCCGGCCCGTCTTAGACTGGTACAAAGATAATAATGTAGTTTTTGTACCAATAGACGTCAACCCTCCAAACACTCCGGAACATTGCCCAATTGAAAATTTTTGGGCAATCATGAAGGCAAAGCTCGTTAAAACTCCAAAACTGATAGAAAATGAACTTGAACTAAAGAAAGTGTGGTTAAAAGTAAGTAAGCAAGTCGGTCCTATCATTGCCCAAAATTTAATGAAAGGGGTCAAGGCAAAGGTGCGGGCATTTGGGTTGGGAGAAAAGTTTCAATAAACCAATGATGTCAAAACTTAACCATTTAGTAGTACTTTATTTCCAGAAAGTTTGAAAAAAATCGGGCTCAAGGAAAATTTTTGGTAACCTATTTTGTATGTCCAAATTTCATCGAATACAGTCTTTACACAACAACACAACGGAGAAGACGAACACACAGAAATAAATGAAAGAGTCCCGAAAGTAATTATTGCTGATGATCAGGCAGCAGGAAGGTCAAGAAGTGTTTTGGTTTGGTTTGGTGTCATGTCATAACCACAGGAAAATTTAACAAGGGTACAAAGTCAAAAAGTTGGTTTTGTCGCGAAAAACAAGGTACCCCCGACCCCCCGCGGGGGGCGGCCCACCGAGATTTTTTGGGCTTTAACCAAAGCAAAGCTTCGAAAATTCATAAAACCAGCGGACGACATCCAAAAATTTTAAAAAGATTGGCCAAAAGTGGTCAAATAGGTGGGAAGTACCACTGTGCTGAAGCTAATGGGTCATGTTCGAGGAAAAGTTAGGAGTCTGGGCTATGTTTAAATATTTTGATTAAACGAGAGTAAAATATCACATAAAACACAAATACAAATATGATTTGCAAATAAAATTATTAAAACTAAAAAAACATGACCTTTTTGTTATTTGGCAAGTGTGCTTATACTTTCTGTAACAGTCTATAGCAGTCTTTTGTGATCATAAGACTCGTGTAGGCGTTAGGTAGGAACTTTTAGGAAACAAACGTCGGTCGCACCCTCCTCCGAGGTTGTCATTTCACCATTTGAATAGTCCTAGACCGAAACATTTTTTTTTATATAATAAAAGAAACTTTATCAATTGGCAGCCTAGCAAAACAGCAAAGAAAATTTAAGCTAGCAATAAAGGCTAATAACTTCCATATGAGTATGAATAATGCCAAAAACGGAAACTTAATAAATCATTACCAAAAATATTTAAAAATGACTTCTTGAAAACAAAGCTAAGCCGAGTATTAGTACATGATAATGAAGAAGTCTGCACATTGTAGATATCTGACAAGATAAGAACTAAAGCTTGTTGTACTTCAATGGAAATTACTAATCTCTCTTCTCACTTTCTCGTAACAGGCGTTGCACTAGGAAGCTCACACTCACCAAGACAATTTCATTGTACATTTTTCCACACCTTCGACCTGAGGGCACCTCCAATCCTGATGGGAAACTGGTATAGATCTAAATATTTAGATCTGAAGTGATCTAAATTCATGCATCGGGGCGTTCTATATTGGCTTTTATACCACAATCAGATTTAAATTTTTGCATCTACCAAGAAATCTGATCCAAATGATGCATGATTTGGTTCACTTTTTTGCCTTGATCTATTTTCAGTAGTGGTGCTGGCAACAATGCTATAAAAACAAAAAGAATCGCGTTGTCTGTCAAAGCCGTCCTGTTCTTTTCATTAAATTTTGTCCGGGAAAACAGTTTCATTTGTCCGAGCTGCTCGCTTATTTGTAAACCCGTATCCGCGCTATCAGCTTCCATCGCATTTCTCGGTAGCGACAATGACGATAGAGAAAAGCCCTATATGTGGTGTCTTTCATCAAAAAATTCTCTAACGAAGCCGGTTGTAATTCAGCGAAGACGCACCAGAGACGCAGATAAGAGACAACAAACGAAGCACTGGTGCAAATCTTCCTCAGTTATTCCCGGAGCGTCAGAGGCAAGTTCTTCGTAACCGGCGAATCATATGGTGGAAAATATGTTCCAACAGTGTCGCATGCTATCGACGGACACAACCGCAATGCAAAGGTCGAGTTCAATCTTAGGGCTGGCCATAGATAATGGACTGTGTTATCCTTTTCATCAAGTTGTGTACGGTGACTACCTATATCAGCTGGTACTAATCCACTATTCTAGCATTAATTGACCAATTCCACGAGTACAAAAAGAAAACTCGAAAATGTAAGTAAGGTCCGTCGGCGTTCGAAGATATTTAAAGAAACTAAACGGTTCCGTACGGAGATCTAATTTTGTAATTTCTTTGAATGGTTAGTAAGACTAAAAATATTGCAATTGTAAATTCCAACCAAAATCACTCAAAACAGCTCAAATTACGTAGTCAGATGCGTCAGAAGTCAAACAAAATGGTTTGAAAAAATGAAATTTTAGCAAAATCGTTAACAGACCTACGGTTGGGTTGATACATGCCTATGGCCATCCTCTCAGTTGTTTCAAATATTAAGGTTCGGGATACTTTTTAATTGCTTCAATTTTTGTCTCGTTTGGTTTTATACCCTCGACATTTTTTATATAACCCAGAAATTCTACTAAATTGTGTCGAAACTCTGATTTGTGTATCTAGACTTTGAGATTAGCTTCATTTAGAGTTTTCAATGCTATTTCCAAATTTTTGAGGTGTTTTTTTTTAGTGTTCTTCGTACAACAATTACAGGAGTTTTTTCTGCTGTACGTACACTCAGGAAATTATCCGTACAATTTTCATACGATCGGAACTATGAACCACACAGCAAGGGTCCTAGACTCATTCCATACGAAATCATATGAAATGATTACTGTTGCATTAGTCGAGAAATTCATGCCTCATATAAACTTTCAAGCGACATCACTTATCAAGCGTGTGTAGTCCCGTGAGATTTCTTTTTTTTTAACTCTTTATTTCCTCCAAATTTTTACATTATTTTACATTCATATATTAACCTAGGTGATCCTGCTAAGTAATTAACATTTCAACCTTATATGCTATCATTTATATCTAATTGTGTTAATATTATTTTTACTTTGTCTATTCAGTATTTCTAACAGGGTTCCTTTTGCCTGCGTGTAAGAATAATTATTGATTTCTTAAAACTAGTTCTTATCTATAGAGAGAATTGTTCATTGCAATTGAAGACTGCAATGATTTTGTGTGTGCGTGTCCAATCTAACACCCATCGGCCGGCAATGGTATTATGGAAGAAATCTGTTTACAACAATCATTCAAGTGACCATTGGAAGCAGCTTTAATCCGGGAGCTAGAAAGTGATAGCTCTACTGCAGATCCAGCAACCCATTTCAGAATGTCTGGAGAGTCACGCCCATTCCGAGGTTACTTCCACATACAATAAGCCCCGCATGTAAACATTACCGATATCATTAGGATAAGGGCATTGCAACACACTTCCAGATTTGGAAATTTTTAATTTCCAAACCAGGCACGTATTTAGTATATTTTGAAAATAAGATTTTTGTTATATATCTAAATACCCATGTCCGCCTCCTCAATCACACTATCTTGTTCATTCGTAAAAATAAACATTTTCGACGTTGATTCGTGATTAATGTCATGCACTCGCGATTAAATATGCGCAAAAATGAACGTTACTAAACCGCCCGCTAGATATGCAACCTGCATAACAAAACTCTGTACATCCCGTGGTGAATGCACCTAAAATTATGTGCAAGCTTTTCACCCGCCCATGCGCGTTGTTTTCGTTTGCTGCTTCTGAACAGCAAATGGCCGTTCTCTACATTGCACTAGTCTTCTTTTTTCTTTTTCACTCCACACTGCCAATAATGCAAATCCCCGTTATGTGGCGACTATATATCGAGCTTCAAAACTGCTAATATTCATTGATTCACTCGCGACAAAGCGCAAAAACCCTCTAAACCAATAAATTATGCCCGAGTGTCACAATATTACCACTAATAACCAAAACTAAGCTGATTTAACTCTTCTTCCGGGTGCGGGGGTGAAGCACAAAAACAAACAAAAAACGGGGAAATACTACCGACATTCACACATTTCGAGAGGGAATCGATTATATTCACTACGACTTACACAATTTTCGCGGAGATTTTATGATTTCACTGTTAGCTCAAGTTAAATTACGAATTATTGTTTGATTTTTTTTCGCGAAAACGACGCAGCAAAAAACAAACACGTCAGTTTCGAAGCACAGCTTGCTGCCATTGAAGACTGCAATGATTTTTGTCTAAAATTATGAATTATTTTGTTGGACATTGCTTCTAGAGTCTCAACGTTTGAAATTCTATGTAATTCAATAGTACTGAACCAGGGTGGCAGCTTCAAAATCATTTTCAGAACTTTGTTCTGAATCCTTTGAAGTGCTTTTTTCCTAGTAGCACTACAACTAGACCATATTGGCACAGCATAAAGCATGGCTGGTCTAAAAATTTGTTTGAATATTAGAAGTTTGTTCTTCAAACAAAGTTTGGATTTTCTGTTTATAAGAGGATATAAACATTTTATATATTTATTACATTTGGCTTGAATGCCCTCAATGTGATCTCTAAAAGTTAATTTTTGATCAAGTATCAGTCCAAGATATTTTACTTGATTTGACCAAGAAATTGGAACTCCGTTCATAGTGACCATATGACTATTACTTGGTTTCAAAAATGCAGCTCTAGGCTTGTGTGGGAATATTATAAGTTGAGTTTTGGAAGCATTAGAGAAATCCTCCATTTTTGAAAATAATCTGTAAAAATGTCTTTTTTGTAGCCTCCTGGATATAACACGAAGACTTTTTCCTTTAGCGGAAATGCCTGTGTCATCAGCAAAGCAAGATTTTGGACAGCCCTGAGGTAAATCAGGGAGATCTGAAGTGAAAATGTTTAATAGTATTGGTCCAAGAATGCTACCTTGAGGAACACCACCTCTGACAGGCAATTGATCAGATTTAGAATTCTGATAATTTACTTGCAAAGTTCTATCAGTTAAGGAGTTTTGAACTAATTTCATGATATAAAGCGGAAAATTAAACTTTTTCAATTTCGCAATCAAACCTTCATGCCAAACACTGTCGAATGCTTTTTCTATGTCTAGAAGAGCAACTCCAGTGGAGCAGCCTTCAGCTTTGTTTGAACGAATTAAATTTGTAACTCTCAAAAGTTGATGCGTAGTTGAATGCCCATGGCGAAATCCAAACTGTTCATCAGCAAAAATTGAGTTTGTATTGATGTGAAGCATCATTCTATTCAAAATTGTTTTTCAAAAAGCTTACTTATTGAAGAAAGCAAACTGATTGGTCGGTAGCTAGAAGCTTCAGCCGGATTTTTGTCTGGCTTCAAGATAGGTACGACTTTTGCATTTTTCCATTTATCTGGAAAGTATGCCAGAGGAAAACACCTGTTATATAGTTTTACCAAGAAAGACAAAGTACTCTCGGGGAGTTTTTTGATTAGGATATAGAAAATTCCATCATCACCTGGTGCTTTCATATTTTGAAATTTTTTAGTTATAGTTTTTACTTCATCCAAATCATCAAAAATATTTTCTTTTGAGAAAATATTCAGATACTCCCTGGAAACTTGATCCTCAATCGGACTTGTAAGACCCAAACTGAAATTATGGGAGCTCTCAAACTGCTTAAAAAGTTTTTGAGCTTTTTCCGCATTTGTGAGAAAAATTTTATCACCTTCCTTAAGCGCTGGTATAGGCTTTTGAGGTTTTTTTTTTCAATATTTTAGAGTGTTTCCAGAAAGGTTTGGAACTCGGATCAAATTTTGACACATTATTTTCAAAATTATTGTTCCTCAGGGCAGAGAAGCGTTTTTTAATTTGTTTTTGTAAATCTCGCCATATGACTTTCATAGCGGGATCACGTGTTCTTTGATATTGACGCCTACGTACATTTTTCAGACGAATCAAGAGCTGAAGATCGTCATCAATTATAACTGAATCGAATTTAACCTCGCATTTTGGCACTGAAGCAGCTCTTGCTCTATTTATTGAGAAAGCCAGAGATTCAAGAGCATTATTAATTTCATTTTTTGTTTGCAATGGAACATTAGGACCAAAGTTGTGTTCCATAAATGTTCGATATTGATCCCAATTAGCTCTATGGTAGTTGAAAGTAGAACTGATGGAATTAGAAATGATTTCTTGAGATATTTCAAATGTAACTGGAAGGTGATCAGAACCAAAGTCAGCATGGGTAATCAATTGACTACAAAGTTGACATGAATCAGTTAGGACCAAATCAATAATTGAGGGATTTCTGGCTAAAGAAAAGCAAGTTTGGCTGTTTGGGTATTGAATAGTGTAGTAGCCTGCGGAACAATGATCAAAAAGTATATTACCATTGGCATTGCTTTGCGAATTATTCCATGAGCGGTGTTTTGCATTGAAATCATCAATAACGAAAAATTCAGACCTATGACGAGTAAGTTTCTGGAGGTCACCCTTAAGCCAGTTCTTTTGCTGGCCAGTGCATTGGAAAGGCAAATAGGCAGCTATAAAAGTAAATTGGACAAATTTTGTTTCAACTGAAACCCCCATAGTTTCAAAAACTTTGGTTTCAAATGAAGAAAGAATGTGATGTTTGATACGCCTATGGACAATGATGGCAACGCCACCACCAGCTCCATTTAGGCGATCATTTCGGTAGACAAAATAATTTGGATCTCTTTTGACCTTATGGGCAGGTTTGAGATTAGTCTCAGTTATAACAGCAATATGCATGTTATGAACTCTTAAAAAATTAAATAGCTCATCCTCGTTATCTCTGATGGATCGAGCATTCCAATTCAAAATATTTAATGACTTAAAATCCATTACTGAACTTCAATGTCATGACAATATTATTGGCAAATTTAATACCAGTTTGGATAGCTTCAAACATGGAATTAGTTGTTCATGTCGATTAACGATTGCTGTAAAAATTCTAATTTAGGAGCGGATATGTTACCTAAATCAAATTCATCAGAAGTCCCGTGAGAATTTTGGTTTTGGTTTCTACCCGCTGCAACGGCAGCGTAGGTAGGTCCATTTACATGTTGAACATTGTTAACAACACGGTTGGGTAGGAATGTAGGATTTGAAGATTGAACCCTGTTGGTACCTGCAGGTATCGAAATAGTATTTACTCCTCGTTGAGCGTTTGAAGTTACAGTTGCGGATGGAAAAACCTGTCCGCTGTTTCTACCGACGGTTTGGTAGGAATTTGTTCTTTGCTGATCGTTGTTAACAGCTGCAGAATGGGTAATAGCTGGTCGGGAACGTATATTGTTTCCTACCTGGCGTTTAGTGCGCGACTGCAGAATTGCTTTGCGAGTCTTGCACTCCCAAAAATTTGGTTTATGGTTTTCACCACAATTTGAACATTTGAATTATTGAGGATCTTCCTTCACAGGACAGTCGTCCTTAGTGTGTGAGAAATCACCACAATTCATGCATTCACCAACCATATGGCAATGCTTTGTTCCTTGTCCCCATCCCTGGCACTTACGGCACTGGGTAAGGTTTTGGAAATTTGCTCCAGTCTTCCTGAGATGTTCCCACTTCACTCGGACATGGAGCAACAGGCTTGCTTTTTCTAAAGCCTTAAGGTTATTGAGTTCACTTGACTTAAAGTGAACTAAGTAGAAATCGTTTGAAATCCCTTTGCGAGAATCAGCAGGCCGGGATTTCATTTTCTTCTTAATTACTTGGACTGGGCTAATTCCAAGTAATTTTATTAACTTGTTTTTAATTTCATCGAGAGATTCACCACTGGGCAGTCCTTTCAAGACAACCTTGAAAAGACGCTCAGCTTTGGTGTCGTAAGTGAAGAAATTGTGGTTCTTCTGAGTAAGATACTCAAGAAGACGTTTGAATCCGTCCAAGGTTTCTGCATGCAAACGGCATTCTCCTCGTCTGGAAATTTGAAGCGAATATTTCACACCTTCAACAAATGTTAAGATTTCCTTGCGAAAAGCATGGAAATCCGAAATTGTCACCACAATAGGGGGAACTTTTTCCTTTCTCAATCGAGAAAGTTTTTTCAAATTTTGATTAGATGATGGATCACTCTCATCATCTGTGAGCATATCAAATTGATTACTCACATTAATTTGATTTGCAGGCGAATCAATAGATTGCCCTTTTCGTTTGCGCTTATTTGCCATAGTGGCAGAGTAATTTGCTCCAAATCGACGTCCAAGCAGATAACTATAAGAATCCGAGGGACCGAAGAGGAATTTTCCAATGCGATATCCAAGCCGGGTTACCCGAAGGGCCTAACAAGGATCGAAAAGGAATAAGAGGAAATCTAAAAATTGTAGGTATTATTTAGCACTGAAAAGTGCTGTTTAAGATTTGGTGTAGCATTAGGTAGCAATAGCACTTCCTTCAGCAAATAGAAAATAGAACCGCACGGCCTAAGAGCACAATGCAGACTAAAGTCCCGTGAGATTGTGTCTCACCTCTGGATCCCGAGGTTCATGGTACGAGTCCCGATTGCAACTTTTTTTCTGTGAGGAAAATTTTCATACGATCGTCCTATGAAATTCTTTCCATTAGAGAATCGTATGAAATTTGCAATAATATCTTGTGGAAAATTTCCATACGATATTCGAATGAATTCCTCTCGATTTGTTCGCTCAGTGTAGATAACGTGTTGCTTATTGGTCCTAACTAGAAACTTCCCAGGCAATCAATAAGCAGTTCCAAAGCGTCCTTACGGCAGCCTATCAAGCAATTAAGCCACCTTAAATGCAACATAAATGCCGCTTTTGGCCCAATATACGGCTGCTTTACTGCAATGCTATGATAATGCATCATTTGTTGATCGGATTGCAAAAAATCATGTGTCGAACACAGATATTCAGGGTTATTCTGCGTGGCGTGTAAGTTGCGATGACTCGATCTCACGAACAAGGTGACTCTCCAATTTATTTACAAGGAGTGCCACCTCACACGAGGCGACAATTGTCACCTCCATCAGGCGAGTTAGACACTGGCCAGAATGAGCAGTTAAAACTTTTATAAACCTATCTTGATGACGAATTTCTTGTTGAAATTATTTGATAACCGTTATAACATGTAAAACTTTGTAATGTGAACAAAGTATTAAAATATGCATAAAACGAAAGTAATGCCTTGTCCAGACTACAGACATGTTATAACGGTTGTCAAATAATTTCAACAAGCAATTCGTCGTCAAGATAGGCTTATGAAGTGTTATAATTGCTCAATCTGGCCAGTGTTTAAGGCATGTCGTTAACCAGAAAATTCCCAAAAGAAGAGCCACAGAAATTCGAAAATGGCCAGACGAATCCAAATAAGGTTTACACCAAGGGGTGGGTCGCTCAGCACACTTTTCTTCTGTGCTATTTTTTTTTAGTGTGCCTACTAGCGTTGCAATGTTCCGCGTGTGCCCGTTATGTGCCGAAGGTGCCGATGTGTTGACAGTCCAAATTTTTATTATTTGGTGTGCCTGGCAAAAAGACATTTGTTTTGGTTTCCACAAAAATTAAATAGTACAATAACAAAAACCACCAGCGTTGCACTGAAGCGGGCCTTCTCTAGATTTTTGAGCGGGTTTTCCTTAGAATGTAGTTATTAGCGGGTTATTCAAATGGTTGCAGAAGTGTTTGATTCTGATCGAAACTCGGAAAAACTTGCACAAAGTGTACTTTCCTCGAGCATCCAAAGACATTGGAAGGATGAAAGAATGTACCCTAGTTGTTCACTATTTGATTCTAGGGCAGTTGATTGGAGGTAAGGTGGAATTTTGATGGCTGATCAACTGTTACAGACATCCCAATTGAAGCTGAATTGACAGAAATAATTTTCAGCTACAATCACAAAAATGCTGTTATGGACAAAAGTAGTTAATGTGGTATAATGCTGCTGATCAAAAGTCCAACGCAACCCCCGAGTGCATCCCAGTCCAGAAATCAGCTTTCCTGTTGGTGTGTGAAGCAATTTGATAAAGTTTTGCATTAATTTTATTTTTTTAAGGTTCTCGGTCATCTTTCTTGTTTGAAAATGTTGAAGAACGTGATCTAATCATTAAATCTGCATTCTGATCAGCTGATTCCCCGGATAGTAATCTCCTGTGAATAAACCCGACGAAGCAAACAGATGAACAAAATATGCGAATAATCGTACAGCTTTCCGGAAGTTTCACGTAGGGTACCATAAACAGCTGCTACTCACTAATTGTGAGAACGCCAACATGGTCAGATAATACTCGAACCTTTTGACCATGATGCACTGTGTCGATTTGATAAAAAAAAAAACTACATGATTGGGACCTTATAAACAATACGCTCATTTTCTATTTTTAATTGAAATCATTTAATAGAAAATATCAAACTTTATGAAAAGCAAGGCAGAAAATAACATCTCATAATAAAATCAATATAATCCAAGAATATTCTCTTCTCCAGTTTCACGTATCTTCGACACGGTCCAAATATGATGACATGTTGCAAGCGATCGTTTGTTCTTCTTATGCGTCCTGAAGACAAAAGCCGAAGCATTTTTGACACGGTGATGCTAACTACATTTCCTGTGATTTGTTTGATTTTGTAACTGTTTCGATTCCTTTTGGTTTCATAACACTTGAGAATGACTTTTTCTCCAGTCTTAGGGAAACATTTATTTGCGCACTCGAAGATAGATACAAAATTTATTGCACTTGAATCGTTCAATGTGAGCTAAAGACAATTGACAATTTCTTCTGCCAGATCGATGAGACACATAACTTCTCCGCTGAGACACCGGGAATTCTCAGGCTGACTTGCATATGTTGTTTTGTTTTTTTTTTTTTTTAATGTTTCAGATATGGAGGTTGATCGTACCATTCTCAGTTTTTAATTTGTTCTAAAAGTATGCCTTAAATCAAAGATGCAATGAGTGGTCGGAAATTGCTAATTTAATTTATCGCTTACCTCATACGTTGCTCCACCTCACGAGGTTAGTTTTCCCAGAAATTTTAATTGCGAATTTACCAAACAAAACTTTCGCTGGATTTGCGTGACGTTGTTTGGCGTGTCACCAACAATTGGTAAGGTTGCTGGTTTCGAATTTCTAAAAGTTCAACTGTCAAAAGTGTTCCTCAGTGTGCCACACATGTGGTAACATACTCATCTAGTGTGCAAGAAATCGTGGCTGGAACACTGTTCTATGCGACCTACCCTTGGTTTACACCTACCCGCATAATCACAAACCATTCCTGGACCATTTCCTTTATTGTTGATGAGCCTTTCCGTTATTGTTACGACATTAACCATTATAGTTGACAACTATAAACTAACAATCTTCTATATAGTTTTAAAAATATGTCAGATGGTCAGAAGCCAAATAACAATATGCTGAATAGGCGGTTAAGTTAGGTTACCATAAACAATTTTTCGTTAAGGAAAATTTCTCGACTCCCTGGGCATAGCGTATGATTGTACTTGCCACACAATCATACTAATGCAAAAATGGTACCTGGCATCGAAAGCTCTTAATTAATAACTGTGGAAGTGCATCAGCGGTGGGAAACTCTCTTTCTTGATTTAAAATTTTCTGATCCAAATTTTTGAATCCGATTCATTTCCTCAAAAACTAGATCAGAATATCCATCAGGATTGGAGGTGCCCTAATGCACAACTATTTCGATAAAGTTGGTTGCTTTCTCTTCTGCTGCCTTTACTCTTTCGTATTTCGATTCAGTGACAATGAACACGAAAGTTCATCTAGCCAAATTTCAGGGAATTAAAAGTTCATTCATTTCGCTGAATATTTACGAAACGAATGTTTAAAACATAAATATCCAAAGTGGCACTCTAACAATCGATGGGCGTTTGTTTACGTTTCTTTCTGCTTTGTCCACTTGTCAAGGCCATTGAAAGGCGATGATGGAGCAGAGCAAGACTACGTAATATATTCTAATTAATTATTGATCAATTCTAACACGCATTCTAAGAAACTGTGCAGTGCTTTCGAAAATGGTGAAAAAATAAATCAATGTGCCTAAGTGACTGTGATTTTTTTTTAAATTCTTATCCACTGATTGCAAGATAAACTGATTATTTTGTTAAGAAAAAAGGTATTAGAGAGAACTAAAACCGACAATTCTGGATGAGCAGCAAGAATTTACGCGTACTGAATGAAAATAATAACTACAAAAAAAAAATCAAAAGATAGAATTTCGAAGATACGTCAAGTCGCAGTGACGTACATCAGAAATCAAATAAATTAATCACAGTGAACATTCATGCACTAAAATGTATTTCGAAGTGATTTTCAAAATATAAATTCAACAATTTTTAACTCTGACAAGCAGTGAGCCAGATTCATTTAGTTGCAAGCGCTGCAAGGCGAACTGATCGTAGTGTGCGGAGCGCGAAGCGAGACGTGAAAAAAAATTCTGTTGTCATTTTTGCTCCGTTTTGATTTTATTTTATTTGAATTTGTTTTTAAATTTCGGTCGTGCAGTGCTCTCCGGAGTGTGTTAGGGGAGTGCCAACCGACCACCATCATACTGTGTGCGTTGCCACCACGGTGTCCTTGCTACGATTGTGTGTGCCTTGCTCAATGCTCTGCGATGTGGATCAATCGTTTCTATGAACTCTAGAACGTGAAGCTTTTCGACAATGTTATCAAGTCTTCAGCTGGAGGTTATGGACATTGCTCGATGCTAGTTGCCTGATCGGACTTTTAGGATCGGACACGTAATTAAATGGATTTCAATTATATTTTTTTTTTTTTTTTTTTTTTTTTTATTAGTATTTGTTTTTTTCCCTTTTTTTTTTTGTTTGTGAAAGGGGGAAAATTCTTTAAATATTTTTTTATTTTTTTGGTTTATTCTAAAATAAATAAAAAACTATAAAAAAATAATTTTTTTATTTTTTGTTGGTGGGGGGGGGGGTTGTGGTGGGGGGGGGTTGTTTTTTTTTTTTTTTTTAGGGGTTTGGTTTTTTTTCGCGCGGTTTTTTTTTCCTTTTCAGAAAGCGAGTAATGGCGCTATAACCATAAGCCATAAAAGGCTAGGACACGAGTTAGTGCTCATGTCCCAACCAACCCCCCCACAACATGACAGATTAACTTAGTTTCGTGTAACCACTTGCAAATCGTAGATGTCGCCCCGCAACGTAAACATTGGGGTCGTCCCTGGTAGATGCATCGATGTTTCTATTCGGAGGAGTATGTTTTTGTTGCGTCATGAGTGGTTGCAAAACAACAAGCAAGCGTAGCATATCAAAAGAGTCTATTTTTATATTCATGATATAATTTCAGTTATAAGTAATTTAAATATTGAAATAAATATTTCACGCGGCTTTCCTCCGAGCAAAAGTACAACCGCAGCGTTTCGAAAGTGTTACACCGCGTTGTATTTTGTGAACATTACGTCGCGCGGTGTATTGTATCCAATAAATCTGAGATTAATTGAAAGTAATTGATTGGCCATAGAAACCGTCTAAACAATGATTTTTTGTGCTCTTTTTACTGAGGTACTTCATGAAAAAGATTTACATTTACGTTGGGAGGAAGCGGATGTCAAACTTATACACATATATATTTTTTTTTTACGGGGGGGGCGGGGGGGATAAAAAAGCACAAAAAATATAAAGAGTTTCAAAAAATTATATAAGAGAAAATACAAAAAACCCCCCCAAAACAAAAAAAAACCCCCACCAAAAACCACCACGGGCCCCCCGGAAAATTTTTTATCAGGGCAAAAGTGGGCAACAACAACAATCCAACAATTGTGCAATTTTAAGTAGCATGTACATATGCTTGTTGGTTGTGGTTGGTTGTGAATAACAATGTCACTTTATCGGCATATGCTATTTGCCAAAACTTCGATGAACTGAACATGCTTCATGCTGAAGAAAATTCTGCGTTCTACCTTGAATCAGTGAAGAACTCGTTAACCATTGGATACGATGACGAAAATACAGGTGATGATGAGAATTCTGCTGACATGGTCGGAAATTCTCAAACAATGCAACTCCAACAATATGCTCCGCCAAAAGCTTATTAATTTGATTCTTTTCCGGGGTGAAAGCAATTTACCTTAATAGTCATAAACGTTGTTTACCGTTGAGAAATATATAATAAGATAAAATAAATGCAATAATGTAAAATCTATTAAAAAGAATGAAATTTTTACCTATGCTTAAAAAAAACACATGAAGGAATTCGATTCTGTCGGAGTTCGGAAAACCTACTAGCGAAAATCGATCATTCTGATGCATGCCCGCATAACGAAAAACAATTTGCTATATAGTCAAAACTATATTTCAAATGTAAGATATATCATCATATTTTATGTTATTGTTATCCAATAGTTGAATCTCGCTTTCGCCATACAACCTCTACATTAACAAATATTGTTAATGTTTGCCATATTGTCATTGAAAGGTTTCTTATTGTCTGCTCGTGGTCTGGATTATATACCAACTTTTTGGCATAGATTACAGCCAAAATTTTGTTCGTGAAAATAGCCAATTTTATATGGCAACCTAACTTAACCGCCTATTCAGCATATTGTTATTTGGCCTTTTACCATCTGATATATTGTATACCTTGTGATCAAAAAGTTCCGGTAATTTTCAATTTAAAAAGGCCGCCTTTATTTTTTCGGTAAAATCTTTTTAGTGTAAGATGGCAACACTAGTTCTGATATTCTGTCAAAGTGTGAGAGCAAATTATCCATTAGTTTTGTTTTGACAACTGCTTTTGTTAGTCGAAAAATAGACGCTCGGCGATTTTTACCATGGATAAAAAATTGGAACAACGCGTTTGTGTGAAATTTTGTGTTCCAAACGGATTTTCTGCAGCGGAAACGCTCAGAATGTTGCAAAAAGCCTTTGGTGAGGACTCTATGTCACAAAATCGTACATTTGTTTGGCACAAAGACTTTAAAGAAGGCCGTGAAAGCGTGAGTGACATGCCGCGTTCTGGACGACCATCGACCTCAACTACCGATGAAAACATCGCTTCCGTGAAGAATTTAGTTATGGAAAACCGCTCAATTAGCATTCGGGAGATAGCTGCACTCCTTGATATCTCATTTGGATCGACCGAACACATTTTGACGGAAATTCTGGGCATGAAACGCATTGAAGCACGACTTGTTCCAAAAGAGCTGATTTTTTTGCAAAAACAGCATCGAGTTGAGGTCGCTAAACAGATGATTGCGAACGCAGATAGCGATCCCAAATTCATGGAACGCATCATAACTGGTGATGAAACGTGGGTATATGAATTTGATATGCTCACAAGTCAACAATCGTCCGAATGGCGCGCCGAAGATGAGCCGAAACCAAAAAAATCACGACAAAGTCGCTCCAAAATTAAAGTTTTACTGACCGTTTTCTTTGATTTTCGCGGTGTCGTCCATTCTGAATTCCTTCCAGAAGGTCGAACGGTTAACAAAGAGTATTATTTACAAGTTATGAGACGTTTGCGTGAGGCAATTCGAAAGAAGAGGCCAGAATTGTGGCGCAATAATTCGTGGATTTTACACCACGATAACGCTCCATCACACACCGCGCTCACTATTTGTGAATTTTTGGCCAAGAACTCCACCAATACCATCAAACAAGCACCATATTCACCAGACCTTGCCCCGTGCGACTTCTTTCTCTTCCCAAAACTGAAAATTCCGCTCAGAGGTAGGCGTTTTGAATCGATCGATGCGATAAAAAAGAATTCGCTGGAAGAACTGAAAGCCATACATTCATCGGCCTATAAAAAATGTATGGATGATTGGATAAAGCGCTGGCATATGTGTGTTGCCTCTAATGGCGAGTACTTTGAAGGCGCTAATAAAGATATCAATTAAAAATTGAAATAAATGCGTTTTTTTTTCAAATTACCGGAACTTTTTGATCACAAGGTATAATTGCTTTTACCTACCAAACGTTATTTCACTTTCAGAAATATTCAAACGGCTAACAAACAAATGTTCAAAAATAATGGACTTCATGTTTGAACGATCCCTTGAAACTCTTGCGCAATGTGGAGTTCTGTTTCTGCTTTCGTTTGGGACGGTTGAGAGTTTTGTTTTTTTCGCGCGATAGCCTTCTTCTCAACGGCATTGAAATAAATTTGCATTGTTCTTGTTCCATCAACCCGGTCGCTTTTGTAACAGTAGCAATGTGCGAGTTGAAAAATACTGTGCGATTTACCTTCGGCAATGGAGCAGATAAACCAGTATTAGGCGAAGTGGCAAATTTCGTCAAAGGCTTGGATGTGGAGCTTGATTAAATTGAAGCTGTATATAGGATTGCAGATGAAAAGTCCCTTCTCGTCAAGTTCAAGTCTGAGTGGTCGATGTTGCACGCGTTGACCGCCAACTCGGATGAACTGATGTTCCATTATGGAATAGAAAAAAGGTTAAAGTGCACATGTCGCATGCCCAGGATCATATCTGCTATGTGCGAATATACGATCTCCCACCGGAGGTTCCTGACCAGGAGATCGTTAAGGTGTTGTCCAAATATGGATGCGTAAAACGTATCGTGCGGGAGAAGTTTCCGGCGGAGCTAGGCATACCGGCCTACACTGGTGTGCGGGGCGCGTACATGGATGTGAAGCAGGAAATACCGTCATCGCTGCACTTTGCCAGCCGGAAGGGAAACATATACTACCAAGGCAACAAGGACAAATGCTTTATCTGCAAGGAAGAGGGACACCTGATGGCTTCCTGTCCCAAGCGGCAGAATCGGAGTCAGCCGAAAGTGCAAAGTCACGAAAAGCAGCAAAGCGGTAAGCAGAAAAAAACGTCCGGATGTGCAGTAACTGGAGGTACAGCCACCGGAGGATCAGAAACTGAAGTTGAGAGAGAATTGGATACGCTAGAGGTGCTGCAAGATAAAACGGAGGAATCTGTGGACACCGAAATACATATTGATGAACCGAAGGAGTTGGATACCCGCGATCGTGCGTTGTTGCCGCATTCATGTCAACGGGGATCAGTAAACAAAAAGAGTCGGCTAGAATTGCGAAAGAACAAGAAAAAGCTAACATAAAATCGCCCCAAGAAAGAAGAAGAATCATAATTTGTTTAAAAAATAGTTTTTTTTTGTATGTAACCCACAAACATTGCCTTTGGCTCCGTAAAGCTAACGCGACAGAGCCGTATAAATAAATAAACTGGTTAAAAAAAAATAAAAACTCTTGCGCAATTGATTATTGAGCGCTCTCCTTAGGAAACGCTAATCGGCTCCCTCTTCCCCTTTGAAACACGTTTAATATGAAGCAATTCCAAATTTTGTACCGATTGTCACATTTAATACCCCTCCCTCCCTTCAGTGCGGGATGTAATTTATGTACAACACACTTTTATGTTTCCACTGGTTCCATTTTCACTGCAACCGTAAAATGTAACAAAATTTGTATTAACATTTTTATCGCACACAATATCTGCCTTCCGACCTTTTTAGAAGATACGCTAGATTTTTTTTTCGGTTTGATACGTTTGACAGTACCACCGGACCAATTTTTTGAGTTTCAGTGACAATGTACTAGAAGTGTCAAGATGTTCCCGGGTTGGTCCCAACCGACAGACAAGCTCCTTCGCAAGAAAAGACACTACACCCTTGGATTTAGAGCTTGATTACAAGTAAGAAATGCCTGTGTGGACAACGAAGGAGCTCATTAACTTTCTTAGCTTTGTCACTCCCAACGACCAATATACATATAAATATACACATGCTTTCTCGCCTAGGAAAGCCTCCCGCACAATCTCATCCAACTTCCAACTCCAGATGTCTATGAAGGTAGGATGAGTTCTCAGCATCTTCTTAAGTAGACATCTAATCAAAACTTCCCTCCCATCCCTTGCTGGTCATAAGGACCTTGCCAGGTGTTGTCCAGAAGAGCCTGTCACACACAAGGCAGCTCTTCTGGCGCTTCCATCGTCTCTACAACAGCCAACCCAGGATTGTGTATGGTCGGGAAATGCTATGCTATGCTTTTAACTCTGACAAGCAGTGAGCCAATTTTTAATCGCTAGTTTCCTATTGATTGTTGTCAATACCAACTATTGTAGAACCCCTTGGTCCCAAATGCACCTTGCACCTTGCAATTAGTTCTTGCGTAACTACGTGCGCACTATGTGTAACTGTTTCATAATGCATTAGGGAGGTTAAACATGTGTAAGTTTGGATTGAGTTAGTAACAAACATGTTTGCACATTTTTCGTTTGGAGTGTATTCAAATGTCAACACGGCTTTCAAGTTTCACTCATTATTTTCACTCGTTCGAGACTCTTGGTAATCATGGACGTGAAAAGGGAGCTCCTGATAAGTCTGTTTTTTTGAAACATTTTAGACCGTGTGCTATTTTGAAGAAATTGAAACCACTCGGAATAAACGAAAGATTCGTCTTTCGCACCATGAAACGCTACAAAGAAACCGGTACTTATTAATAATTAGTAATATAAATATCATTATTCGATCCTGGCATCCCCAAAAAAAGCATGGCAGATCTAGATGTCGTAGCTTGCCACTGCTTCAAGGACAATTGTTGGTTTCTTTTATTTTCCCCGGAACTGGCCGGCCCATGCTGTAGGACAATTCTTCCAAACCCAGTGACAGCTGTCCAAAGATCCAATCATTCCTGGAAATCCACGGTTCTTTCCAACACGCAACAATCTCTCCATATCAGCAGCCGTTGGATAGCGCAGATGTTTGGGACCGTTGATACGGACTGTTGTGGAACCGGCAATTACCTCCATCGATGTAGTGGGTGGCTCCCCAACACTCGACCGGTACGATTGGATACCAAACTACCAATTTACCAGCACCGTTGGCCTTCGGGGAATAATCCTTCTTGGGCAAATTTCAAACACTCGCGGACAAATTAAAACTCTATATTTATAAACTCACAAAAACTACACAACAGTACATTTATTTTTGGCTTACATACTAACAATTTGATCTTATAAATTAAACACGTATAAAGCTTCTTGGCCGTACGAGGGCCACTACGCGCGCCTGTGTTTCAGTTGGGCGATCGAAAAACAACTAACTACTCGAAACGAAACTGGTCATCAGAAGCCCAATTATCACGAACGCCTAAGATTAAAATGAACAACGACTCCCTAGAATTGGACATCGCTCCTGATAAAACTCCACTTATCTCGCACAAACATATCCACCACTGCATTTCTAAGTGGACGTGCGTTCTCCCGGGTGCCGATCAGAGCTCTCACGAATAACGCATTGCCTGCCGGAGATATCGATAGACTCGGATGATTGTTTACAGATCACTTTCGCTTTCTGTTCGCACTCCAATTCTGTAAAATCTATCGCTATAGATGACCTGCTGTCTGATTGTTTGCTGGACCACAGACAATCTATTGTTTTGCAATCCAATGATCAGCAGTAGATGTAGGCTCGTAGTTTAGTGCACCAGGGTTGTAGCTTCGGGCAAGCGGCGATACTGTTCCACAACACGGACAGTGGTTTCGCAAAACTCCACAAGACATTCCAACGCAGTTGTCTCTGACATCCTGACGTATTCATGGACAGCATCCGCTGGAATACCATATGCAGCTGACGGATTGCGGCGGTGTATTTTTGATAGCTGGTTAATCCTAATTTACCGGCAGCATCTGACTTTTGCTGGAAATAATGGTTCGCTGCTTCTATGTCTTTGATAATTTTTGTGAACAACTTTCGGGACATTCGAAACCATCGCCGAAACTGAAAATCGTTGTATGTGGGATTCCCCCAAAAATAGTCCAGAAACAGTCGCACAGCTCCTTCATGGGCAGCTCTGTTGATGTTTGGTTTTTCACCAGGTCGAGATCTTAATGCTCGGGGTTATTCGTCTTCTTTTGCAGCCCTCAACAACAGTTCATGGGACTGGTGAATATATTGTTGGACAACTTCAAAGTCTTCTTCATCACTTAAAATTATTGAATCACTTGCTACCCGCAAACCACTTGCAATTGGATTACACATTGTTCACGGTTGGACTGAAAATGACTGATCACAATCTTTGACAACGTAATGAAAATATTTTCAGTTTTTAGCCACGCACGGTGGAAAATCAATGTCGTTAAACTAAAATAGAAACCCAAATAAATCACCGGTAGCAGGATGAGGTGCTATGCTAAAATAGCAACCCAGAAGGAGATTTAAAATAGTGATAGCGATAACGACTCCGGTGGCGGCGCTCTTAGAAACTACCTCCCTGATCTGGCTTCAAACGCACTGTCAGAGGTGTCCTGAAACCATCAAACAAGTAAAAGAGCGAATTTGGCGGAATCCTGGTAAGCCTGGCCGAAAGATGGACAAAGAACTGGGAATGTCGCAGTCAACGATCAGGAGAATTTTGAAAGACGACCTTGGACTGAATCCATTAAAAAAAAACAATGGATGCATGGCTTGACTGAAAAACAGAAGATTACAAGAGTTGAAAGTTGTTGGAAGCTGCTCAAGCGGCACGGTGATTGTGAAATTCCGTTTATGGACCAAAAAATGTTCCTGCTACAGGATCACCACAACCAGCAAAATGATCGGCTGTATGCAGCACATTTTTCTGATATTCCTCATGATAAACTAGCTGTTAAAAGGTTCCAGAATGTATTCAGTGTGTGGTTTGGGGATGTTTCTTCAACACTTTGAAGGTTTCATTGCTGTTCATTGAACCTGGTGTTAAAATCCAGTGTAAATATTACATCGACAATGTTGCGAAGAACGATTTCCTCCCTATTGTCAAAAAAAAAAAAACAAGAATGCACCAAACTGTTTCCAACAAGACTCTGCACCGCCCCACCAGGTGAAAGCACACAGGCTTGGTGTGAGAACAGTTTTCCGGATTTTATTTCGTCGAAAGAATGACCTGCCTCTTCACCTGATTTGAATCCTCTCGACTTTTTTTTTGCATGGGGCTACCTGCTGGGCAAATTGGGAAATACCAAAGGACTAACCTAAGCTAAGGGTCCTCCCTTATCTCAGTCAGTAAAGGCACAGCTTCAAAGCAACACCATGCTGGAGGTGGCTGGATTTGATTCCCGGTCTGGTCTAGGAATTTTTCGTTAAGGAAAATTTCTCGACTCCCTGGGCATAGCGTATGATTGTACTTGCCACACAATCATACTAATGCAAAAATGGTACCTGGCATCGAAAGCTCTTAATTAATAACTGTGGAAGTGCATTTAGAACACTAAGTTGAGAGCAAGCAATAAGCTATTTTTTTTATAAATCATTTATTTGTACAGGCTCCACAACATACAACCCAATTTTCATATTTTTTATTTATTTATTTAAAAACTAATATAAAGGGGAAAAAACCAATACCCCCCGCCCGACCCAGGTTAAAAAAAAAAAAATTAAACAAATGGGAAAAGGGGCGGGAATTTGAAGTATGGTTTACAAAGCACGTTTATTTTAAATTCGGAATTGACTAAAAACTTATTAGGTGCGCAACTAAGTTCTCGCTGTATTTTTGGTGAAAAAGGAACTTTATTTTGAAAACAAAGGTTACAAACAAATTATTCAAAGTATTGCCCATCACTAGCTACGACTTTTTCCCATCTTTCTGGTAGAACGTGAATACCATTTCGATAGAACTGTTCGTATTTTGATGCTATCCAAGAATCAAGCCATTTTGAGATGTCATCATATGAGTGGAATTGCTGACCAGTGAGACCATGTGCCATCGAACGGAACAAGTAATAATCGGACGGTGCAATATCAGGAGAATATGGCGGGTGGAGTAGGACTTCCCATTTGAGCGTTTCCAAGTAGGTTTTCACGGGTTTCGCAACGTGAGGTCAAGCGTTGTCATGCTCAAGAATCACTTTTTTGTGTCTGTGCTCGTATTCTGGCCGTTTTTCGTGCAGTGCTCGGCTCAACCGCATCAATTGAGTTAAATAATAAATATAATAATATAATATAATAAATAACACCAACTTGGTCCTACCAAATACACAGCATAACCTTCGCAGCGTGAATATTCGGCCTAGGCGACGATGTTGAAGCATGCCCGGGCAGTCCCCATGAATGTTTCCGTTTCGGGTTACTGTAATGAATCCATTTTTCGTCACCCGTCACAATGCGATGTAGAAAACTCTTCCTTTTTTGCCGCTGGAGCAGTTGTTCACAGACGAAAAAACGACGCTCAACATCTCTTGGCTTCAAATCGTAAGGAACCCAAGTTCCTTGCTTTTGAATCATTCCCAACGCATGCAATCGCTTAGAAACGGCTTGGCGGGAAACTCCTAATCCTGAATCAAGCTCTTCTTGCGTTTGACACGGATCCTCATCGAGCAATGCCTCCAATTAAGAGTCTTCGAAGTTTTTTGGCCTTCCTTCACGCGGACGATCATCAACACTGAAATCGCCGTTTTTGAAGCGACGAAACCAATCACGACACGTTGTTTCACTCAGAGCAGCATCACCGTAAACTTTTTGGAGCTCTCGATGTGCTTCAGCCGCCGTTTTCTTCGAATGAAAGAATAAAATCAACACTTCCCGCAAATGACGATTATTTGGCACGAAATCAGACATCTTCAAACAACCAAAATATATAACACTAAATCAAAATCACTGATTAGGCAAAGCGGTTTGTTTACCATATGTCTTAGCTTGGTTTATGACGCTTGAGATGTACAACATTCGACCAGCACTTACTACTGGCGCTATCTATTGCTTAACAGCGGGAACTTAGTTGCGCACCTAATATAACTATACAACTTTTGGTTTTCTTTTGACTTGAACATTTTTGAGAAAGAAAAAAAAACACACACTCACAAATGTATGTATGTATGTATGTATGGTAGCCACCATCCCTTCATGCCCTTGGCTTGGATGCAGCTCCACTTAATAGCAAGATCAAATTGAGCCACCGATCTGAATTCACAATATCGCTGTATGAAGGGCCAAAAACGGAGGGGTGGACCCGTAAGCAGAGACACTCACGCGAAATCCACGGGAAATTAAGAATCTCCTTCCAACGATACGATCCAACAATTCGAATAACCCAATTCGCAATACTTATTAAGCTTTCTACAGGATGGCTTGTTAAGAAGGGCGCGTCACTCTCACTGAAACTGTTGGAGTAGAATTCGCAGCATCACAATCGAATCGGTAGGATAAAGAAAATGATAATGCTCGTTCCCTCCTAGACTCAGGCAGTCAATCAAACCATCGTCCAATTTCAGCTTGAATGATACCCTGATGCTCCTTCCCAACCCAGTATTTATTATATATAATGTACATAATATGTCATAATATGCAATAAATGTAGTATGTAATAGAGCAATGAAATATACTATAATATTTAATTAAAATATGCCATGGTTGGAGTTCGTCATCCTGTAATTTAAATATGGTTATAAATAAAATAATATGATGAAATAGTTAAAATTGTAATAATAGGCATATGATAATCATATGCAGTTTGGTGCATCTTTACAGCTCAATCAGTGGCAGATGAATATAACTCTGGAATGTGAAGGTCTTATTGCAACTAAATAAAATATAAACCATTTAATTATACATGAATCAAAAAAATATGTATTTATTCATGACATATAGATATACATAATCAGCAGAATTGAAGAGCATTTATTAATTTTAATAATATTCAATGATTTAAATTCATAGAAAAACTCCTTTACATACAATGAAATAAAATATCTGTACATACTATCTGGAATCAATTTCCTTGTAAACTTGAAGCAAATGAAATTTAATTATTATTATTAATCTTTTAGTAAATATTTTCAATATGATATACTAATATATATATAATGATGATATGATGAAAACAATACGATGTTGTAATAGTATACACATAAAAATTAAATGCACCTATTTGTCTTTTCTGCTGTGATGTTAGATGATTGAAACTCTGAAATGGCGAAAATTTCCAAAGTGATATAATGAAAGAAAGTTGATCACCGGGCAGCCAAGCAGAATAGCAAAGAAAATTTAAGCAAACAATTAGCCGAAATAACTTTCATATGATTATGATTACTGCCCAAAAACGGAAGCTTAATAAATCCACAAAAAAGAAAAAAAAAACAGAGAGAAAAAGAAAAATGAAATTTGAATTCTCCGATAACTCTTGCTTTCTACTGGGCCCATAAATAATTCTTTATATCTGTGCAATAGAAAATGAGAGATCATAAACAATTTTAGTTTTTGAATTATTAAACTTTTCTTGAAATTTTATTTAGTAGAATTTGTCGTATGATCCTTTCTAAACAAAAACGTCAAAAACCATCCTATCTTTTCAAATACATATCGTGGGTTAGGTCGGCTAAAACTTACGACGATGCATAAATGCGAACCTGAAAATAGCTTCAAAATATTGTGAAGGGATGTTATAATATAAAATGATAGTAACAATTATATTTGTACTGTCTGCATGTCTGTAGACTGATGTCCAGCTGCAATTGTAGACGTACTTGCATTATCATTGCCACGAAGGAAACAAAAAAATTAAAATTATTAAACAACACTTGGGAATTCCATAGATGATCTGAAATTATACACCGTATAAAGAATACTTCCATTTTTTGTGGTAGGGTAAGATTTCAGCATGCCACCTTCCTACATCGCGTTGGTGGAACTGCTTCCTAAGGTATAGCTGACGCGATACAGCGTTTATTACTCAACCGCTGGATGCCAGGAGCTGTTTGAGCTGCACCTCCTTGGTGGACAGACGCTCGGAACGCACCTCCTCAATCTAGCTGAAGTCAGAAGGACAACAGTGCCCAGGCTGCACTACCAGCTAAGTACGCAACCCTTAGCTGGCGGTCTTTGTCATCTCTTGACCCGTGGAAGCATGAGGTAGGAACTTGTGAGGACCAGTGCTATGTTGCGGGGACGTACGCTCCATCCCAGTTAAAAAAACACACACTCACAAATACAGATAAAAAAACTTATAGTATACCTACAGGTTAAACTAACTACAATCTAAGGCTAATTTTAGTCAAAAACACATAAATGAGTTTCAGAAACTCAAGATCACGCAGAGCCAAAATATCGCGAACCGGTACATTGGGTTGTCTACCTCGAGCCCGAAGGGAATCATAAAGCTCAGATCTGACTCCACGATGTTCAGCACATGACCAAATTATGTTATCTGCGTCCTGGTAACCTTGTCCACATTCACAGAGATTGCTGTCGCTCAGCCCAACACGGTATAAATGAGCGCTCAAAGAATAATGATTAGACATGAGGCGAGACATGACACGAATGAAGTCTCGACCCACATCCATCCCCCTAAACCAAGATTTCTTCGACACCTTTGGGATGATAGAATGTTGCGATCGCCCCAAATCTCCTTTACTCCCTTTATACTGCCAGCTGACGAGTGACTGTTGACGAAAAATAGGTAAAAAATCATTGAAGGCGATTTGTCAATCATAAATATCGCCTTCCATAGCGCCCACCTTTGCAAGCGAGTCCGCTTTTTCATTGCCCGGAATTGAACAATGAGATGGGACCCATACAAAAGTGATGATAAAATAACGCGAAGATAAAGCACTTAGAAGCTCCTGTATTTTCATGAGAAAATACGAGGAGTACTTTACCGGCCTCAATGAGCGAATAGCCTCTATAGAACTGAGACTATCCGTGAAGATGAAGTACTGATCCGGTGTTAGTGAGGCAACGATTTCTAGCGTAAAGTGTATTGCCGCTAATTCAGCGACATATACGGAACAAGGAGCTTGAAGTTAACGATTGGCGCTATAAATTTCATTAAATATACCAAAGCCTGCTGACTCCTCTATCAATGATCCGTCAGTGAAGAACGATTTAGTGGAATCAACTTGGCCAAACTTTGCAGCAAATATTACCGGAGCAATCATAGGACGATGATGCTCTGGGATTCCATGAAGCTCTTGCTTCATGGATAAATCAAAATGAACCGAATTGTCGAGATCGGAGAAGCAAACACGATTGGAAATGTTCGGCGAAGGGCTGACATCCTGTGTTATGTACAAATGGTACAAGATCATGAAGCGGGTTTGAAGATTGAACTCGAGGAGCTTCTCAAAGTTTTCGATTACCTTAGGGTTCATAACTTCACACCTGGTGAGGAGTCGGAGAGATAATTTTGAAAACCGATACCCCAAATTTGAAGCTTAGGTTGTGCAGGGTTATGCTTCCTAGAAAAATCTACCAACTCAGTTTTCTCCGTAGAGAATTCGATTCCTAGCTCGAGAGCCCAAGTAGACAAATTTCCTAAGGTATCCTGTAAGGGTCCTTGCAGATCGACCCCATTTGGGTCCCGTTACAGACACTACGCCGTCATCTGCAAGTTGTCTCAACGTACAGCTGTCACTTAGACAACCGTCAATGTCTTTGACATAAAAATTATACTAAAGGGGGCTTAAACATTATCCCTGGGGGAGACCCATGTAGCTAAATCGGGAAGCTGTAGAGGTTCCATGAGAGAAGCTCATATGTTTCTCTGACAGCAAATTGTACAAAAAATTATTCATTAATAGTGAAAAGCCACAAGCGTGGAGTTTATCTGAAAGAACTTCAACAGATACTGAATCAAAAGCCCCCTTGATATTCAAGAATACAGAAGCCATTTGCTCTTTTTTAGCAAAAGCTAACTTTCTTTGCAATATGGAACGTTCCCTGCTAGATGGAAAACCTCGAGTCTCACTCCAATTCACAAAAAAGGGGACAAATGCAACATTGCCAATTACCGCGGAATAACGTCGTTAAGTGCCTGCTTTAAAATATTTGAGATAGTTGTGAAAAACGCACTCTTCGCATCCTGTAAGAATTACATATCTTGTGACCAGCATGGATTCTACCCGAAAAGATCTGTCGCAACTAATTTAACTCAGTTTGCTTCCCTGTGTATTCGCTCGATGGACGCTGGCCTGCAAGTGGTTGCTGTGTATACTGACTTTAAAGCCGCCATTGATCGTGTGAACCATGATATTCTTCTTCATAAGCTAGAGAAAATGGGAGTATCTGCAGCCTTTGCGAGATGGTTCAAATCATATCTTACTGACAGATCTGTGTGCGTTAGGATTGGGACGTCGCAGTCCGAACCTTTCACTGCATGCTCTGGTGTGCCACAAGGAAGCAACCTTGGTCCGATATTGTTCTCACTCTTCATTAACGACGTTGCGACTATTCTGCCACCTGGTACACGGCTCTTCTTTGCGGACGACGTGAAAATATTCATGATAATATCATGTCTCGAGGATTGCCAGAAGTTGCAGCATTTGCTGGATTTATTTGACGATTGGAGCAGCCGAAACTTTTTAACTTTGTGCGTTGCTAAATGTAATACCATTAAGTTTAGTAGAAAACTTCAGCCAATCAACTTTCGCTACAGTTTGTCTGGGTAGCGGACTTACGTTTCGGATGCATTACGAGGATGTAATTTCTAGGGCGAACAAGCACCTGGGGTTCATCTTCTAAATCGCCGATGAATTTCGAGACCCGATGTGCATGAAATCTCTGTACTGCGCACTAGTACGTTCGATCCTGGAATCCGCTGTTGTTGTCTGGTGCCCGTATAGCAGTATTTGGATCGACCGCATCGAGGCAGTTCAAAAAAGATTCGTTCGTCGGGCCTTGGGGCGTCTTCCCTGGCGTGACGCGGTAAATTTGCCACCATATGAGCACCGTTGCATGTTGCTGGGAATCGAAACCTTGGATAAAAGGCGTTTTTATGCTCAAATATATTTTGTGACCAAGGTGCTGAGTAATGAAATTGATTCTCCTGCCATTCTCTCTGATCTCAGCCTGTATGCACCAGTAAAGCATCTCAGAAGACGTAACTTTCTTCATCTTGAGTCGAGAAATAGTCGTTATGGACAACACGATCCGGTAAGGTTTATGTCGTCACGATTTAACGAGGTTGCTGAACAATTCGACTTCAACGAGCCTGCCAGCGCATTTCTGCATCGCCAAAGGAACGTGTTACGTAGAGTTTAAGTTTTAAGTTGTTTTAGTTAATATTATTCATTAACACCCCAATTGATCAGATGGATTTTTACAAATATACAAATATACAAATATACAAATATACAAATATACAAATAAATATCTGTGGAAAGCAACGCGAGACAGTCGTTCGTTCCCTTACCCCTACGGAAACCATATTGAGTATCTGAAAGCAGGTTATTCGTCTCAACCCATTTGTCCAGAAGGAAGTAGATCATTTTCTCCAACAACTTTCGAATACAAGATAACATCGCGATGGGTCGATAGGAGTTGTGGTCGGACGCAGGCTTACCAGGTTTTAGAATGGCAATAACTCTCACCCGTCTCCAATCATTCGGTACAATATTTAGTTCAAGAAACTGATTAAACAAGTACAACATGCGCCTCTTAGCGACGTCTGGGAGGGTTTTAAGCAAGTTGAACTTGATTCTATCAGCCCCTGGAGCCGTATTGCCACACGAAAGGAGCGCGAGAGAGAGTTCTTCCATTGAAAAAGGTTGGCTGGTCTCATCTATCGAATTTGTGGTTTTGCGAGGAATGATCCGTGCCGGCACAGAATCTGGACAAACTTTTCGCGCGAACTTGAGGATCCATTGGTCCGAGTACTCCTCGCTCTCGTTGTTCGTAGTTCGGTTACGCAATCTTCGCGCCGTGTTCCAAAGAGTACTCATCGACGTCTCGCGCGATAGCCCGTCCACGAATCTTCGCCAGTATCCGCGTTTCTTGGCATTGATGAGGCTCTTAAGTTCACTTTCGAGAGCCGTGTATGCTTACTTCGAAGTGCTCAGGTGTTCCACGTCTACGAAAAACTTTAAACGCGTCGGACTTTTTACGGTAAACCTCGGTGCATTGCTGATCCCACCACGGAGAAGGGGGTTTCCTGCGAAATGACGTCCCTGGAACTGGTCGAGTTTGAGCTTGAAGCGTGCTGTCTAAGATCAGGTTGGAGAGGAAGTTATATTCCTCCAGCGGTGGAAGCCCTTCTACCGTTGTTACGGCTTCATCTATTGCTGTCTTGAACCTTGTCCAATCGATATTACGAGTTAGATCATACGTGACGTTGATGGATTCCGGTGGAGTGAGCCCAGTGGCAACCGAAATTTTAATAGGCAAATGATCACTACCGTGGGGATCCTGGATCACATTCCACGTGCAGTCCAACGATAATGAATTCGAACAAAGTATGAGGTCTAATCTACTGCCAAGTGAGGATGTTCCAGCCAAACGTGTTACTTCTCCATTGTTAAGAACTGTCATATTGAAGTTGTCACAGAGGTCATATAACAAGGAAGACCGGTTGTCATCGTACAGTTCTCCCCAGCCTGTACCGTGAGAGTTAAAATCTCCCATGATCAACCGTGGAGAAGGAAGGACCGAACAAATATCTGAAAGTTGTTTTCGGTTAATCGAGGCTCTAGGAGGAATATAGACAGAAGCAATACAGAGGCTTTTATATTTTATGAGAGCCTGACATGCGACAACTTCAATACCTGGAATTGGAGGAAAATTCACTCTATAGAAGGAGTAGCACTTTTTGATCCCCAAAAGTACTCCTCCTCCACGTGAATCCTCACGATCAAGACGAATAATATTGAGATCATGAAACGGAAGATCGATTTCGGAAGAGAGCCATGTTTCACAAAGAGCGAATGCATCACAACCGGTAGTGTGAGCTAGAAATTTGAATGATTCCAATTTAGGAATCAAACTTCGACAATTCCACTGCAGAACAATGATCAAATCCCCGGCCTTATTTGGAAAATTATCCATCGAAGGAAATGATAGCTGCAAGGAGGGGTCACTTAATTGTCAATTGCTTCAAAGAAGTCTTCACTGTGCCAAAACAATGCTTTTGAGATTGTCAGAAAATTCGAGGTACTTGAAGATACCTTCGGCAATGTCATCAAATGAGACCAGTCCACTAGAGGAGGGGGCTACTGTTCTTAAAATCAGGGCATCAAGGGTTTTGGATGTCCTCGGAAGAGATGGAAAGCCCTGGGTGTAGTTAGTACTACGAAAACCAGGTGGAATTGGATTTTCCTTTTTCCCACCTTTTTTTGAAATGGGCAAGCTGGTTTTGAGCTCCGCTTCAGCAGCTTTTCGTGGGCAGAAGCGTCTTCGCTTTCGTGAAGCACCCTCTGGAAGACTGGCTGATGTTCCCTCTTCAACCAAATCAAAGTTAGACTCGTCATCTGACAGAGGAGCAAAGGAATTTGTATTCGCATTGGGTGATGGAGAGGCTGTTTTCACCATTTCGGCGAAAGATTGCCTGGAACGCTGTTTTAGCGAGCGTTCTAATTTTTCCCCGCGTTGTTTGTACGCCGGGCACGACGAGAGAGCATGAGGAGGAGTTCCCTTACAGAAAGCGCATTTTGGTGTGCTGTCGTCGCTGCTGCCATCCTCATGTTTTTCCCCGCAGTTGGAGCACCGTGCCTTATTGCCGAAATGGGAGGTAGTATGTCCCATCTGCTGGCATTTCTGGCAGATCATGACCCGAGGTACGAACAACCGCACAGGTAGCCGAAGTTTTCCCAACTCGACGTATTGAGGAAGGGCTGAGCCAGAGAAGGTCACCCGAAACGAATCTGATGGTGTAAACTTTTTTTCACCCTTATTGGTCGATACTGTGCCTAGTTGGCGCACATCCAGTATCTTAACTGGAGACAGCAGGGGGTTCTTAAATCGACCAACCCCCCGCTTCAGCAGGATCTCAGGGTTCACACTCGTTTCGGTGACCACACCTTCGATTTCAATACCCCGAGCTGGGATATACTCCCGATACTCGAGTGTAAAAAACTGAGAGACAGCAATCTCATTTGCCTGCTTAAGGTTGGACACAACGACCCTTAGTTTATTCGGTCTTACTTTTATTATCTCGGTCACGGCCGAGAATCGTTTCGCAGATCATTACTGATCTGATAAACGTTCAGAGGTTTCGTTTTGGGCTGAAAGTAAACAACCCATGGACCAGCTGAATCATCTGGATAGGCCCGTGACCGGGCGACATTTTGAGAAACCTTATTATTTGGCGGCATGGATGAATCATCTTCCGACAAATCATCCATGTCGCACCCGTGGGAGCTTATGACGCTCAACCACCAACGCAATCTACAATCAATCACAGATAAACAAACTAAACCTAAGCACACCCTCTTACACACTCACACACACAATAAAATTACAATGTATTCAGGAGAAACAAAAACTCATCTTATATGTATTCTCTCAGTGTTGTGTTTACCCAAATTTTCTTCAACTGCAGCTCTGTTTTAATGGACGAATCCAGGTTGAAAAAAGAAGAAGACACCGAGTGGTGATAAATATGACAGCTCCCATGTTAGAGTATAGGCCGAAAATTTTAAAATTAATACATTACTCAATATGTCCACCATTTTTCTCGATCACCTTCTCCAAACGGGAACGGAATCGAGAGCATACCTTCTCAATGTATGAATCAGTCATCGAGTTCCATGCCTTGGTAATGGTAGCTTTCAGGGCGCCAACACTAGGGTGAGAACGTTCACAGACCTTAGCCTGAACATATGCCCATATTGAGTAATCCAAAGGATTGAGGTCCGGGCCAGATGTCCTTTGGCCAAAATTCCATGTTTTCCTTCAGCCACGCTTGAGTCCTTTTTGAGGTATGACACGGTGCTCCGTCCTGTTGGAAAATGTCGTGTTGGTGTGCTCCAAAGTTGGTTTTCATCCATGGCAGAACGTGGTCTTTCAAAATGTTCATGTAAACCTCGGTTCTTAACATTTAATCCAGCTTTGATAAATACTGGAGGCATTTTCAAGCCATTGGACGCAACTGCCCCGAAAACCATGACTCCGGCCGGATGTTTGGTTGTAAACTTGAATTTCACGTGCTCTGGAACATCCTCAATCTTCATCGGCGAAATAAACCTGTCTGTACATGTGTTAGATACGGGATCGATGGTGAACATTTTCTCATCAAAGAATACGATGATGGAATGCATCTTTTTTAATGCTGACACCAAACGTTTCGAACGCTCCAGCCGTAGTTGTTTGATTGGGTCCATTACAAGGTGGCGCTTTACTCTTGCCCTGGACGAACATTTCAAGTCATCTTTGACCAACCGTTGCATGATAGTTTTTGGAATATCGGCTTCCTTAGCCAATTTCCGGATCGATCTGATAGGATTTCGCCTCATTTTGTCTCTCACTGATCTGATGACCTTCGGTGTGCGAGCGGACCGAGGACGGCCCCTTCCCGGCTTCCGTGGACGTGGTCCATCAAGGAGTGAACGTTGGGTACGGTAAACGGTAGCCAGGTGGCATCCCACAATCATTGCAATTTGTTTTACGGGCTTTTGGGCGAGCAGCAAACTAGTCACAACCTCATTTGCGTGCATTTTTCTCAACTTTGTTACTCGCGAACCACTGTTTTGTTTTGTTACACACACGCATTAATTAACAATAAAAATAAAGTTTAAAGCTACCCAAAAATAAGTATTGAAAACATTTGCATTTTTTAATGGGACATACTGTATTAGCCCCAATCAACAGGAAACTAGCAATTTGAAATTGGCTCACTGCTTTAGAACCCGATTGGTGCCAAGTACGCTATAGAGTATCTCATTCATTCGCTTGTTGCTACACGTTAGTTGCCGTGTTTATTGGCAAAAATCCATGGAAAATTGGAAAACGCATCAAGTGAATTTATGAAGCATATCATATTGAAATCAACTGAAATTAAATTCTCTAAAATCTTTTGATGATTTACAATTGGGTTATGCAAATCACATTTCACAGTAAGCAAAATCGTCCTGAAGTGTTCATCTACCGATGTCTTGTGTGTTTGCATTTGCATCGATGGAGTCAATTATTCGAAACCTCTCTGAGCCGAATGGAAATGCCATTTCTCTGTTCTGTTCTACTGACTGGTGCAACAATGTTAGATCAAATGAAGTTGACTCGTAATTTGATCATTTCAAACAAAGTCTGGGCACGTTAGAATTTGGATTCAGTTAGACATCAAGAAATGTTTCAATCTTAGCACCCCAAGTTTATGCATGGAATGATGATAAAATAACAAATTATACGAATAAATTAGACCAGATTTTGATAGGTTAATTAACAGTTCCTTTGCGAAATTTGTTCAGAAAAGGATTTATTTCTCATCAAATGTTTTAAAGAAATTTATGACTGAAAAAGTAATGTTATATTATATACACGTCGGGGGATCCAATTACTTTTTGGTGGCAGATGGGAAACATTACATCTTATTTATGAACTTTAAATTATACTACTTATCTCAATGAATTTGTATAGAATCAAATTCAAATTATTATTTGGATTGTTCAATCACTGGAATGGCAATCGCTATTTTTGTTTAATGCCCTTCATAAAATTCTGTCATTAAATTGAAATTCCTGGGCTCAGCAATGAATTCTCCGAACCTACAACAGCTAACCTATCTCGGTGCAGTCTGTAATTTTGTGTAATATTATTAAAGATTTTATACATTTTGTTACTGAGACCAGGTAAATAACTTCCCAAAGTAAGTTCCACGCAGATAGTTAAAATCTCCGAACAGGAAAGTCGACACTGTGTTTGGGTTTGCCCTTGTCCAATTTTCATCGTGCACAGATTCCATGTCTGTCGTTGGAAACATTTCACCGACGAGCGGCAAGCTGATTAGGGTTCGTATTGTTCAACATCAATCGATGCTTCCACAGCAATGGAGAATGTGTTGTCCGGTTTCGGTTCAAGTGGCTGCTCTACTCGAGTGGTGAACGTGCTAATTACAGCAGACAGTAATGCGATGTTTTGATGTATGCTGTGTCACAATTGAGACTAGTGTATTCAATTCATTGTGTGAACCCAAATTAGGACTCTGCTAATTTCCTACCCATTCGAAGAAACCAACGGCTCCGGCAACCGTTTGTTGATTGCAGCACGTTCCTATTGACTTGCGTCAATCTGTGGATGCTCAGTTTGGTGATGGGGACCTATTCAGAAATGGACATCGTTTCCGTTCGGTCAAGATAACCTGGGTTGGACAATCGATGGTGGTGGTCAATTGACGATTCCGTTTAGGTTCAATTGGCTTATCGAGACGTGTGTTTTCGAATTTGATTTGCAAAAGGTGGTCTCCTTAGGTTTGCTAGCTGGTAAAGGTCGTTTTATTTTTGTGTTTAAATTTTCCTGACACTATGATGTGGTAGAGTTCGGTTTTTTATGCCAAGAAACTTCACGAGCCAGGAATTTTGAACACAATTTCTTACCTTTGCACTAAAAATTCGTGGTATTGATCTAACCGTTCTAAGGAATATACTCGAGTCAGACTCCAAGTTTTCTCTTTTATTGCTCTATATCCTCACACATTTTCGTTGCGTTATTGCACAAACCATAAAAATCACACTTCACTTATTACATTAGCCACACGAGAAACTACAAATACGTGATAAAATACGAGAAAACTATGGGATTAATTTTCACAATAATTTAAATACGCTTGCACCTATTCTGCACCGTGTTTACAATCGACGTAATCGCTTGATGTTGTCAAACTATTTTATTATGACTCTTATTCAAATGAAATGGGTTTGGCAGTACTTCAATATCACTATATATATATTTTTGTGGGAGTGCTACAAATCGCCCAAAGTTGAACTATTTTATTTTTCCATAGATTAAATAAATATATAATAACATACTTCTAATTGCATTTTTTCAATATTTACTCAGAAATAAAATTCCACATTTAATAATATTTTTCCATCTCTGTTGAATTTGGCGGCACTGCTCACATACTGTATACACATCAACGCTAATGTGCGTGTTCAAACATTCATAGAGCATTGTCTTGTTGTCAATATTCTCATGGAAGAATAACGAACAAACCTTTTCATTTGGCTTGGTTTTATGAATGCTACCCAACACACGTGAAGTGCTGTCAAATGATCTACTTCATGCGAGAATTTGTTTTCAAAAGGGCCTAGTCGAAGTTCTTTTGATTGCAAACATTGAGCTTTTACTTATGTCACACTCTGCATTTTAATTAATAAATATTTTCAATCAAGTTTTGAACTTTTTATCATTGAATTGAACTGAAAGTGCCACAGTCCTCCTTGAATATGGGAACCAATGAACCCTAATAGTAATATCCCATAGTTCCCAAAGATGCTCAACCAATATTGCGGATTTCGCTCACCACTGGACTCCGAACTTACATAAAATATAAGTGCGGCATTGTCTCAAATCTTGTCGTTGTCTTCAGCGCACTTATGAAACGGCTCGTGAGAAAAAGTGCGCCGAAGACATCGACACGATTGTATGCAAACCAATACTTTCGTTAACGGTTCTGCACTTACAATTAATTGCGAAACAATTTCGCAATATAACCAATATGTTATAAGTGCTGAAAGTGAGATATTAGGCCTGTTTAATGACCAGCTCGCGATGACTCGCAACCTCTTTTTTGTCTCTTTTCGGCATTCGTCCAGGGATTGATGCCAAAAAGGATTAGCATGATACTCCGAGTTAGTTCGAGTTGGTCATTAAACAGACCTATTGTTTTATGTGTACTTGTGCTACAGCAGTATAGACGATTAAACGACCTACAGTACTGGCAGAAATAAAGTGCTCACCAGCTAAAAAATGATTGCCATTATTATACCAATTTTGTATTGATGCAAAAATATAAAGTCTATTCGACCAAAATGCAGCTTTTGTATAGCATTATCATTCTGTTTATTAAAAATCATGATTAAGTTTGTATAGCTTAGTTTCTGATGTACCATATGCATGTGAATGTTTTTCCGCCTGGCAGAAAAAAAGTGCTCAAAACCGACATATAATTTTCTTGAGTGCATCTTGCATGGCATTGCCTACCAAACTGTCACAGTACATTCAGCCTATCAGAAGGTGTCGAGCACTGTTTGTTTTGGTTCTGTTCGCGCCGGTTCGGATTTCGTTTGAATGTTGAAGATGGATTCTAAATAAATCAACCTATCCGTACGAAAATTAATTGTGAGGGACTGTCAACAGCAAATATCTATGCGTAAAATTGCCGTCAGATATGGAGTGAGTTATTCTGGTGTTCGCAAAGTTTGGAAAAAGTTTCAGGAAACCGGATCAGTAGCTGATAGACATGGACGCGGGCGGAAGCGACTCACGACTCCGCGTGAAGACACCAGAATTATTCGTGAAACCAGGAAAAATCCAACAGTTACGAGCCGAGTGATAAAGGAAAATCTGCAGCTGAGTATTTCAGAACGCACTGTGCGCTCCAGGCTTCAGGATGCAGGTTTAAGGAGCAAATTGGCAGTACGTCGCCCATTGATTCAAAAGAGAAATAGAGTTAAACGGCTAGAGTTCACTAAAAAAATACGCCGAGAAACCAGTTGCGTTCTGGAAACAAGTTTTATGGTCTGATGAGAGCAAGTTTGATCTATTTGGAATGAAAGGGCGTTCTAAAGTGTGGGTTAAACCTGGCGAACGACTTTTGGACCGGAATGTGCAAAAAACCGTAAAACATGGAGGAGGAAGCATAATGGTGTGGGGGTGTTTTTCTTGGTCTGGAACTGGTAATTTGACTCAAATCGATGGTATAATGACGGCTGATAGGTACATAGACATTATTAATGAAAACTTGGAGGAGTCTTTGTTGAAAGTTGGACTGGAAGACAAGTTTATCTTTCAACAAGATAATGATCCGAAGCACACGGCCCGTAAAACCATGACGTTTTTCCGTGGATGTCGCATAAAACTTCTTGAATGGCCACCGCAATCACCAGACTTGAACCCAATTGAAAATCTATGGTCAATTCTCGATCAGCAAGTTGACAAAGGAGAGGTAACAAACAAAAAAAAGCTCTTCGAAGCCCTCGAGTGCGCCTGGCAAAGAATCGACGAGAACCATCTGAAAAACCTAGTTGAAAGCATGCCTCGACGTCTTCAAGCAGTCATCAAAGCTAAAGGAAGTCACACGAAATATTAAATTCAATGTTCTTGGTTTTGAAGTAAACATATCACGGATGAGCACTTTATTTTTGCCACTGAATTAAAAAGTTGTTTTGTTTATTGTTTTGTTAATAAAGTTATATGAATATTTTTCATTTGTTGTTTCTCATTTCGAAAGAAGAATTGAAGTCATTCATTTTGACCCAATATGTTACCACTGAATCGCTGCAAATCAAAAAGTTGTATTGAGAAAATAAACATAAACCAAAGTGAGCGCTTTATTTCTGCCAGTACTGTAATTTAATCTCTTACAAAAAAAAATGTAAACAATGCCCGTAAATAACTGACACTTTCTAAGGGCTAGGCGATGGCTAGATAGGGCATACCAAAACTGTGAAAGAGGTAGATAAAAAGTGCTGACGTCAAGGTGCAAGCGTTTATTGAGGTTATTACGTTCAAATGTATTAGTGTGTGTTGTGTAGATGTGGTAGTGGTCCTCTCCAATGTTTTCCTTTAAAACTAAACGTCAAGCGTACATTCTCGCAATGAATGTTGGGTAATATGTGAATTTACATACAAGGTTTTGAACAATACAAATTGATGTGTACATTGTTTGTATGTATTAGAATTTTAAGGAAAACAAAAGGGTGCGTGCAGTAAACGTCACTAATATTCATTGCACTTACTCTTTGATGTAAGATGTATAAGAGCGGCGGGGACATCGGCACCTGGGAGTAAGAAACAGATACGAAACATGTGAACGTCAAAACGAGCCGATATTTGGCTGTCACTGCCTGTCAAAGCGAGTCGAGTATCAAAACAACGAAAAAAGTTTTGAAGAACGTGGGAAAACAATGCAAAAAACAAAATCGATTTAGTTCCTTTTAGCTATGACTAAAGAGGTCAATACAAGTTTTATCCTCCAAATCTGTCGCAAAGATGTGATTTCACAGTTTTCAAAACAGATATTGACGGATTCCTTAAACATGATACATCGCGTGGCTGTTGTAAAGTTCCCAAATGCACATTTTCACGAAATTCCACGCGGCGCTAAACGAACAACCGCGTCTCACGAAACGTCGCAATGTAATCTCCCATAAGGATGGAGTAAGTTTCCGGTAGGCAGCGAATGATTTGACGTTTGTCTTGTTTCATTCGATCGTCTACTTATTAGTCGGCACAAGCCAAATGTCAAATCTTTTGATTCGCTTTCTGATAGTGAGATTGATTGTGGTAGCCATTACAGCTCTTAAAAGCCTGGATTAAACAGTTACGCCATTATTTAAAATTGATACCAAAGCTCCAAAGTTGCCCACTAAGTACAATCTGGTTGGTGTTCTCAGTTGCTTTAATTTTATACGGCGCATTGAAATTTTCTTGAAGATTGATAAAGCTATGTGTTACATTTTATGTGTACTATATAGAGCTTCCTCCCAGACACGATTCAACGTTAGATCGGACTTGTATTCGCGTTGTCGCACTTATAGAATCACACCGCGCAATCAAAGTGGCCTCAAAAGCGCAACAACTAGGCTTGTTGCAAACTCGGCAGTCAAAATACCATTACCGCATCGCAAGTGCGACTTAATATATGAGTGACAATAGAAACAGTGATGTTTTTAAAGCAGCATAGGCCCTTTTAAAAGTTTTGTTTACGTTTATATATTTGATGGGTGTAGTAGTAGAGAGCGTTAACTTGTTTATATTTTTTCTTGATTAAAATCAGTACGATTAACATATGTACACAGATGGAATAAATGTTTTTCGTGATATTATTAAAATAGATACATAGCAGTGGCAACTTTTCCATATTACATTGGAAGAAGATTATCAGAATCGAATATTTTGTGTGTTGCTACACGATTATCGGCAAGTGAACGAATAAATTGTGAATAACTTGTGTACTCAGTGTTCGGTATTCAGTGCATATTCACCGATTTCCACTGGAGGTCTGCTTATTGAGCTCAAGATAGGTTCCGCTTCCCTACTTTCATAGACGAATTTCACGCCAACTCATCCAGTGTTCGGCAGCACCCTCTCAGAATCCAATGAAACTTTGAGTGTGAGTAGACTATGTCTTTTCAAGCAACTTTGCATACTTTGTTTTTTTTTTCACAATTTATGTAGACTACCACTTGCAAAGGGCTGAAGTTTTTTGATTGATTTTTTTAAAATCAACTTAACTCAAAAAGGAAAAGGCTTACAAAAAAGTGATGTTTGGGTGACGGTTGTATTTTCAACGATGGTTGAGAGGGTCACTATCTTCAACGCGTAGAAGATAGTTATGGATCTGTTGGTTCGTTGGTTGTTCAACGTACTTTGCCATTTACTCCGGGACGCGACGTTTAAAGCAATGCCATGTGCAGCCGGGTAATGGAAATTTCAAACAGCACAGGCGAAAAATTCAACCAAACACACTCTTTAGTTGGCAAATTGATTTGGTTGTTCTGAAAACGACGGATTTTGTTGACGGGGCAGAAACATAGTTCGCGATTAAACTTGGGCTTTCTTCTTGGTATTCTTGGCTCAGTTCCTCGTCGCTGCGGGTGGTTATCTGTAGGTGACGTGGGATAATTCTTGTCTCGTTGATGTCACGGGTGGCATTTCCCGCCAACTCGTAGGCTTCAGCAGCAACGTTTCTCGCAATGAGGTTGACGCGAGCATTGACAACAATAGCCAACTGCGCCAACGACTGTCTGGACAACGACTGCTCGCCAGTGCATCCTCCAGGGTGCTTGCTGCCGCCAACTGCGATCGAACAGCAGTTCCTACTCTGCACAGCTCCACGACTGCCAAACAATAAAATCTAAAGGCGAAGGTGTACCCGTTATATAACATTCATGGCTGCCTAGGAGACGTTCCTTACTTAGATATGAAGTCTGTGCTAGGAAAGTACTGTGTAGTTGGTAGATTTACTCAGAAAAATTGACATTATAAGACACCTCCTTGTATTTTCGTTATTTTCAATAGCTTTGTGTTAAAAATCAATCCATTTTAATATTAAAATTGATGCGTAGAAATATTCCAGATAGATTGGTGCAAAGATTTTGAAAATCGGACATGAAATGAATTAAAAATTAATGTTCAAAACCTAAGCATATTTCGTGACGCTCCAAATTCTCGTACTCGCAACGTGTACCCCTGTATTAAAAACAAAGAAGTAGTCCTACGTCAAAAGTACTCGAGATTTCTCAAATTTTTGACTGTTCGCTGTAAATCCTTTCTGCTGTTTCTATGAAGCAATGACATTTGTTAGTGGACCTCAGAACCTTTTAACATAATACAATTCCCAGACAACCACAAGTCGTATAACAGTGTTCAAATAGTATCGTATATTCCTATATTTTAAGTCAAAATCGCAATTCATTGTGGCCTTTATCGTATTATGTTTAAGTTAAATCGTAAACAGTGCAAATTTTTGACTTATATACGATGTGTCATTTATTCATCGTACTGCGTCACATACTAAATTTGATATAAGGAGTGTATCGAATATAAGCTATCCACATACATTTGCGTTGTACGCATGTATTTGTGATGGTTTATTATGCTCTGAACACTGCATGCTGTGCGTTTGACTGTCAGCTTTCTTTTGTTTACTTGTTTGTGCGGTTCAAATTCTGCGTTTTCAAAATGTCGCGTATTGAAAAGGAAGTGAAAATTAAGGTTCTGGACACATGGCTAAGTGAGAAGGGTATTACTATGCGAAAATTGGCGAAGCGGTTTGGAATTCATCATGCGAGTGTTAAAACCATCATTAATAAGTTTGGGGAACACTATTCTTTGGATGAGCTACCAGGAAGAGGCAGAAAACCCGGTTCTTCCAACCCGAAACTGGAGCAGAAAGTGGTATCTCTAATCATGAAGAACAAATCAATGTCAATACGTGATTTGGCCAAAAAAGCAGGAACGAGTGTCGGAATGATCCAGCGTATCAAGAGGCGAAACCACCTGAAGACCTACAAGAAGCAGAAAATCTCGAAACAAAGTGCAGAACAGAAGAAGCGAGCAGCAACAAGGGCCCGGAAATTGTATTCGCGTCTTTTGCAGCGTCCGGATGCATGCGTTTTGATGGACGATGAGACCTATGTAAAGGAGGACTCAAAAACCCTTCCAGGTCCACAATACTTTACTGCCGTCGTTGAGGAGGATGTGAGCGATGCGGACAGGTCGATTCAAGTGGAGAAATTCGGTCGAAAGGTACTGGTATGGCAAGCAATATGTTCCTGTGGTTTGAAGTCAACCATTTTTTACACTACCGGAACTATAAATGCGGAAATCTATCGATCTGAGTGTCTCCAGAAGAGATTGTTGCGTTTATATAAGAAGCATAGTACACCTCCACTGTTTTGGCCGGATTTAGCGTCGGCTCACTATGCCAAAACCGCTCTCAATTGGCTTGCGAAAAAGGGTATAGATTTCGTTGAGAAAAATATCAATCCACCAAATTGCCCTCAGCTTCGACCCATCGAACGTTACTGGGCAATCGTGAAGAGGGTCTTCAAGAAGACTGGTAAGGCAGCTGGGAACATGCAGGAGTTCAAAAAAATTTGGGTTCAAGCGTCCAAAAAATGCGATGCAATACTTGTCCGGAACTTGATGAAGAGCATTCGATCCAAAGTTCGAAAATTCGTGAAGGAATAACTTAAATTTCACCCGGTCTTCATTATGTTCAAGTTTAACCTCGTACAATAAAGGATCAATTTTTTGTATGAATAAAATATCGGTTTTCAACATAATTTGAAAGAAAGTTTGTGGATAGCTTATTTTCGATACACTCCTTACATTGCTAAACATTTTAAATCGCATTTGTTATTTAAAATTTAATCGCATACGATATCGAATTAACTCGTATAAGAAAGCAATGGAATTTGCACGTACATAGCCTCCACTTTTGCTCGTATAAACCATATTTTTGCATTCAATACGATTTGTTTACTTACATATATGTTTGTATATCATAAAAACAAATTTCAATATACGTGCATTTTGGTTTTCTGGGTTATACAATAATACAATAAGACGCATTCTGTGTTTTTAATATCAACGTGCTGGTCAATAATTGTAAAAAAAATATAAATTAAGAATCTTAACTACGGAGCCTGTTTGGACGAATAAAAAACCAGCAAGGAAAACCTTACGCATTTGCAGTAAAGGGTGTCCACGATGAAATTGTCACACTATGAAATTGCTCTAACTTTTTAACCGTTGGGTAGAATTTAATGAAAATTTGGGTGGATTTAGTTCATAGTGCATTATTTACATCCTGCAAGTTTTAAAGTCCTGTGATCAAAACTCGCGGAAATGGAGTCGAAAGAACAGCTCGTGCGTGATAAAATCTGGCGCATTCATCACGAGAACAAGGATCTCTCGCATCGTTCCATCGCTAAAACGTTGGGAATCGCGAATTCCACGGTGTCGCGAGTGATTAAGTGGTTCGAGGAACGGTTGACCACCGATCGGAAGCCCAGAAGTGAAGGAAAAAGTATTCCGTACAACACCAAAAATCACAACCGCGTAGTTGGGGCCTTCAACCGAAATCCGAACGCCTCCGTTCGGGATGTGGCTAAGAAGCTGCACCTAAGCCGAAGTTTTGTCCAGAAGGCCAAAACTAAGGCTGGGCTTCGAACGTTCAAGGTACAAAAGGCCCCTAATCACGACGAGAAGCAGAACAAGTCCGCCAAAACCCGTGCCAGGAAGTTGTACCTCAACATGCTGACGAAAGTTGAATGCTGCATCATGGACGACGAAACATATGTGAAGGCCGACTTCAAACAGATCCCCGGCAACCTGTTTTTCACGGCCAAGGATAAGTTCAGCGTTCCGGAGCATATCTACACTCAGAAGATGTCCAAATTTGCGAAGAAATTCCTGGTTTGGCAAGCCATCTGCACGTGCGGGAAGCGGAGTGCACCTTTCGTGACCCAGGACACGATGAACGGACAGGTGTACATAAAAGAGTGCCTCCAGAAGCGGCTGCTTCCTCTCCTGAAGGCCCACAACGTCCCAACAATCTTCTGGCCGGATTTGGCCTCATGCCACTACTCCAAGGACGTGCTGAAGTGGTATGCGGACAATAAGGTCAATTTCGTGCCGAAAATGTTCAACCCTCCCAACACTCCGGAGCTCCGCCCCATCGAGAAGTACTGGGCGATTATGAAGCAGCACCTTACTAAACGACCTAAGGTAGTGAAGACAGTCGAGGAACTGAAGAAAGTATGGGTTTACATGCAAAAAACGGTTGATTCACAGATTGTGCAGAATCTTATGGCCGGGGTTAAGGCCAAGGTGCGGGCATTTGCGTATGGACTGTAAATAAAATACGAGTAAAATGGTAAAATGAAGTTTAATAGTTATTTCTCAATCCCTGAAAATTTGATGGCAATCGGATGAAAACTCGAATTTTGCGAATCAATTTTGTGTGTGGCAATTTCATCGTGGACACCCTTTAGACTATACAATCGCTCTAGGTTATCTGGCAGTTGAAAAGTGCGGAAGAATTAAGGATTAAGGTGTTATTTTAGATAAGAAACTAACATTCATTGACCACTATAACACAATAATCAGTAAAGCAAGGAGCATGCTAGGATTTATAAAACGATTTAGTTACAGCTTTCATGACCCATACACAATAAAAACATTATACGTTGCATATGTGAGGTCAATATTTGAGTATTGTAGCATAGTATGGTCACCTTCAGTCACACACGAAAAACGAATAGAATCAGTTCAAAAGCAATTTATACTGTTTGCACTTCGAGAATTAGGTTGGACAAGATTTCCTTTACCATCTTATAAAGCTCGTTGCATGCTCATCAACATCCAAACATTAAAAAAGCGTCGAGAATTCACAATGGTCTCAGTTGTAAACGATATCGTTTCGCACCGCATTGATTCTGAAGAACTTTTATCAAAGCTTAATTTTTATATTCCAAGTCGACAACTACGAAATCGAAATGTTTTTACTACAAGCCACCATCGTACAAATTGTGCTAAATTTGGGCCTTTAAATCGGATGATGGCAACATACAAAATGCATTGCGAAAACGTTGACTTTACAACGAAAAAATATAAATTGAAACAATACTTTAATGATGTTTGATAAAAACCTGCTCATAAATGTTCTAGACAATAAGCCAAATACTGTTACAAATATATTTATAAAGATTTAAGAGTGACAAAACATGTAAAAATAACTGTAACGCAAGGTCTACGCATGATTGACGTCAAATAAAAAAAAAAAAAAAGAAGGGAGGCTGCCCTCTTCAAAGGGTGCAGCCTATCTGAGCGTCTGTTCTCCATGTTAGGTAGCGGCTGATCATCGTCCTTGTGCCAGCGTGGGACTCTAAACAATGCTGTACACGATGGTCCTCAAGCGAGACAGGGGGTTGAGGAAGGCCCAGCAAGCCGCCCTTAAAAAATCAATGTTGCAAATAATACAAAGGTTAATACGGACCGGTACAATCGTCAAAGACCTAGGCGACGAATTAAGGACTACGATTGGAAACTCTGAACATGGAACTGCAAATCGCTCTGCTTCCCTGGCTGCGATAGGATAATCTACGACGAACTTAAACCACGTATAGATTTCCGGAAAAACTGACGCGGTTGACCAAAGCAACGATGGATCGAGTGATGTGTGTCGTCCGAGTATCAGGGACACTCTCGAGTCCCTTCGAATCTCGGAGAGGGTTACGGCAAGGTTATGGATTGTCGTGTTTGTTGTTTAACATTGCACTGGAGGGTGTGATTCGAAGAGTTGGGATAGACACGAGTGGCACGATCTTCACGAAGTCTGTCAAACTATTTGGCTTCGCCGACGACGTTGGCACGTAACTTTGAGACGATGGCGGAAACGTACATCAGACTTAAGGCTGAAGCTGATAGGATTGGGCTTGTGATTAATGCGTTGAAAACAAAATACATGAAGGGAAGAGGCTCACGAGAAGACAATGTTAGCCTTCTAGCACGAGTTCAGATCGACGGTGATGAAATCGAGGTAGTAGACGAATTCGTGTATCTGGGCCCATTGGTGACCGCCAATAACGACACCAGCAGAGAAATACAAAGGAGCATTATGGCTGGCAATCGTGCCTACTGTGGACTCCGAAGGACGCTAAGATCGAACAAAGTTCGGCGAACTACAAAGTTGACCATCTACAAGACATTGATTAGACTGGTAGTTCTCTACGGCCACGAAACATGGACATTGCTAGTGGAGGACCAACGCGCCCTTGAACGGAAGGTGCTGCGTACGATCTACGGCAGAGTGCAGATGGAAGACGGAACGTGGAGGAGGCGAATGAACCACGAATTGCACCAGTTGCTGGGAGAACCTCCCATCGTACGCATCGCAAAAATCGGTAGACTACGATGGGCTGGGCATGTCGTAAGAATGTCGGACGACAGCCCTGTGAAAATGGTTCTCGAAAACGAACCGACAGGTACAAGAAGAAGAGGCGCGCAACGAGCAAGGTGGATCGATCAAGTAGAAGGCGACCTGTGGACCCTCCGCAGACAGCGAGCCTGGCGAGGTACAACCATGGACCGATTACAATGGAAACAACTTCTGTGTATAGCAGAGGCCATGTCGGCCTTAGTCTGATTGGTAAGGGTAGTATCTACCGTAGACTCGGTTGCAGCCTCTTGTATTCAAGGCACTAGATACTTCTAAATCATTAAATGAAAAAGAAGGATTAACGTGATCATTGGACATGGGACACAATAGTATGCAATAAAAATAATAAATCAATATAAGCATTTGTCATAAGAAACCGGGTAATGATAATGATAAAAATGTTAAATAACTAAAAAGAGTATTAAAAGTACAAAGCACAAGAAGAGTCACATAAGCAAAGATTTCTGAAAAAAAAGTTGTAAATGTGAAGCAGAAAATACAAAATTTCAGAATTTTGTAGTATGAATGAGTGCATTGTCGTCCTGAAACAGTATAGCATGAATACACCTGATCGCCCGAAACTTCTTCATAATCATTAGCAGTGATCTTTCCTTTCGTGAAGATGATTGGCCCAACTGAGTGCCATGATATGGAACCTCATACCATAACAGACCCTTCTCCGTGCATCACATTTGGACACAGACAATCAGTTCTGTATGCCTTTTCCAGTGTCCTCCACACATAAACCCGCCCTGTAGTAGGGAATTGCATGTACGATGATTCATCCGAGTATACAACTTGCTTCCATTGATCAACTGTCCATGATTTGTACTCATTGCACCAGTGCAATCGATTGGACGCATTGATCCTGGAGATCAATGGTTTTGCGATAGTAGCTCAGCCGTACAAAATGTAATGTGATACATTTGGTCGTGGGGTTCCCTTTAAACTGTTCGAACAGGAACGGGCTCTTCCAGCGTTGAATTTAAGGCCGCGGTTGCTTTCACAGCACTTATTCTGCGATCATCCGTTACAGATCGCTTCAGAAATGTCCTTTGTCTTGCATCTAATTTCTTTTTACGTCCACACGCACTTTTATTTGCCATAATACGGCAAACCGTCAACGCTGATACACCCACTAATTTTGCTGTCTCAGATATAGAAGCTCCAGCTTCTCGAGCACCAACAATTCGACCAAGTTGAAATTTCGAAAGAGTTGTAAACATCGTACGTGTTCACTACTCCGCGTTCACTTCTTTATGACGCAGTAGAGAATTTTTATGACGCAGTAGAGAATTTTTCGAAATAACAGGTTCAAAGGGTGGGAAAATTTTGATGATAGGGTCGTACATTAATTACGTTAGGCATTTTTATTTAATTCTCGACCCCCTCCCCCTTGTAATATTTGTTACATACAAATTCGAAAAATATTGTATGGGTTGTGAGAAAATGATAGACCCCCCCCCCCCTAAATGACCTCCCTTACATAATAAGTGTACGGCCCCATATTGATGTTGCCTCTCACAGCAGTTGTGTATCTAAATACTGTCAAAATTCATTCATTAGTCAGAAACGTTTCAAAACAGGGCAAACATAATAATTTATAAATCAAATAGGGTGAGATCTCCTAGTACCGGACACCTTTCGCAAAACGCCGGAATTTTTTCAATATCTGAGTTTCATGGTACCAACGGTATAATTTAATCAAACAATATGCTAAGAGCACTACAGAAGGAATAATGAAGAATCGCACATGACGAGACGTGTCAAATGTACCGTTGATACCACGAAAATCTTAAATGTCCGGTATTGGTAATAGATCTACTACAGGTTCCCCCGGGGACGTTCCAGTGATCTCGGGAGTGGCCAATGTGGCCAATGGTCTTTTTTAGTATGCCAAAACCTTATTTATAAAAAATCATGAAGATTGAGCTGTCGCACGGCATGTTTTGGCGTCAAAATGTAATTGGCCACTGCTACAGGTTCCCCCGGGAACATTCCGGTGGCCCCGGGAGTGACCAATGTGTCCAAATGTCCACTTTAAGCTTAAAGAAAGCTTTATGATGAAAGAAGAAGAAGAAGAAGAAGAAAGAGGTGTCGCCCGGCATGTTTTGGCGTAAAAATGTAATTGGCCCCTGTTACAGGTTCCCCGGGGACGTTCCGGTGATCCCGGGAGCGGCCAATGTGGCCAATGGTGTTCTCACGTATATATTCCTAAAGACTCTTTATGAAAAATCATGAAGATAGAGCTGTCGCACGGCATGTTTGGGTGTAAACATGTAATTGGTCTATTACAGGTTCCCCCGGGGTTGTTTCGGTGGTCTCGGGAGCTGCCAATGTGGCCAATGGTATTTTCTAGTATACCAAAACCTTATTTATGAAAAATCATGAAGATAGAGCTGTCGCGCGGCATGTTTTGGCGTCAAAATGTAATTGGCCCCTGCTACAGGTTCCCCCGGGAACATTCCGGTGGAGCCGAGGGGGGCCAATGTGTCCAAAATAAGAAAAGCTTTGTGATGAAAACAAGAAGAAGACAGAGGTGTCACTCGGCATGTTTTGGATGAAAGAAAGATCTGCCCGCATCCAAAGCCTTTCAGAGGAACCTGTTCCAGGAAAATGACCATATCTCGGCCATTTTAAGGCCGATTTTTGAGTTTAATGTATCATTCGCTTGGGAAATGTTAGCGCTTTTTGCTTATTTACTAGAGAAAAATATTTCTAAACGGCATCCTGTAGAAAATTTTACCAGAAAATTTCCGGTATCTTGGAGCCATGGCCATTACTGTTACTGCATTATAAAATACATTAATTTCCACGTCGAATGCTACTAAGAGAATTAAAATCGGTCAATAGTTCGTGAAGTTTGAGCACTTCAAAGTTGACCATATATTTGCCTATCCTAGTTATTTTGTCTTCCCCTGTATATTTGTGTAACAAAAAATGAAAAATATATTCAGCAATAAGTGCGAGTGTCTACTGCAGATTCGGTTGCAGCCTCCCCTATTCAAGGCACTAGAAACTTCTAAACCATCGGAGTAGGAAGAAATGATTGAAATGTTCATTGGACCTATAAGGCATAATAATTAATAGTGTATATAAAAGCTATTGATTAAACAAAATTAAAAACAAAAGAACATTGTTCTTATTAATGAGAAAAATTTAATATCGGTATCATGCAAGAACAGCATCCTTGACGTTGTTAGTTAGATGCATTAAGATTTAGAAAAAAAAATGGTTAACTGTATGTCTATCATGAATTATGAATTTGAGCAAACGTAATGAAGATTTCTACTCTGATAATCGATATTAAACAATCGTGTCCATTTAAAAAAATACAGCTGCATTGTTCACTATGCTCACCCCAAAATGTCAGTTTGTCAAAAACTGCTTTTAGTTTCCGGTTCTTCTCCAGGTTTCGCTAGACGACAGCCCAATTGTTCTGGATTAGGAGGGGCTCTGGCGTGATATTTTTGTTTTTATTATTTTATTATTTTACTTCGCAAGTTCCATTGATAAACATTAAAAATTAATATTAAAAAACTATTTTTAAGCGTATTGTCAGAAATAGTAGGACGAGAAGCATCGGTGTAGTGCATGCTGTGGTAGATGGTAGTTGAAAAGTGTTGAAAATCTATTGAATTTCTTTGCTGTAATTTGTCTATGCTATGCTGTATGCTGTCTATGCTGTAATTTGTACGGCTAAATGGCATCCTTAACATCACACTATTGCACAATGCTCGTGGTCAAACGTTGATAGGAATTTACACTAACGTTGAACTTATTCGACTCAATCGGTAGGTTGGACTCCAGACGGTGGAGCAATAATCCAAAATCGACCGCACCAGGAAGTATTGCAAACACTTTGAGCAATAAATATCGGAGAAGTCTTTTCTCGTCCGGTATATGAAGCCTGGAGCTTTGGAATCTTTATCTACGATGTTAAAAATGTGTAGTTTGTATGCGGGAATACAGAAGAAATCAAAGGTCTTTTCTTTAGTCGATCGTATGATCTTTGATTCGAGAAAAAAGTAATCATCTCGTAATTATGCTCGTAATGATGGAGTGCAAATCATCATGAATATGAAATATATGTATCTATGTTATGTATTTAGAATAAAGAACCAGAATTTTAAAGAGGAGAAACATAAAAACTGGAACAAACGGTTTTCTGTTAACCTTATTGCCATAGCACAGACGATCTGTAAAAATGAGAAACTAGCGATTTTTCTTAACCGAGTTGTGGCTGCTAGCGTTAAGAATCAAAGTTTGCCAGTTATTTATCGGCAGGAATAAGATTTCTCCTCAAGTTTAGAATACAACCATTATCGAAGACAATTGTGAAATTTCTTTAACGGTAAACAGCTTTATCACACCACCGGAAATCCTCATGTGGATACAATCAAGTTTATTACATTCATCATTCGTACATGGAATCAAAGGTTCATATAGCAGTTAGTTAGTAGCTGCTGATCGTTTTCCAGTTTCAATGAAACGGAGTGTATATGTGTGTAGAAATTATATGCCACAAGAAAACCTGTGTGTTGATCAAAATTGAATGAATCATGCACAGGAGGCACAGTAAAAAACATGCAGACGATTCTGCTAACGGTTCAATTGAATCAATAATTTTCCACTGAGGCAATAATGTTTAGACTGTTCCAGAAATTATAAGCACACCTAATGTTAACGGTATTTTTGAATTGAATGAAATTTTTCAAATTATGTTGGCTGCGTCCTTTTGTTTACACATTTCTGTACGTCATAGCATAAAAAAGGATTCTGGTTGATTTTCAAAATGCGTGGTCTTACTCCGGAGCAGAGAAAAAGTATCGTGCACAAATGGTACACTGTGAGTGGAATCCCGAGCAAAGAATTATACCCAATTGATAACAAATTCTAATACCAGGTTATCATGATTTGATCATTGAACATGTTATCATTGAGGTTGAATAAACAGCCAAAATAACAGAACGAATAGCAAAGAAATACTCGTTAAATATCATAATAATAGCTTTTTTTATTATCAGTGAGAACATCTTGATAACAAATCCCTTATTCTAAGCAAATTTATTGGAATGGTTTCAAATTATGTCATCAATTTGAAATCAATTTCTCATGATAATATCTGATTTTTTTTTTATATTAAAAGCTAAATTTCTTCTTCAAATATGCTAGTAATGTTTATAGTTTGTTATTCAATTAGTAATGTTGATCAAAATTTTTTTGTTAAAAATGATAACATAAAGGGTGATACGGTCAAAATTTGGTCAAGGGAAAACGCGTGTAAATCGGTGAAATCGTTTATTTAAAAAAATCAAATTAAATTTCTTTTTCAAGTTCAAGTAGTATAAAATTCAGGAAAAATATTCAGTTAGGCTTCCGCTTTTCCAAATCCGAATTGCCGGGCCTTACGCTTGACCCCTGCCATCAGATTTTGTACAGCCACCTTGTCCGTTGGGAGGGTTCTTGTCCTTGGGAACCACCTGCACGTTGTTGGCGGCGTACCACTCCATGGCCTTTTTACCGTAATGGCAAGATGCCAAATCCAGCCAAAACAGTACGGAACAACCGTGTTTCTTCAGGAAAGGCAGCAGACGTTTATTCAAACACTCTTTCACGTAAATTTCTTGGTTGACAGTCCCGGAAGCTATGAAAATGCTGCTTTTCAAGCCACAGGTACAGATGGCTTGCCAAACCAGATATTTCTTTGCGAACTTTGACAGTTTCGTGTGCTTGAAAATATCTGCTACCTTTCCCCTTCCTTTTACCGTATAAAACTCCTGTCCCGGAAGCTGCTTGTAGTCGGCTTTGACGTAGGTTTCGTCGTCCATTACCACGCAGTCAAACTTCGTCAGCATCGTCGTGTACAGCCTCCGGGATCGCGCTTTGGCCGTCGTATTTTGTTTATCATCGCGATTTGGAGTCACTACCTTCTTGTAAGTCGATAGTCCGGCTCGTTTTTTGGCTCGATGCACGGTTGTAGACGATACACCCAGCTTATTTGCGGCATCTCGGAGAGATAGGTTAGGGTTTCGCTTGAAACTACCGGCAACTCTCTTTGTCGTCTCAGCGGCTTCCGGTTTTCGATTTCCCCCCGATCCAGACTTCCTGGCTGTCGACAAACGTTCCCCAAACAGTTTAATTACATTTGTAACGGTTGATTTGGCAACTTTTAGCGATTTTGCCAACTTTGCGTGCGAGTAGCTCGGATTTTCGCGATGCGCGAGCAAAATTTTGATACGCTGCTCTTCTTGCTTGGACGGCATTTTGACAACTGAGGATTGAATTCCAAAATCAAAATAGGAACAACATTCTACACACACACACCTTCAAAATGAGGGGTTTTCAGGTTTTTTAAATGCAAAATTGAAAGAAATACGTCAAGTTGATATTGACCAAATTTTGACCGTATCGCCCTTTATGATAACAAAATAACCCAATGGTGATAACTAAATTTGTTATGTGATAATAGTGGAAATCAAAACGATATCTGGGATAACAAAACTTGTTACTTATACACCCAAAAGTTGAAAATATGGCAAAAAATGCAATTGCTGTTTTTGCAATCATATCTTGAGAAATCCACATGGTTCAGGGAAGGCAATTTTGCCCATCTTGATCCACAAAGCGTTTTATGGTCCAAACGAAGCCATGCAAATGTATGCAACCGGCTGGCAGACACAATTAGCTCGAAACAAATTTCGCCGTCCCGTTTAGTGCCTCAACAGTCGAAGCAACCGATGGGTCTTTGTTCATTCATCACCAACATTTCAATATGGGTGAGTTGATACCCCCGGATGGCCGCAACGTTATTGCCCACTGTTGCAATTCTGCCGTCAAGTGTTCTATTTTTGTTTTCACTGATTATCGACAAGGCGTTTCAAACGAAGCCATACAAGTGTGAAAAATATATCCATTTCCTTCACTGATGTACCGCTGAGTGCCTCTCCAAGCGAACCATTTCTAGGGTTTCTATTCCAATCCTCTGAACTTGATATCGTGGTCAAATAGTTAACATTTTGAGTCACCACGCCGACGGCTTAGGTTCGTATCTCGGTTCAGTATGATACACTTTTGATTTTTGTGAGCACATCAACTAATACCACTGCACAACCTCACGCACACATTTTATTTTTCAAAGTAAATTGCTGTGTTGCATTTTTGCCCACAGCCAATGTTGCATTTTTTCTCCAAGTTACGATCCACAGCCAGAAATGAAACAAAATCATGCGAAATTGCATTACAATCTTGCTTTTCTTATTTTGGGTGTATAATACCAGGCAGAAGAAACCCAAAACGAACTCAAATCAGGCCGTGTTTGTGAAACCGAGAGCCCGGAAACTATATGATACAATTTTGTGTAGAAATTGTGGGTGTATAATCATGGACGATGAACCGTAAGTGAAATTGGATTATAAAACCTTTCCCGGACCCAGACTTCACCGTACCCAAGAACAGGGATATTCTCGAAACGGAGAAGGCCATTTTCACCGAAAAATTTGGCAATATGCAAATGCCGCAAAATATCTAGCCCGTACGTAACATTGGAGACAATGAACACCCAGGAGAGTATCAGAGATTGCCTCCAGAAGCGTTTATTAGCGATGATCAATAGCCATGATTGTCCAGTCATGTTTTGGCTTGATTTGGCATCATGTCAGCACGCCAAAGACACACTAGGGTGGTACAAAAGCCAAAATGTCACTTTTGTGCCGAAAGACATGAATCCGCCACATTGCCCGTAGGCACAGCCTAGGAGTTTCCAACAGCATTGATTACTTGTCACTTCCCCCTAAATTACTCTGATTACTCAACGATTGCAAAGATTATTGTGATTACTGATGATTACTTATGTTTACTTGCGTGATTAATCCATTACACGGTTATTACAAAGGTTATTGTGATAACAGATGACAACTTATGATAACTCATGTTTACTCATGATTATTGCATGATTACTTATGATTACATGCGTGATTCTTGATTACTTCCCTTACTTCCTAGTAGAGCTGGAAACCTAAACAACCTTCATAGACATTCGAGAGATTTCTAATTGTTTTTTTTATATATATGTATAGGATAAAGCCTGTCCACGTAAAATTTCGGACACTTTTCTGTCAGTGTAGATTTTGAATTATTTCATGGATCGCTGAAACGTTTCACCTAGATGACAGCTGAAACTCTCCACTTTATTTCGTGGTACAACATGTTTACATTCTTGTAACATTCAGTAAAATGGCGTTGAATCAAGTGGAAGTGCGCAAACACATTTTGTACGAATGGCAGCAAAATCCGAGTTTATCGGTACGCAATCTTTTTAAGAAACTAAAACTACCAAAAAGTACCGTGTTTTGTGTTTGCAAATCATTTGACCAGCGCGTGACTGTGGATCGGAAGGTTGGAAGTGGAGCAAATCGAAAAGTATGCTCCCGACAAATGGACAAGAAGGTGCTAGCCATTATTGAGAAAAATCCCAATCTTTCTGTGCGAAATGTGGCTCGCAAAGTTGGGAAGTCAAAATCATAGTACAAAAAGTGAAGCAGAGGCAAAGACTGAAGGCGTACAAAGTGAAAAGGGTGCCCAACCGTGATGACTAGCAAAATTTCACTGCAAAAAGTCGTGCTAAGGAGCTTTACACCATTTTATTGCAAATATTTTCTTGTACCACAATTAACGACAAAATATACGTACTCGAAGACTTTAAACTGTTTCTGGGACTGGCTTTTTACACCGCAATGCAAAGAAACGCCGTTGTCAAGCCTTTCCGAGCAAAAAAGGTGTCCAAATTCCCGAAGAAGTATTTGTTTTGGCAGGCCAGTCGAGTTGTAGTCGAAAATCTAAAAGTTTCGTCACCATCGGCACTATCAACAAGGATGTGTACGAGAAAGACTGTCTGCAAAAGCGATTGCTACCGTTTATCAGAAGCCACGACTCTCCAGCTCTGTTTTGGCCTGATTTGGCCTCCTCACTATGCGAAATCCGTCCTGGAATGGTATAAGGTACAATAGGTCAAATACGTGCCAAAAACAACCAATCCACCAAACTGTCCAGAACTTCGCCCAATAGAGAAGTACTGGGCTCCAGTTCAGCGGAAACTCTTCGAAACTAAGAAGAAAGCAAATAGTACCGATGATTTCAAGAGAAGATGGAGAATCGTCACGGCGGGCGTATCTGAGGATACCGTACGGAACCTAATGGCGTGTGTACCACAGAAAGTACGAGAATCTCACAGAAAGAGTATCATCTTAATCCACTGTTTTAATGAAGATATATTTCTATTTTTGTGAAATAAACAATCGGTTTTTGCTGCTATTATTTTGGTGTCCGAAATTTAAAATTTAGTGATGAATGACAGCTATCTAGTGAATTAAAAAAAGGAGGTACATTTACCTTTATTACAGTTAACCAACCCGAGTAGGATCTTAATTCCTCCAAAATAGTCGCATTTAAACATGAAGACGCCTACCCACCTTCACTCATGTCGACTGCAGTGATTACATCCGGATACAACAAGAACTGAAAAACTTACTACTTCACTTCTAAACAGACTGTCTTCTTTAGCTTTGACTGTTTTGCTCAATCATCTCGTCTGAGTTTCCGAAGTTCAGTTACCGCTGGATTTATGGAGGATGAAATCTCTGGTGATCCACAAATTGGTAATTGCACCAGTTCGAAAATATTTATCCAAATCTGATCAATACTCTAATTACAAGTTACATTCTAAAATGTGAACGTTATATCCGTTCGCAGACACAGCCTTCTTCTTTCAGCTTTCAATGCTAATAAATTGTCACTATACTTTTTTCACTGTGCCATGCTCCACCGATTGATTCAACTAAATTGCACATAACTCAACCAACGGACATAATCGGCCCTAGAAATTCGTAAAGACAAATTTGTTAACTACCATTGGGACATGTGGTGAAAACAAAAAGAAACAACAAAGGCACCATATTCAAATGAATCACACTCAAGTTTCCTATCTACATATATTCTACGATCCACCCAATCTGGACGTGCGGACCTGCCCTGCGTTGCTTTCAAGGGAACCCTCAAGTTCGGTACCTAAACGACTCTCCCAGTACCTAAAGCATGTCGATGTGACGTGCACGCGCGCGCACACACACACACACACACTCGCCATCGAATGCCTTTTTCTTTTCGTCATTTTCGAAGCCCGCGTGCGTGACAGGATTGACTGATTGATCCGCGAGCTTGCTTGCTTACACTGACTGCTTCCATCGCTGGGCCCATCATCGGTAGTTTATTAATTTCCGGTTGACAATCCTAACGCACTTGGCCACTGGCCACCGGTCCAAGGCTTCAGTGTGCTACCGGTCGTCAAGTGCGCAACACCTACTCAGCTCCCGAATTACACCCGGGCTGTTCGCTGAGGGCAGTGATGGGTTGGGAACTTCTAGGAAGTTCCGAGGAAAGTCGGTGCAGTTTTCAACTAGCTGGTGAAAGTGATCTTGGCGGAAGATTTGGTTTGCAATCGGCAGCTGTTGCAGCGTGAAATTGGCAACTTGGCAAGATGTTGGCATAGCTGAAAGTTTTGAGTTTAGCTATTCAACTTCTTGTCTATTTTTCCAATTTATTGACAACGAAAATGCTGATCGAACGGTTCTGTGAAGGTGGAAATTTGAGTGTGCAATGGTTTTTCAATAATCTTTCGATTCAGGTGAGATCGAATGTTTCAAATAATTTGGGTGTGTGAAATTAGAAATCTTTTAAGTTCAACGATTCTTCGACTTTTGTCGAAAACCGTTGGAGCAATCATTCGAATTCAAAGCTTGAACAGGCAAATTCCTCCCCGTTTGCGTCAGTCTTCCAGTCATGTAGTGGAATTGCTCACCGGAGACTCACTCCAATCCACTGAATTCCGTTTCGGCGGCGGCTCGATCATATTGGCTTCCAACGAAATTGAACGACGACGGTACGTGCCCTGAAAGCGCAAGTCAAGAAAGTGAGGTACTCGATTTGAATACCGAAAAGGAGGCCCATCGGCGTCGGTTCGAATGGAAAAGATTTCTTTTAAAATATATGCAAATTACGATGGGCAACGGTTGGATTTGCTGTCTCTCGGCTGCCTCTGTGGACGGAGACATTTCGATTGTTTCGATTATCCGGCACACGGCGTGTGTGCGTGCGTGTGTGATTGGAGATAGCCCAAACTTATCGAAGCTCAAGTTCATGCCGGGATGGCTGCGGTAGGATTTTGTGTGGTCTTTGGAATAAAGTTATTTATCGATTTGGATATCCCAAATGGACGACTAGAAAAGTGTTGGCAGGGATGGGTCATATTTTGGAGTATTTTTTTTCCAATATTAATGGTGAGTCGATAATTGTTGCGACATATTAGATTGATTGGTAAATTAACAGTTTGGGCTATAGTTATCGAATTGAAACCAATTTTTTACAGTAGTTTAATGTATGTATTTATTTCAGTTTACACATGTCGGATAAATTTTAAGATGAGTTTGCGTAAAAGGCTCGATGCATTTGCATTTGCATAAAATGCTTTGATGCCCTCCGTAAGAGGCTGTACTGCCGTTTCCGGTACATTTCTCTCAGTTTTTTTTTTTTCACTTCCTCATAATTTCCTCGGCTCTCCTTTGATCTTTCAAAGTTTGCGATTCTCATGGCCCAATAGGTTTCGATTGGACGTTCCAGCAATCTGGTGGGTTGATATCATTCGCTTCAACATCCACAGAATTAGCCGCATATCACTCCTGCACGGTTCAAGAGTAGTGACATGAAGCCAAATCCGTATTTTAAACAGGTTTTTTTTTCCTGCGAGTCAGTATAACAATAATAATCTTAAAACTAAACACAAACTTAAATTAATTTTAACCAAGCATAAAGGGAATTAATCATTACAAAAGAAGATTGCAACGATTTTTGTCTGAAATTATTGATTATTTTGTTGGACATTTGTTCTAAAGCCTCAACATTCGAAATTAAATGTACTTCGTTAGTACGCAAGAAGTAAGATGGCAGCTTCAAAATCATCTTTAGAACTTTGTTCTGAATCCTTTGAAGTGTTTTTTTTCCTGGTAGCACAACAACTAGACCATATTGGGAGAGCATAAAACATGGCCGGTCTAAAAATTTGTTTAAATATTAATAGTTTGTTCTTCAGACAAAGCTTGGATTTTCTGTTTATAGGAGGATATAAACATTTTATATATTCAATTCATTTGGCTTGAATGCCATCAATGAGATCTTTAAAATTTAATTTTTGATCAAGTACCAGACCAAAGCATTTCACTTGACTTGACCAAGAAATTGGTACACCATTCATAGTAACTATTTGACTACTATTAGGTTTCAAAAAGAAAGCTCTAGGTTTATCGGGGAATATTATAAGTTGAGTTTTGAAAGCGTTGGGAGAAATCTTTCATTTCTGAAAATAAGAAGAGAAAATGTCTAAACTTGTCTGCAGTCTCCTGCAAATGACACGAAGACTTCTTCCTTTAGCGGAAATGCCTGTGTCATCGGCAAACAAGGATTTCTGGCAACCCTGAGGCAAATCAGGGAGGTCGGAAGTAAAAATGTTCTATAATATCGGCCCAAGAATGCTACCCTGAGGAATTCCAGCTCTAACAGGTAGTCGATCAGATTTGGAATTCTGATAATTGACCTGCACAGTTCTGTCAGTTAAATAAATTTGAATTAATTTCATAATATAGAGCAGAAAATTAAAGTTTTTCAATTTAGCAATCGAAAATTCATGCCAAACACTGTCGAATGCTTTTTCTAGGTCTAGAAGGGCAACTCCAGTTGAGCAGCATTCAGTTTTGTTTGAACGAATTAAATTAGTAACTCTTAAGAGTTGATGACTAGTTGAATGGCCATGGCGAAATCCAAATTGCTCATCTGCAAAAAATGAGTTTGTATTGATGTGAAGCATCATTCTATTCCAAATTATCTTTTATAAAAGTTTACTTATTGAGGAAAGTAAACTTATTGGTCTGTAGCTAGTAGCTTAAGCTAGATCTTTCTCGGACAACTTTGGCATTTTTCCATTTGTCAGGAAAGTATGCCAAATGAAAACATTTATGAAATAATTTTACCATGAAAGACAACCCAAGTAACAATTTTAGTTTTATTCCAAACGTATAGCCTCCTCCCGGCTTTGTTGATAAAACTACATTCAAACCTTTTTTGTCTACCAACATCACCTCTATGCTTCTTTAAAGCCGAAATTTGAACAAAGTGGCCCGATCTATAGACGATTGTGAAAACAAGTTAATAAAACCTCTATTAGACCATAAAGATTTTGAAAACGTTCTAGTGAACGATGTTATGACCACTTGAGTACCTTCATAAAACCTTTTGGCTGCTATTAAAACTAACATGCGGCCTATTGGCCACAGCTGTCAAACTTCACTGTGTTATCGTGATTGTTTTTTATTTTGTTCTGCTTTGTTCGATTCTCTGCTCTTCAGATTCATTTAGCAGTAAACAATATCTATGAAACAAGTTCTAGGGAAATTTTATTTGATAGCAAATTATCCAAAACAAATTGAGTGTTTTTTACAGCGTATCATGCTCCAGATAATATGAGCATTTAATTTTATGGTGAATATCGGCACGATAAGAGCCAAAAATTAATGTGCCGCGGAAATTATGCGACTTTACAACAACAAAACCAAAATTGAGACAAATATGTTCGTAAAATTAATCATGAATTTCTTGAACATTGATGGAGTTCAATAAGGTTATCGAACAGAATGCCGAAATTGGTATCCGATCTACAGTTCATATGCAGTACATTTAAAATTTTGTGCATTTATTTTTCCACGTTTCAATTATTTCTTATATTCCAATATGGAAATGGAATGGAAAAAATCATGGCTTTGTCAAAAAGCAATGACTAATATAAAACCAATTTGTCATTTGATGCATTTCCTGGAGGCAAAATGGTTTTAAAATGCGTTTTCCACTGACCATAATAAGATCAGATGAATGAGTCCTAAAGCGGTATTGCAAAACAGCATTTAACGAGCTCATAAAGTCGAAATAAAACCTTTGATAGGAGTAAAAGGAATTTGAGAAACAAGGTTTTAAGATCATTGTAATTAAGCTTTGTATGTTTTCATAAATCGGACTAAAATATGAATCCTATTGGCTCCTCTTGGTGCCATAATAATCCCAAATTGATTTCGAGTGGCTTTCATAAAGCTTTAATAAAAAAAGTTAAGTTAGAATAAGTACAGTCTGTACGATCTTGTTGTCGAAGACGGTGATAATAAATAAATAAATAAAACTTAATAAAGCTCGATGGTTTTGGCAATGTAACTTTGTAAGGTACTCACTGGGAGTTTTTTTAATGATTATTTAGAAAATTCCATCATCACCTGGAGCTTTCATATTTTTGAACTTTTTAGTTACAGTTTTTACTTCATCCAAATCAGTGCCCCAGGATTCATCAAAATTATTTTCCCGGGAGGAAATATTCAAATATAATCACGAGTAACCTGATTCTCAATAGGACAAGTAAGACCCAAACTGAAATTATGAAAACTCTCAAACTGCTTAGCAAGTTTTTGAGCTTTTTCCACATTGGTTAACCATATTTTATCACCTTCCTTGAGCGCTGGAATAGGCTTTTGAGGTTTCTTCAAAATTTTGAAGAGTTTCCAGAAAGGTTTGGAACTCGGATCTAATTCTGAAACATTATTTTCAAATTGTTTATTCCTCAGGGCAGAAAAACGTTTGTTAATTTGTTTTTGCAAATCCCGCCTTTCATGGCGGTATCGCGTGTTCTTTGATATTGTCTTCAACGGATACTTTTCAGACGGATCAAAAGCTAAAGATCGTCGTCTATTATAATTGAATTGAACTTTACCTTGCATTTTGGAACTGAGACAGCTCCTGCTTCGAGTATAGAAGTAGTCAGAGATTCAAGAGCGTTATCGATATCATTTTTAGTTTCCATAGAAATATTAGGATCAATGTTATATTCCATGAATGTTTTATATTGGTTCCAAACAGCTCTATGGTAATTGAAAGTAGAACTGTTGGGATTAGAAATTATTTCTTGGCATATTTCAAAAGTTACTGATGGAAGGTGGTCCGAACCGAACAAATTGGCTACAAAATTGACATGAATCAGTTAAGACCAAATCAATAGTTGAGGGTTTTCTTGCAGAGGAAAAGCAAGTTGGGCTGTTTGGATATTGGATAGTGTAATAACCCGCAGAACAATTATCAAATGGTAAAGTATATTACCAATGCAATTGCTTTGAGCATTATTCCACCATCGGGGTTTTGCATCAAAATCACCAATAATGAAGAATTTTAGGGTCCTCCCTTAGCTCAGTCGGTAAAGGCGCAGCTACAAAGCAACGCCATGCTGGAGGTGGCTGGGTTCGATTCCCGATTTGGTCTAGGAATTATTCGCTAAGGAAAATTTCTCGACTCCCTGGGCATAGCGTAAAGGGTGTCCACGATGAAATTGCCACACACAAAATTGATTCGCAAAATTCGAGTTTTCATCCGATTGCCATCAAATTTTCAGGGATTGAGAAATAACTATTAAACTTCATTTTACCATTTTACTCGTATTTTATTTACAGTCCATACGCAAATGCCCACACCTTGGCCTTAACCCCGGCCATAAGATTCTGCACAACTTGTGAATCAACCGTTTTTTGCATGTAAACCCATACTTTCTTCAGTTCCTCGACTGTTTTCACTACCTTAGGTCGTTTAAGAAGGTGCTGCTTCATAATCGCCCAGTACTTCTCGATGGGGCGGAGCTGCGGAGTGTTGGGAGGGTTGAACATTTTCGGCACGAAATTGACCTTATCGTCCGCATACCACTTCAGCACGTCCTTGGAGTAGTGGCATGAGGCCAAATCCGGCAAGAAGATTGTTGGGACGTTGTGGGCCTTCAGGAGAGGAAGCAGCCGCTTCTAGAGGCACTCTTTTATGTACACCTGTCCGTTCATCGTGTCCTGGGTCACGAAAGGTGCACTCCGCTTCCCGCACGTGCAGATGGCTTGCTAAACCAGGAATTTCTTCGCAAATTTGGACATCTTCTGAGTGCGGACATGCTCCGGAACGCTGAACTTATCCTTGGCCGTGAAAAACAGGTTGCCGGGGATCTGTTTGAAGTCGGCCTTCACATATGTTTCGTCGTCCATGATGCAGCATTCAACTTTCGTCAGCATGTTGAGGTACAACTTCCTGGCACGGGTTTTGGCGGACTTGTTCTGCTTCTCGTCGCGATTAGGGGCCTTTTGTACCTTGAACGTTCGAAGCCCAGCCTTAGTTTTGGCCTTCAGGACAAAACTTCGGCTTAGGTGCAGCTTCTTAGCCACATCCCGAACGGAGGCGTTCGGATTTCGGTTGAAGGCCCCAACTACGCGGTTGTGATTTTTGGTGTTGTACGGAATACTTTTTCCTTCACTTCTGGGCTTCCGATCGGTGGTCAACCGTTCCTCGAACCGCTTAATCACTCGCGACACCGTGGAATTTGCGATTCCCAACGTTTTAGCGATGGAACGATGCGAGAGATCCTTGTTCTCGTGATGAATGCGCAAGATTTTATCACGCACGAGCTGTTCTTTCGACTCCATTTCCGCGAGTTTTGATCACAGGACTTTAAAACTTGCAGGATGTAAATAATGCACTATGAACTAAATCCACCCAAATTTTCATTAAATTCTACCCAACGGTTAAAAAGTTAGAGCAATTTCATAGTGTGGCAATTTCATCGTGGACACCCTTTATGATTGTCCTTGCCATACAATTATTCTAATGCAAAAATGGTACTTGGCATTGAAAGCTCTCAATTAATAACTGTGGAAGTGCATTTAGAACACTAAGTTGAGAGCAAGCAATAAGCTAATTGTGAAAGCAATAAGCTTGAAATGCTTTGGAAGAAGAAGAAGAAGAATTTTGACCTATTACAGGTAAGCTTCTGAAGGTCACGCTTGAGAAGATTCGTTTGCTGACCTATGCATTGGAATGGTAAGTAGGCAGCTAGAAGTGTAAGTTGACCAAATTTTTTTTCCAAAGTTTCTTAAACTTTGGTATAAAATGAAAAAATAATTTGATGTTTGATACGCCTAGATTTCATTGTAATTTTTGTTTGATTATTGTATGGTTAATTTTATCAGGGTTTCTACAGCTTCTTTGCTTCAAACGGTCATCAACAGCAAACTTGTCCTTACAAACCAAATGTCCACTGTAAACTTGCCCTAAAGTCTGCTGGCGTTCATTTCGATTTGGGAAGTTCTGCTTCTTGTACGCTTTCAATCCAGATCGTTTATTGACCCTCTTGACGAAACATCGAGTTTTTTCCTCACGTTTGAAATGTTCGGATTCCCCATGAAATGAGCAATCAACGCTCTCTCGGTTGTTTGCACCTTCTAATAGCTGCTTCGAGAGCCATGTTGAACATCAGGTTCGAAAGCGCATCTCCCTGCTTCAATCCATCTAAAGTTACGAAAGATGTCGATATCTCATCCGCAACTCATACACTTGATTTCGATTCATCCAGTGTAGCACGAATCAGTCGAATTAGTTTCGTCGGGAAACCATGTTCGGTACAAATCAAAATCGTAGCAGAAAACAACGAATACATTGGTGAGTTAAACTTACGATTTTGTAGTATAAACTAAATTTAATTTTCAGTGCGGAGAAGTCCTGGACCCTACATATCGCATCCATCCATCAACACATGAGCCGGCACCAACGGGTTTACTTCCCTTCCGAAAAAAAACTGACGTGATCAGAGATTTGCTGTCTCAGAAACTTCCAACATTAGCCGACTGCAATTGATGCCAGACCCAGTGGAATGAGAATCAACTACGCTAACCACTACACCACCGGGGCCATCCATTTGAAATAATAATTTTTGTGCGCTAAATACTAAGCTGAAATATTAAAATTAAAGGTCTAAAATTGTTGATTGAGAACAAAAGTCACGATTATCCAATATCTGGATAAAATTGGAATGAGTGCAATAGCAAATCACAATACAACCTGGAAACTTTAGAACAACCTAAATATTCTGGTAAATTCCACAAAAAACGTCAGTACACCAAAAACATCTTCTTGATCATTAATCTAGAAATATCGTTGTACAAGTTAAATTTGAAATAAAAAAAAATCTATCGTCGTAAAAAATCTAAAAGGAAGTTGTCACAAAACTTTTGTGTTTTATTCGTTACTCATGATTTTTTCTACAGGGTGGCAACGGTTTGTTGTCAGTAAAATGAATGTTCATAAAAACACAACGAATGGCTTCAAATCAACAAACGTCCCATTTCCTACAAACAAAGGTTTTATTATTAAAAAATACCAGTTCAATCCTCTCACCGTGGACGTTTTGCATCGGGCACGCACCGCTTAGAGGCGGACCGGAAGTTTCGATGAGCTACATCCCCCCACCAAGTTGAGATTGATCTAGAAGATACTAATTAGACCAGTAGTCTTCTACGGCCACGATACAAGGACATTGCTCGTGGAGGACCGACACGCCCTTGGTGTCTTTGAACGGAAGGTGTTGCGTATGATCTCCGGTGCAGTGCAGATGGAAGACGGAACGTGGAGTAGGCTAATCAAGTAGGCTCTCATCGTTCACACTGCTAAAATCGGTCTACAACCGTGCGCAGGGCGTGTCTTAAGTATGTCAAACGACTTCCCGATTAAAAAGATTCTCGATGACGATTCGACGGCCAAAAGAAGAGTCAAGTATAATTATAAGTCAAGTATAATTCAAAACATGATATTTCATTAAGTTTTCATAATAGGATCTTGAAACTTTGGGACATCTCATATCTTGTTAATACTTATCATATGCCATCAAATAATGATGGCATAGCTAGGGAGGGCACGAGAAGGGGCTTCTGATTTTTTTTTTATTACGTACTAGCTAAACCCGGTGCGTACGCTGCTACGCTTGCAACTAAATGAAGGAAAATTTAATATAACTGGCACGTTTATGGTTTTTTTTGTCAAAATGAGTTTCTTTCCTTGAATAACTGAAACGGTCAATGGGCTTTTTTTTCTTGAATAAGCAGGGGTTCAAACTTCTATCAAAACATGTTTCTTACCAGAGAAATACACGTGTTTAAGCAACCTGGATAATTCTCATTTTTGGTAGAAATTTGTGTTTCATTTGTATGGGAGCCCTCCCTTCCAGAGAGGGGTGGTTTCTCAAACCACCATACAATCATTGCCTTCAAAACCCCCCACATGCCAAATTTGGTTCCTTTTGCTTTATTTGGTCTCGAGTTATGCATAAATTTGTGTTTCCTTTGTATGAGAGACCCCTCTTTCAGATGGCGGAGGAGTCTCAAACTTCCATAGAAACATTTCTCTCCTACAAAAACCTCCACTTGCCAAATTCGGTTCCATATGCTTGATTAATTCTCGAGTTATGCACAAATTTGTGTTTCATTATTATGAGAGCCCCCCTCTAACAGAGGGCGGAGGGGTCTTGAGTTACCTTAGAAACATTTCTTGCCTTCAAAAACCCCTACATGCCAAATTTGGCTCCATTTACTTGATTAGTTCTAGAGTTCTGCAGAAACTTGTGTTTCATTTGTATGGAAGACCGCTCCCCCCCTTCAGGGAGAGAGAGGAGGGGTCTCAAACTACTGTAGAAACATTTATTGCCTTTAAAATCCCCGCAAGCCAAATTTGGTTCCATTTGCTTTAATAGATCTAGAGTTATGAAGAAATTTCAGTTTAATTTGTATGACAGCACCCCTCCTAGGAGAAGGGAGGGGTCTCAAACCACCATGAAGACATTTGTTGCCACCAGAAAACCCCACATGCCAAATTTGGTTCCATTTGCTTGATTAGTTCTTGAGATATGCAGAAACTTTTGTTTCATTTGTATGGGAGCCTCCCTTTCAAGAAAAGGGAGGGGTCTCAAACTACCATAGAAACATTTCTTGCTTTTAAAAACTTCTGCATGCTATATTTGGGTTCCTTTGCATGATCAATTCTCGAGTTATGCAGAAATATGTGTTTCATTTGTATGGGAGCCCCCCTTTTCAGAGGAGGGTGGGGTCTTTTACTGTCTTAAGAACCTTCCCTGGCCCCAAAAACCCCTGCATACAAATTTGCTGAGCCGATCGGAGTCTCCGAGTTAAATCGTGACAAAGGAAACCCCAACTCATTTTTATTTATATAGATAAGGCCGACAGGGAACGTTTTTGCCCACGGAACTAAAATTACCATTACTGTGGAAATACCCCTCAATTTGGAATATTTTAGCAGTTTTGGATTCAGAAACTCAACCGGTTCTTTTATAAGAAAACCATTTTCGGAACAGTCAGTTGGTGGATAGTAGAGTGACCTTTCCTGAACCCAAATTGTTCCTGAAGGAAGATGTTATTCTGGTTTGCGAAATCCAGAAAACGGCTGAGAATCAGTTTTTCAAACAGCTTCGAGATGGAGGACAAAAGGCTGATGGGGCGCTAGCTTTTAGCGCTGGTAGGATCTTTGCCAGGCTTGCGAATAGGAATAACTTTGGCTATTTTCCAGCTAGATGGAATGTGGCCAAGCTCCCAACATTTGTTAAAAACCGCTGCAATGTGTCGGAAGAAATCAACACTCAAGTTTTTCTCGAGGTTGATGACTCCGTCGACACCAGCGGCTTTCAGGTTCTTGGTTCGCTTGATGGCAGCTATCATTGTGTGAGTTCACAAAGTGTTGACCTTTTCAACAGGGGTGATAAGTTGAGATGGAATCGTATTCTGATCGAGCGGACTAAGCGGCAGAATTGGTCTTGGCTAATTTTTCAGGATCTTGGTCAACTTCCAAAAGGGTTTTGCGCAATCAGGGAGAGAGGAGAGTTTTGATTCCGATTTCTGAGATCCATCATCCTGGCTTGAATAATTTTAGTAAGGTGGTTCGAATTGGTCTTAAGGTGAGGTAGACCGGAACGTTGAAATTATCTTCGGATCGAGTTGCGGATTCCGATAATGTACTTGGTCGTCCTGTCAAGCTTCAGAGAATCACTCACCTGGTTTACTGAAAAAACATGCTGTTCTCGGGCCCGAGCGATTGCTTCGTCGATGTTACGCAGCCATCGGTCGATGTCTTCGGGCGTCTCGGGGAGCGTATCAAAATCGACAGAGTCGTCGACAGAGTCGTCGACACATCGCTGGAACAGTTCCCAGTTGACTCGGTGATAGTTGCGCCTTGTGATGGAGTGCCGATTGACCGAGGAGCCAACTTCGGCCACCACCGGATAGTGGTCCCAGCTGAGTTCCTGGTATACGACCGGTTGAGCGATGTTGTTTGCCATGTTTGTGAGGAAAATGTTGAGGGTTGAGTGAGTCCCGGCTTGACTTAAACGGGTAGGAGAATCCGGCCTCAGCAATGTGTAGTGGGCCTCCTCCAGGTAGTGTTGGATGATGGATCCGTTGGTGTTCCGACGAGTGTTTCCCCAGCCTTCATGTTTTGCGTTGAGGTCGACAGCGATGATGAATTTCTCCCGCCGCAGAGTTAGCTTGACGATGTCTTGCCGTAGGACCGTAGCCGCTTGTTTGGGGCAGTAGACCGCGATGATGACGACTGGTTCGACGGTTGTGTCTACCTCCACAACCGATGGCTTCGATTGATTTAAGCTGGAAACTCGCAGCAGGCGGCAGTTGATGTTGTATCGCAGAACAATGGCAACACCTCTTGAATTAGTCCGATCGAGTTTGATGAGCCGAAAGTTAGGAAAATAAACATTGACGTCTGGCTTGATGTGCTTTTCGGTGATAATGGCGAACACTGCTGCGTTTGAGATCTCCCTTACTTACATTTGAAGTCTGTGATAGGAAAATACTTGACATTTAGTAAATTTACTCTGCAAAATGATACTGTAATTTATCACCTTATATATGCGTTATTTTCAATAGTTTAGTGTTAAAAATCAATAAATTTCAATGTTTGAATCAAAACGTAGAAATATTTCCTATCGATTGGGTCAAACATTTTAAAAATGTTTGGAGGAACGACTGAGATATTATTGCTCAAAACCTGACCGCTTTTCGTGACGGTCGCAATAGTTTTCTTTTAAATTGTACCCTAGTATAGAAAACAAAGACGTAGTCCTACGCGAAACGTTGCGAATTTTCGCTCGATGTGTAAAAACATTGTTTACTTTTGCAACACACCTGAAAAATTGGGGAAAAAAGGTTAGAAACTTCGAACGATGGGTCCAATTAGCTTATCAACTCGCATATGAATTCTGCACAAATGGTTTTCCGAAAAAAAATCGTTTCGAGAATGGGCAAAAAGCGTGTAATGCACTAAATCTGCGTGTTCAAGATTGTTAAGAAGTTTGGTGAAACGTGTTTTCTTGAAGATTCACCTAAATCTGGACGTAAAAAGAGGGCATCGGACCAAAATAAGGAGCTTGCAGCGGTACGCCTTTTGAAATCGCATACACGTGTTCCGTTCGTGGACATTAGCGTCGGAACTGTGGAGAATATCAAAAAGCGTAACAGTATCAGAACCTACAAAAAGCAAAACGCCCCCAAAAGGACGGATCAACAGAAAACTTCTTCGAAAATACGGTCACGGAACTTGTATGACGTTGTCCTCCAAAAGCCGAAGCTGGTGCATTTTGATAGACGACGAGATGTTCGTCAAATTTCGTAGCAATTTTTCAACGCTGAGCAAAGGACAAATGTGCCTGATGCTGTTCGATACATCCGAACCGAAAAATTTTGGAAAAAGATTTTGGTTTAGCTCCTGTGGCGTCCAAAGCGTCCAAAGACTCAGACATCGGCTGGGAAGGTAAAGGCCTCTGTATTTTGGGATGCCCATGGATTTATATTCATTGACTACTTGGAACATGGTAAAACAATCAACAGTGACTATTATATCGGCTTGTTGGATCGTTTGAAGGCCGAAGTCGCCCAGAAAAGGCCTCATTTGAAGAAGAAAAAGGTGCTCTTTCACCAAGACCACGTCAATAAAAACAGCCGCAAAAATGGTCTAATCGGATTTTGAATTGATACCGCACCCACCGTATTCTCCAGATCTGGCCCCAAGCGACTACTGGCTCTTCGCAGAACTCAAAAAGATGCTCCGTGGAAAGAGATTTGGCTGAGATGAGGAAGTGATTGTTGAAACTGAAGCATATTTTAAAGGTCTCGATAAATCGTTCTACACCGGTGGTATCGAAAAGCTAGAGAAACGTTGGAACGATTGTATTACTCTAATAGGAGATTATATTGATGATTAAAAATTGAATTTTGGCAAAAAAAAATTGTTTTCCTACTTAGGCCCGGGATTTATTGGCCGATGTGTTACATGTATTCAACGGTTACATAGCTATTGTGTCTTAAATTTTCGAAGTTTACTTCGTCACAGCGCTATTAGTTTATGACAATATGACAAATATGACAATTCATATGCAATGCATAGAATAAAAAATCCATGGGTTACAACTGATTGACGTTTCAGTACAAAATGATGTCGAAAGATTGATCCTCTAGCAACACTAATGGAGTTTTCCACTTTCCCTCCTGGGGGCATGCAGCGAATCGAACTTTGTCATCGAAGCGAACATTCTTTTCCAATCTTCTCCGACCTCACGGGCCGGCAACTCTCAAGATTGCATCGTAGTTGAACATGGAAATCAAATCCCCAACCAACCGCAATGACAAATTGTGCCGCGCCACAACCCAAGGAATTGTTGTTGGTCTACTACTAGAGGGGAAAAAAACTGTTGCAACAGTAATGCAGGTCCGCTACACTTCTCGTCCTTTCCCATGGCGGATGCACATTTCCCAATCGGATTGTTCCACGGCAACGGAAAATTTCCGTTCGGTGTTTTTTTTTTCTTTCTACCATTTCACAAGGCACTGTTGCTTGGAATCGAAACAAGGAAAATGAATTTCCCTTGCCCCTTTTCAGACTTGCAACATGATTTTTTTTCCTTCGCCTGTTCCAACACCGAATCAAAAGAAATCGGTGCTGTGCAAAATTCGCTGGTGTGGTTGGTGAAGTTCAGTTGAATGATTTTTTCATACACTCTACCCTTGCAGTTTCCAAAGCAGAATTCGCGAGGGACGTTGGCAGTTGCAACACTTGCTCCCCAACGGCACACAAGGGCCAGCAACGAACAACCATTAAAGCACCTAGCAATGCTGTAGTCAGGGCCATCGTCAACCACCGCATCTCTGATCGAAAAGCGACCTCAGCACATCACCGTTTGATTCCGGCTCAAGAGTTGCGGAGACAGTTTTGGCCTTTTTTATCCGATTACATTAAACCACACCACAATGGCCCCGAATCCAAGCGAGCTCTTTCAGTGCTTCCTTGAGAAATACTTTCGGACAGCTGGGACTTGTGATAGTACAAGCAACAGAGCTTAAATAGCAAAAAAAAACTACAGACACCAAGCTCAAAGACGACACAAAAGATGCTTTCCGGCTACAAACGACTACAAACTCGACGACGATGACGACGAAGGTGGTTGTGTCTTGTGTCCGGAAAATTTGCATAATTTTGTACATCGGAGCTTTTCGGGGGGATTTTCCGTGACACTGCTATTGGAAGTTTTTTCGTTTCGACATTTTTCTTGGAACAGTCTACTTCTCCCCGCCTGTGTTTAATCCAAAAGGAATGTATTTTAAACTCACAAAAAATCTAATCTCCGGCTTTATCCTATTCTATTGTTTGCAGATTCCACACCACGTTGCCATTGAGTGAACAACGATGCTTCTACAGCCTGGGCCTACGCTCAGTGCTGACCAGCAGTCCCAGCAGCAGCAGCAGCAGCAGCCATCACAGCAGCAAACGGTTCAGCATCAGCCAGCAGCAGCTCAACCAATTCCGCAGCAACTTCCGGTGAACCTCCTCTCCAGTCAGCAGCCCTCATCGCTGACTTCCTCCTCCAGCGCATCGTCGACTCCTCCGATTCAGGATGTCAGCCGGTATCTGGAGTCACTGCAGGAGACCCTCAAGGAGGGATGGACGTGCCATACCGCCAAAGATGGTCGGATGTACTATTGCAAGTAAGTGCGGTTTTGATTGTACATATGGCTGTAAAAAATGAGAACGTAATTTGCTCAACAGTTGAATGAAAAGATAACTGAGATTGGCTTTGTTGTGAGGTGATGCTTTATGTTAAATAGTTCAGGAAGTATAATATGAAAAACAACGTCAAGTCAGTTTATGCCATCAAGGAAAGTAATCACACGTCTTTGTGTGATTCATAAATTCAATTTTTCAGACGCCTAGTTAAAGCTATGCGATTTTTTTTATTAATTTTTTTAAACACGTGAATAAATCTATAGTTTCTCATGTGGGACTGATATGCAGTAATAAGTAAAGAGCTATTTGTATTTATAGTATAACATTAACAACCAACTTTACCCCAATGAAATATGAACCCGAGAAAAGTTTTCTACCAACTTGATAAAAAATTTCAGTAGCAGATTATCAGTTTTTGATTATTGAATATATTATCATTCTGGCTGAGTAAACAGTTAAAATAGCAAGCAAAAGAACAAATATAAACTCGTTGGATATCACAATAGAACCTAGTTTTATTATATTTGAATGCATCCAGAATACAAATACTTGAATGTAAGCAAATTTTTTGAAATAATTTCAAATTATATTAGCAATATGATATCAAATTTTCACGCTAATTACTAAAATAGTGCTTCTGGTAAAAAACACTGTTTACATCCAAAACTTGCCGGTAAAATTCATATTTTTGCATTCAACTTGTAACGATCGTGAAAGTGTGTCTTCAAAAACGATAAAGCCAATGTTGATAGACCGCGATTAATATATTCGCATACACTTTCAAAATGCATTGAAATAACGCAGACGCTATACTTTGAGTTTCTTGCTATATTTTAAGGAAAGTACTCTTTATGTAGATTAACAACAGCACAGCAAATGTATCCGAATGACTCCTCCCTTAACTTTCTTTACAAACCTCAAAAGTTCTTCGAAACTGTAACAGGCGGATTTTCTGGATAAATACCTTGAACTGGTCCGAATCCAAATCGAGAGTTTGCAGTCCTTCAGTTGTCGTAGGTTGGGAGCAACAATTTTCTCCAAAACTTCCGTTTTATAATACACGGCGTTAATTTTCATCCCTTTATCTATGAAAACCAAATGGTAGCTTACCGCGCTTGCAAATTGCGCCCCGAAACATCACAAAACTTGAAATCGAGGTAAGTTTATCTGGGCCGCAGGAATATTTTCTTTTCTTTTCTTCTTTTTCTTTCTCGGTTCGTCAGTGATTATCTTTTGAATTTCAGGGAAGCTCTCACCTGATCTTCTGCAAAGCTAGTTGCTAAAATTTTGAATGTTTACTCCTAAACTTCATGAACTTCTTCGCAATCACTCCCGATTTTCTTGACAATTCACATCTAGCAACCCAACCTAACCAATGATGACATCGATCACGCAGTTTGGCATTGCCCGGATAATGATGCCTCCAGAGCACGACTATTAGATACCCTTGTGGCCCGGAAAACCCCCCCCCCAAAAAAAAAAATTTTTTGGAATGCGTGTTCTTCCCCCCCCCCAACCGATTTACAAATTTTTTTTTTTTTTTTATTCAAAAGGTAAATTGTAACCCCCCTCCCTTTCACTCTGGTAAATTCCCTGCCATTGTGTCCCACCCAGTGAACACAAGATCGCATATGATAGCGGATATGAGTATAAAGTGGAGGCGATATGCGTACAGTTAACATGGAGTCAAATGAACGAATGTACGTATATCGCCTCCACGTTGTACATTACTGCGCTATCATATACGATTTTGTGTTGACTGGGCAGTTATATTATCCTTTTGTTTCCGTGCTACTTGTACCTGCCCAGCAAGCTGTGGTCACCCATCTGCAGCTTAGTTCCTGTAAGGGACTACAGAGACCGAGGATTTGGAAGATGTCGCAACCATGAGCAGCAACAAATACCTGAAATAAGTTACCTGCCTAGCCCCTTCCAAACAATAATGTGACCCATTAAACTCGAGCTAGCCACGAGTAATTGGCACCCCAGTTTACTAAAATTGCAAAATTATACATTGTAAATAACAATATTGAATATCGGCTCCGTAAAGTTTTACACACGCCTGAGCCTAACAAATAAACGAACTGATTAAAAAAAAAAACCCAACCTAACCTGCCAGAAACATATGATAAGTTTTTTCCTGAACTTAGTTACTTTCAAAACTTCTGATAAGTCCCATCCTGAACTGCGAGGAAACTTTCTTCAAAACTTTGGGAAAGTTCTCTCCAGAATTTCTTGGAAATTCTCTTTTAATTTCGTGGAAGATTATTCCTGAACTTCTGAGAAGTCCTCTTCTGAATTTCAGGGAACTTTTCTCCTGAACTTTAGAGAAGTTTGTTCCTGAATTTCCGAGAAATTCCATCTTGAACTAATAGAAAGTACCCCCTATACTTCTGGGAAGTTTCTTCCTGTTATTCTGAGAAGTATCTACCTGAACTTCTGGGAATTCCTAAACTTAAAAAAAAACCTCATTCTAAAATTCGGGAATGTTCGATTCTGAACTTCTCTTTTACTTCTGGGTAGTTCCAACTAAACTTTTAAGAAGTTTCCTTCGGGACTTCTGGGAAGTTATCTCCTGAACTACAGAGAAGTGTTCTATTGAATTTTTTGAGAAATTCTTTCTAGTACATATTGGTAGTGCCCTCTCTAGTATGTTTCTTCGTGAAATTCGGTGAAGTTATTTCCGGAGTTTATTCTTTCTAAACTTCTAGTAACTCCCATTCTGAACTCGGAGGAAAATTTTACCGAAACTTTGAGAAAGTCGTTTCCAAAATTTCTAGGAAAATTCACTTAAATTTGTTGGAAGTTTCATCCTGAACTTCCGACGAGTCCTGAACTTTTGGCAAATTTTCTCCTGAACTTCAGGGAAGGTTGCTCCTGAATTTCTGAGAAATTCTTGCTCAAGCTACTAGAAAGTACCTGCTATGCTTCTGGAAAATTTATTTCTGTTCTTTGGAGAGGTTTTTTCCCGAACTTCGAGAAAGCCTCTTTCTGAAATTCTAAAATTTTCTCTTCTGTGCTTCGGGAAAGCTCTCAAGCACTTCTGGGAAGGTCCAATGAAACTTTTAGGAAGTTTCTTCCAGAACTTCTGGAAAGTCCATTCCTGAACTTCTTGGACGTATCGTATTGAGTTTTGTGGGAGTTTGTTCCTGATTTTTTGAGAAATTATAGGTTTTGCCCTCCTGGTTTGTTTCTTCCTGAGCTTCGGGGAAAGATTTTCTGAACTTCTGGGAGGTTCCATCTTAAATCTCTGGGAAAAGCTCCAGAACCTATGGTAAGTCCCAAACTTCTAAGAAGTCCTCTTCCCTAAACTTTTTCCTGAAGCTCTGAGAAGTCCTCTCTTGATTTTCTGAGAAGTTCTCTACCTGAACATCTGGAAAGTATGATCTTGAAGTTTGGGGATGTTTGATCCTAATTTTTTTGGGATAATTCTGCTTGAACTACTAAGAAGTGCTTCCTATACTTCTGAGAAGTTTCTGCCTGACCTTCGGAGATTTTTTTTTTTGAGGAAGTCTCTTCCTGAAACTCTGGGAAGTCTCCTTTTGAATTTTCTAGGATGTGCCCAAAATTCTGGTAAGTTCTTTCTATACTTCTAGAAATCTAGGACAAATTTCATAAACCACTTAACTCGGGGGTATATTTCCAAATTCCAAGTGCAAATGTACTAGAATCATGCGTTTAGAAGTATTTTTGAAAATTAAATCAAAGTTCTAAGATTAATTTCCAAAGCTCATCACTTCTACTGTTGTTCTGAGTCTCCGTGCGGTCACCGAAAGGACTTGAGAGGGCTCAATTTTAGGATCGCAAAAGTTACAGTATTCAAGCGATAAAATAAAATTTACTCAAGGCGCATTGGTGGTCCTCATGAATCGAGCTCTTGGTCAATCTCCTACCATCTTTTCTTAACATTAGTTTTGCTGGTCCATGCCAGAAAAGCCTCTCCATATTAATTTTAAGTTGAGAACTGAGCCATTCGAACTGATAATTTTTGTTTTGTTTTAAATAGGATTAGACATTTTATTGCTCTAAGAAAAACTGTTTGTGGTTAATTTCGCCGCAAATCAAATTGTTTAATGTATTTCTTGCCTTGCTCAGCCAATTATTTTACCACTAACCTATGGAAAATGCGTATCAAAACAAACTCTTTCTCGGCATAATGTGACAGATCTGTCACTAGTTTGCAAGCGGTCGATTGAGTCGACCAACTCGACGAAATTTCTTCGATCTCGACATCTGTGATAGTAAAATATACCTGTCGAGCAAAGGACGGTCGACTTGACTTCTATAATTGGCTTCATAGTTTCATACGTGCATAGTAAATTTGACCACACTTGATTAATTTTTCTACAAAAAGGTGTTTCGATCAACATTTTGTCGACTTTAACTTGACGCATTTCCTTTCATCGTGCTTTAAAATTTTTTGCACACCCCTCATTTGGAAGATGTGTGCGTGTAGCATCATGCCTCTATTTAGATTTTGAGATAAGCACTTCAGTTATCACAATGTCGTCAAAGGAAGAGCAGCAACGCATCTAACAAACGTAATCAAAGTGTTCGGTGAACGTTTGTCGACAGCCAGGAAAGCTGGATCGAGGGAAAATCCAATGCCGGAGACCACAGCGACGACAAAAAAAGTTGCCCGCTGTTTCGAGCGGATCTCTAACCTCTCCGTCCGAGATGTCGCAAAAAAGCTGGGAGTGGTGCCTTCAACCGTGGATAGAGCTAAAAAATGAGCTGGGCTGTCGACTTACAAGAAAGTGGTGACTCCAAACAAAAACACGTCGGCCAAAGCACGATCGCGAAAGTTGTACACGAGAATGCTGACGAAGTTTGATTGCGTGGTACAGGACGAAAAAACTTACGTCAAGGCAGACATTAAACAGCTTCCTGGACAGGAATTTTATACGGCAACCGGACGGGGAAAGGTGGCAGATATTTTCAATCACATTAAACTGTCAAAGTTCGCGAAGAAATATCTCGTGTGGCAGGCCATCTGTACCTGTGGTTTGAAGAGCAACGTTTACATTGCGATCGGAACCGTCAACCAGGAAATTTATCTGAGCGAGTGCCTACAAAAACGTCTACTGCCTTTCCTGAAGCGACACAATTGTTCCGTTCTATTTCGGCCGGATTTGGCATCTTGCCATTACGGAAAAAAAAGGCAATGTTCAAGTGGTGCCCAAGGACAAGAACGCTCCCAACACGCTCCGCCCAATCGAACAATATTGGGCCATCGTCAAGCGGAACCTTAAGAAGACTCAAAAAGCTGTTGTGAGCAAGAAACAGTTCAAGGCAAACTGGCGTTCTGCGGCAAATAAAGTGGACAAGGAGACTGTACAAAATCTTATGGCAAGTGTAAAACGAAAGACCCGGCAATTTGCATTCGGTAAAAAAAGAAGCTTAGCTGAATATTTCTCCTGTATTCTGTATTAACTGAACTTCAAAAAGAATAAGAATTTTACTTATTAATAAAATTTTTGATTGACTCACAAACATTACTGTTTGACCAAATTTTGATCGAAACACCCTTCGTGAGGAAGATGTAGAAATCAATATGCCCAGCAAGACGGGCGTACGAGCAGACTTGAAGTTCTATTAGTTACCAGCTGGACGTTTTTCTTACAATTACCTTTTGAGTACTGGTATCATGTCATCGCGCAAATAAAGACTGGACTCAGAAAAAATGAGACACACAAAAATGATCACCAAAAATTCATTTTAAATCGGATACTTCTCAAATTTTCAGGAATTAAATAACAATATATTAACTATGTTTTGGCATAATTTATTTATTGAATTTCCAACCACAAGCTGAATGCTCGTACATTTCTCTTAACACTGCTCATGAGATCTTGGGCGAGGCTTTGTCCATCTTCCTTACACAATTTCTCTCAGTTTTTCTTCAAAGCTTCATCGGTTTTGAATGTTTTTCCGATTTTCTTCAACTTCTTCTTCATTATGGCCCAAAACTTATCGATCGGACGAAGTTCTGGTGTATTTGGCGGGTTCGCCTCCTTCGGGACCACATTAACGCCCTTCGCTTCGTACCAATCCATTACAGGCTTGGCGTAATGTCACGAAGCGAGATCCGGCCAGAACAGCGTGGGACCACGGTGAGAGCGGAAAGAGGGCAGCAAGCGCTTCTGCAAGCATTCCTCTCGAGAAATCTGCCCGTTTATGGTGTCGGTTGTAACGAACGGCTTGCTGTACCGTCCGCACTCGCAGATCGCCTGCCACAACAGGTACTTCTTCGCGAATTTGTCCATCTTTCTCTTCCGGAACTTTTCCGGAACCGCCATGCGGGACGTACCGACAAAAAACTCGAGGCCGGGGATTTGTTTGGTGTCCGCCTTGATATATGTCTCGTCGTCCATGACGAGACAGTCTGGCTTGACCAGCCACTCACGGTACAGCGTCCGCGCACGCAATTTGGCTACCGTGTTTTGCTTGTCAGTCCGGTTTGGCGCCTTCCTGACCTTAAAAACACGTAGCCCAGCCCGCTTCATGGTCTGCTGGACGAACCACTTCGACGAATTGACCTTTTTGGCCACGTCTCGGGTGGAAAAGTTCGGGTTATTCTTAAAGTACTGCCTTATCTTCCGCGCCTTCTCTGGGTATTCCGTTTTCGGTTTTCGGCCGCTTCCAGCGCGCCGCTCGATGGTCTTCGTCTACTGGAACATCTTCACAACGCGGGACACGGTGGAATGGTGGATTCCAAGCCTTTTGCCGATCCATCTGTGCGACTGACCAGGATTATCGATCACCGCGCCCAAGATTTGCTGGCGTAGCTCTTCCTGTTTCGAATGCATCTTGAAAACTACTTGACAGATCGCGATAAAATTTTGCACACATAGTATTACCCACAGTATTACCCAAAATTTCATTAATTTTTACTCACGCTATAAAAAGTTACACCCAAAACAAAGTGTTGCATTTTTTCCGAGTCCAATCTTTATATATGTTGCACGTTGTATGTGAAAGCTTCATGGCAGTTTTTATATGAACTTCCGTATGATATTTTTCTTTTTTGACGTAGGACTTACGTCTCTTTTTTCTATTCCTGTATAGGGGCGGCGTTCTAAAATTTCTGAAATCGAAAGCGTTATGCGGGTTTGGAGACTTTGAACGATAATATCTCCTCTCTGGCCCACAGAAATTTTACGATAAGAATTTCATTTGCAAGATAGAACATCAAAGCTGAATCCCTGTGGCAAACTTAATTCATAAAGTTTGTGTAAACTAATTCATATGTGCTTTAAAGAAAAATGTCTAAACGCACAACGCTATTGATCGAAAATGACATCATGTTGGCGCCTCGCTCTGATTGGTTCATACTGCCACAGTTACCGTGCCAGCAATTATCAAACATGTGGAGACGACCGACCAATCATCAGTTCTCGCTGTGCATCCGTATGCGACAGATGTGTTCGGCGAGCACGTTGGTAGAAAACGCCGCCCGTGAACACAAGAAGACCAGACCAAGAAGAATCATCCACGTCACCTGCAGCTAGCCATCCGCAACGACGAGGAGCTGAAAAAACTTTTCTCCGGTGTGACCATTTCACAGAGTGGTGTTCTGCAGACCAATAAGATAGAAGAAAATTTCAATCGCGAACCAAGTTATCAACTAAAATCCGTCCTTTTCAGGACGATCAAATCAAGTTACCAACTAAAGAGTATGTTTGATAGAAGTTTCTCTTGAACTCATCGACATTTTCATTACCACGCACCGGTCAAGTGGTTAGCGGCGTCGCCCGTCGGTCATTGCCATGAAGTGAGGGTTCGATTCCCGCTCCAGCCTGTGGAACTTTTTGCAACACGAAAATGTCAAAACTGGTCCACTTGGAGTAAGGTTAAGTTATTCGTTGTAATTCGTTCTATGTTCAATGTTCAATGTCCATCGCGAGTGGAAGACGTTGTAAATGTAAATTTTTATCGTAGTATTACGTGCTGCCAAACACTCAGGCCATCCTGCTGCCCAGGAAGACCGAGAAGAAAATTTCAATCGCGAACCATGTTCCCTCCGTTAACAACTAAAACCCTGTATTTTCAGGACGAACAAATAAATTTGCCAACTAAAGAGTATGTTTGATTGAAATTTCTCTTGAGCTCATTGAAATGTTCATTACCACGCACCGGCTCAACATGGCGTTGCTTGAAAAGCCTTGTTCTGGAGAAAATGAGCAACATTTTTTATTAATATCCATACATAAATCTTTATTTGCCATGTTAAAACTAACAAGCACGTTGTACATTCATCAAACGACATATTAACAGTTAATTTGAGCCGAACTGCAACACGGCAGACCAATTATGTGTTTCACATATTCAGTGTAGGGGGTAGGTTAGCTTCATTGTAGTTCTTGTTGTACATAGGTACATAGTGGATTAGTTGCAGATAATAGATAAGATTAGTTGCAGGTAGTTTAAAAATTTGAGTTATAATTTTTCTGGCCAATATTTATAAACTATATTGTTTTGCAGTTTCATAAGCAAGTGTGTCTATATCTCAACTCTCTTTGGATGGGGTTCTGAGGCCCTCACAAGGGCCGTTTTTCTGTTGCCTGAGTTGAAAAGATGCGAATTTAACTTCCGAAACCCCTGTCGCTGAATTCATGTCTCTTATTCATGGTTTCAGGAATGAAATGACAAATGCATGTCATGAACTTTGGAAGAGTTATTTTGCCTCTAATCTAAGGTTGTGTAATCATCTTCTCTAATCAGGAAACTAATCAAGAATTACAATAGTGTAGTAAGTACATCCACCAGGTCTTATCACCGCTCTTCACATCAACACCAGGTTCGAATCCCGCCGATCGGTTTTTTTTATTGTTTACATCTAGAGTCGATAAAGTAGATTTGCCAGATTCATGAATAAAGTTTTCAGTATCAGGAATTCAGCTCATGGTTTTAACCCGATCAAATCATGATAGCATGCATATTGTTCATGGTGTATATTCATAACACAAAAACACAACATATGCATGAAATCATGACCTGTTTATCTCATTTTGAAGAACAAATTATTTCCCGTGGACGTGTGTATCCCGCTCTCGTGATACAAAAGCGCTTTTCCGAGTTTTTTGCCCTGTTGCTGGAGATCGAGTAGACGCCGCCGGATGTGGCTGGCACGTCCGCTAGACGAGGAAAGCGGAAGAAGCCCGACGTCGACGCTGACGTAAATCATCCTTCCGTAAACAACTAAAATCCGACCAAATCAATTTGCCAACTAAAGAGTATGTTTGATTGAAATTTCTCTTGAGCTCATCGAAATGTTTATTACCATGCACCGGCTCAACATGGCGTTGCTTAAACTGCCGCGTCCCGGAGAAAATGGCAAAATCAATCGCCCGCATCATCTTCGTGGTCAAGTGGTTAGCGGCGTCACCCGTCGTTCAAGCGGTTGTCATGAAGTTGGGGGTTCGATTCCCGCTCCAGCTAGTGGAACTTTTTGCAAAACGAAAATATCCAAACTGGTCCACTTGGTATTAGGTTAATTTGTTCGCAACTCGCGCTACACCCAAATTAAGAAAGTAAGATTGTAATACAATTTCGCTTGATTTTGTTCCATTCTTGCTATTGATCGTAACTTGGATGAAAAATCTAACATTAGTTGTGGGCAAAAAAGCAACAGCAATTCGCAATAAAAAATTGAATGTGTGCGTGAGGTTGTGGTTGTGCGCAGTGATATTTAGTTGATGAGTGTCCGAAAGTCCGATGGCTCACAAAAATAAAATGTGCCCGATATGAGATCGAGCTACGAATCGTGACCATCCGTTAAGCGGCGGCTCTTGATGGCAACCATTCAGCCACTTTGACAATTAAGATCGTTGGAATTGAAACCCTACAGTTAGTTCACTTGGCGAGGAATTCAGGGTACAGCAATGAAGCAAATGGACATGTTTTCCACCAAGCTGTGTGCAACCTGCCGCTATCACACACTTGCATGGTTTTGTTTATTTCATAATAAAAAAAAAACACTACTACAACATCCAATACGTTCGGCATTTATTATTATTATTATTATTATTAACCTTTAACATCATCGGACAACATGGTCTACATGATAAAACTTAAACTACAACATTTAAACTACGCAAACAATTCTTGAAACTATTATTGCTACTCGAGAAGTCAAACAGATGATACACACTATTAAAACTAACACACATTGCACGAATTGGTTCGTTTTGTCCATAGGCCGTTCGATGGAAAGGGAGGCGTAGAAAGTCTGTTGATCGCAGGATTCTCGGTGGAACATTAATATTTACTTTCGCCAAGATGTTTGGAGCATCAACTTCTCCACGAAGCAGTTTTCCGATGAACAAAGCCCGCAAATCTCTTCTCCTTTTTGCCAAAGTCTCTATGCCCAAAAGTTTACATCGGCCTTCATAAGGGGGAAGTTCGACTGGATTTGTCCAGGGAAGAAACCTTAAGGCATACCTTATAAACTTTCGTTGCACAGCCTCAATCCTAGTGCACCAGATTTCAGTGTAGGGGCTCCATACTACTGCAGCAGATTCAAGTGTTGAGCGTACCAGCGCATAGTATAGAGCTCTCAGGCAATAGGGATCACGGAACTCTTTGGCAATCCGCATAATGAAGCCAAGGTTTTGATTAGCTTTCGCTATTATATGACTGTAGTGAGCCTGAAAAGTGAGCCCAGCATCCAATAAAACTCCGAGGTCCTTCACAATGTATTCCCGTTGGATTGGTCGGCTGTTTACCGTGTAACAATACTCTATAGGAATTTTCTTCTTCGTAAAACTTACAACCGAGCACTTCGATACGCTGATACTTAATCTGTTGCTAGCGCACCAACTGGAGAAAATATTTATCAGTTTTTGCAATTCCTCACAATCAGCAGTAGAGCGTACAATCAGGAATATTTTGAGATCATCAGCATACACAATTTTACATCCCGGAGGAAGTGCTAAACAAACATCGTTAAAATACAACGAAAACAGGAGTGGTCCGAGATTGCTGCCTTGTGGGACGCCTGATGTGCTTCGAAAACTCCGAGATTCAACGTTGCCTAGTTTCACAGAGAGATGACGGTCTGATAGGAATGATTCGAGCCAGCGAACAAACGAAACCGATGCACCCAAACGTTGCATTTTAGTCAGAAGTATAGAGTGGTCGACACGATCGAAAGCAGCTTTGATGTCGGTATATACTGTATCAATTTGTGAGCCCTCTTCCATGTGATGAAGACAAAAAGAGCTAAACTCAACAAGATTAGTGTTGATCGACCGACCAGGGCAAAACCCATGTTGGTTTACGGAAATATAGTGTGTAACACTGCGCTGTAACGTATCGCCGATTAGAACCTCAAACAGTTTTGAGCACGCACAGAGTGAAGTGATGCCTCGGTAGTTTGAAACGTCGCTTTTGTTTCCTTTCTTAAACACCGGGAAAACGTAAGATTTTTTCCAGTCATCAGGAAACGTTGTCTGGGTGAGTGACAGGTTGAAAATTGATTGCAGTGGCTTCGATAACGAGGTAGCGCATTCCTTCAACACAATAGAAGGTATGCCATCAGGACCAGGTGATGCTGAAGGCTTCAACTTTCTTATAGCCGACTCTACTTGGTTCTCAGTGAAATAGGTTGGGTTTATGTCACAAATGTTTGCAGGGACGAATTGCAAGGACTCAGCCAACTGTTGATTGGAGACGCTATTGGCAAAAACGCTTGAAAAGTGCTGAGCAAAGAGATTGCAAGTAGTTTCGGGTGAGCTGGATGAGTAGTCACCTAGAAACATGCGTGCTGGCAAACCAATTTCCTTTCGCTTTTCGTTAACGAACGACCAAAACCGTTTCGGGTTCTGTTTAAGTTCAGTTTGCTTCCGCTGGACATGGCGCGAATAGAGGTAACGATTGTAGCTTCTGTACCGATGGCTGGCAATATTAAAATCACGCTTACATTGTTCATCGTGTTCACGTTTGTATTTTCTCAAAGCAGCAGCTCTTTCGCGTTTAAGCAAGCGAAGACGAGGATTAGACCAGGAAGGCTTCTGGTGTACTTTTGGCTCAGGAACGTATTGACGAAAGAGCGACAAGAGAGTCTGGTTGAAAGATTGTACAACTTCATTCACATCACCATTTTCCAAAAACGACCAGTCGTTTAGTTGTAAGGCTTGGTTTAAACCAGCAAAGTTAGCTCGGTTGAAATCAAATTCTCTTCCATCAGGGACGTCGGTGAATCTTACTAGTGACGGGCATTTGATATTGACATGTATAGGAGGATGAAAAGAATCGGCATCCACTAAAGCTTCAAGTGCTTGAGAGACCTCACACTGACTAATCGCATTACTGCCAACGAAAATCAAGTCCAAAGTTCTGTTCAAAGAGTTCGTCACATAGTTCATCTGCTTCATGTCAAGTATTGCCATTCCATCGATGAGTGCTGAGTTAGCAGGAGTGAATGAAGATTCCGTGGGATCAATAAATAACCGTCCTGAGTGACATCGCTTCCAAGAGAGCCCAGGCTGGTTGAAGTCACCAAACAACAGATGAAAATCATGCGGATGCAAATTTTCTGACACAGCTAAAGCAGAGCTGATATACTTTTCAATAGTGCTCACTGACGTTGATATATCAGGAGGAAGATAAACAACACCAAGACAAACTGTTCGTGAGCACCCATCAATATTGACCCATAATTGTTCAATACTACTGTCAACTTTAACTGAAGACGCTGAGGAACCCAAGCGATTGGATACGGCAATCAAAACACCTCCTCCTCGTGCTTTACCTGTTTTTTCTGAGTCGCGGTCGTTTCGGTAAACGTTGTATGCACTGCCAAACAAATGCGATGATTGGAACTGATCATTCAGCCAGGTTTCGGTTAAAACCACTACGTCGAGTTCTGCGTCAGACACGGAAACAAACAGGTCGTCCACTTTCGTTCGTAGCCCTCTTACGTTCTGGTAGTATACGTTGATGCCGTTGACGTCGACGGTGTTCTGAAATGTTGATGCGCTTGAGTGGGGTGCAGTATCACAAGCTTCGGTAGGACATGTACTAATTTTAACATTACCTGATAGAGCAGGGTTGTACTCTGCTTCCAGCGATAGCCTCCCACTTGAAGCTGCATTTTGGAGAATGTTTTCTGAACCGTGTTCGTTGAAGTTTATCGATGATTGCTATGCTGAATAATCAATCCGTTGGCGTGCACGTTTTAGCCGCTTTATATTAAATGGACAGTCAGTGCTCCAGGCAGCATGGCAAACATCCAGTTCGTCGTCGACAGTAGCTTTTCGTTGCTTATTTGACTGTACACAATTTATGCACTTTTCGAAATCAGATGCACACTGCTTGACATCGTGTGGCCCAGCGCATTTTGGGCAACATTTTGGCTTACTGCAAGTGGCAGCTTTGTGGTTAAACTCTGAGCAGTTAAAACATCGATTAACATCAATCGCTTCTATGACCTTACAGCGGTCCCAATCAATTAACACATACTTCAATTGCATCAGAAAATCAAAAGAACACGCATCAACCTCAACAACCATGGCTTTCGTGTTTTTTATAATACGGACTATTTTTAGCATCGCAGACTCGGGAATTTTATTCTGTCGCCTAAGTTTGTCAATGAGTTCTGTTTCAGTTAAATCTTCTGAGATGCCTAATACTTTCACGCGAGGTTTTAAACCCTTCTGTAGCTCTATATCATACCTGTCCGCTAGTTTTTCACTAGCTGCACGCTGCATCTTTTCAGCATCGTCGTAAGAATCACATCTAACTGCGACCTCCCCGTTGTCACGGGAGCGTATGTCTCGTACAGCAAACAAACTAGGGTCCAACTTCTCGCGGATGTCTTGTTTGGTCATATCGGCAGTCTGTGTAGCTTTTGGTCTGAACAGCACAGTTTGTTCGAGTCGTTTCACTTTGCTCGACTTGGGCATCGGAGACAAGCCGAGAGGTTGTTTGTCAACAATGGGTGTTTTTGCACTCGTAGAAATTACTCGTATTTTTCCCGATCTTAGAAGGCTACCTTCATTTATAACCGCACTGTTATCTTGCTCGGTGACAGTGTTAACGTTCACAGGTGTCTCGGTATTCTTGCGCTTGCCGCCTGTTACATTACCAGAGCTGGAGTGTAAAACACTAGCGTAAGTCATCTCGTTATGTGGAGCGTGGGCGGAAGAGTTCAAACCTGCTGCTTGCATTGCATTATTAATCGCATCTTTGATGACAGGTAAACACTGTGGCAGAAAACATTTCTGAAACTCTTCAAGTTGATCCTTAACAGCCTTTTTCGTTCGATCTTCTGCAGCACACACAAATTCGTACATCTTGGTAACTTTTTCCACAAGCTCGTTGCATTTATGCTGAACCTCATTTAAATTGTGTTGCTTTTTACGGCACCCAAAGCACATGTATTTGAGGGCAACATTCTCCTTTATAGCAGTTGCGCCAGCGGGGCTTAGGTCGGAACATTTGGCATGGTAGATGTTATCACATCCACCAAAACAGTAAACACGGTCATTTTCGGAAGCAATCCGATGCGAGCACACACTGCACAATACCGATGACATAATACAATCGGTGTATATCAGCTCCTCTGCGTTCGCCCCACAGGGCTATTGTGTAGGCAAACTAAACAATATCTGCTGGTGGTCGATTTTGTCTTTACCGTTCAAACAAAACAAAACTTCGAACGCCAATATAATCGCGAAGTGGATAGTAATCCAATAACAACAACTATCTTAGTAAACAGTGGATTAAAACGCGTTTACTCGTGTAAATTGTAATTAGAACCGTTGACTTTTACACCACAAAATAACACTTTAAACGTGAGCCCATTTATTGACATGTTAACAGTTGAAAATATTCCGGATGTTTTTTGTGATATGTTGGTGATGATTGAATAAGGATCCTACAGCGATAAATTTGTTTCGAGCTATTTTTGCTTGCCAGTCGCTTACACACACTAGCATGGCTTCATTTGTACCATAAAACGCTTTGTGGATCAAAATGGGCAAAATTGCCTTTTCTGAATCATGCGGATTTCTCAAGATATGATTGCAAAACTGCAATTGCGTTTTTTGCCACCTTTTCAACTTTTGGGTGTATGTTCAATCTTCAGTCTGTACAATCTCGAGTTGAAGACGGTGCAAATGCCTATTTTTATCGTAGTATCACGTGCCGCCAAACACTCAGGCTGTCCTGCAGCTCAAGAAAACTGATAAGATTTCAATCGCGAACCATGTTCCCTCCGTAAACACAGGATCTATTTCACATCTACAAGCACGTTAGACATTTTAGCACCAACATTTGATTAGGGCAAATCTGCTTTTGTAAACAAACACTTTGTCTGCTAATTTATCGGAAGTTGAATACAATTCCTACAAATTGAATATATCAGCGGATAGAAATAAAGCTCTTCTTCCTTAAAGAGTTCTTAATTTGTATTTGTGACCTTTTGTTCAAGAGCAAATCACTACGAAAGCCATTGTTTACAAAAGCAAATTCGGGCGAATTAATGTTGGCGCTGATTTAACAAACAAAATATCATTAAGAGTTAATTCAAGCCGTACTGCAGTTTCTGTAAATTTTCATGGACAACCAATAGCGGAAGAAGTACCGGAGCCTCACACACCAATAGCATAGGGTTTCATGGTTCTATAGACTGAATAAAATATAGTAGAAATGTATTAATTCGTGACATCAATTTCTTCACATCAACAAGCAGTCCTACGTCAACTTTGCAGTTATGTCATTGACATAACTCATCCATTCGTTTTTTTTTTTAAATTTCAGTTGAAGGTGAGTTCAATTAAAATGACTTGCGTTTGAAAAACTACTATGGAATGCTTATTCAAACACTTGATATTTATTGATTAAGGATTTGAAATGATGTGTTCAAATGCAGTAATGTCAAAAGGAATCAAATTAAGACTAGGTACTTTATTCTTATATTCAGCTATGAAAGCAAATATGTATACCAAATAATGGATATAGCGAAACATCCAATAACATTTCACTCAATTGTAAAATCGTGGAAAATTGGAACCTTTGATAATCATTCGAAGCAATTGAATGTCTTCCAATTGTTGAAATTGTACCCCTCGATAGTTTCAACCTGCCACTGGTCTTACTATAAAATATTGATGGTCATTATTATTTTCGTTTCATATTCAGTTGTAATATAGAATACTAGAAAGACGATGCGTTGAAGTATGTTTACATATAGACGTCACAATAGGTGTAGTATAGATGTAATATTTCAATAAATAAACTGACAATGGTAAGCAGAACAAACTCCTAGTTTATATCTTTGAATATGCAATATGCAATTGTAACAAAACGGTCGAAAAAGTCGATTGACGACAAATTAATATTTAAAAAACATCTTGTTATCACCTAGATATTATATATTTATTTTTATGTTTATGATTATTGCAGAATCAAATACCTCCGATTATTACAGCATACGCAATTTATATGATAAAGGCTGTGATTTGGACCCTTCAAACATAAAACTTTATGATTTGTTGCACATACAAGTTAAGTGATAATCACAATGCGCTCAATCTATAAGATTTTGAAATGAAATTCATGTGAAAAACATAATGGAAAAAAGTTATATGTTTTTTAAATGGTTTTGATACTATACATTTTTGGAGTGTATGATAGAATGGTATGGGAAGCAGAAATAATACTGTCGTCACTCATATACAAAAAAATATATAAAAAGGTACTTAGTTGAATTAAATTCGATACTGTCCCGCCTCTCCGTCTGGCCAAACGAGGTTCAAAAATGCTGCTCTGCTGCTAAGAGCCAATCCGAATATTCCATTCTGCTTTCAAGCCAGATCTCCAATCGGCCGCAGCAACTTGGTTGTGTAGCAGCACATGCACTTCCGGCCGACGTTAGAAATTATACTGCATTCCTGGTGGCCTTCAATACTTCAGCATACTTCTCCACTTCGAAACGGTAAATAGCAACTGCTATTTACCGCAGCAAACGTTCACTCCGCTAACATTTTCTTCAGACTCAAATCAAATAGTATTATCTTTGTTACAAAATTTGAAAGATCTTCTGCAATTTATATTTTTCAAAAGCCATTCTAACTATAACAGTAATTTTAAATGAGCATGAACATGAGCATGATTGACCGCCCGAGGTTGCTACTCCGTTGGTGTCAGATCAGCTGTTATTACACAGAGAACCAACAGATGATGCTTGGGACTAACATACATCTTCAATGTGTAAAAACTGGTGATCCCAATCTAAGGCAATACCGGCGCCGGCCCCGCCCGAATGCAGGTCAAGTAGGGAATGGGAAGGAATATGTTGACGTGATACTCGCTTTATTAGAAGCCAAGAACACCTCTGCACCTCCCAAAAAACCTGCTTGTCGGTAAAAAAACTGATTAGATCCAAGTTGATTCCAATTGGACATATCGACATTTGCGACAACTGTCAAACTTTCCGTTTCCGTTCCGTCTCCACCCACTCTGCGTTTGGGCCCTAAGGATGCTATAGGGGTCACTCACAAAATGTGATAGTGGTTTTTCATTGGGAAACTAAGAGATGCTTTATAATGCTGGAAAGCCGATTTGAACCGATTTAAACCAACAGTAAGGATGCTATTGTGGCCACTCACAGAGTGTGATAGTGGTATTTCATTAGGAAAGCAAGGTAATTCATCTTAACGCTTGAGTACCAACTTAGACCGATCTACGCCAACAGTCCGGATGCCACTGGAATCCTTTACAAAATAGGACAGTGTTTTATTTGTGATAGGGTGGCCCGATGAGTATGGCGAACGAATAATTTGAATCACAATTAATTATGTACCTCACCACCGACCGATCTTACCCGGCGATCCACGACTTCTGATGCTCAATCGATCACTCGCGCAACAATAGACACAACGCTACGCTCGATAACAAAATATTGCGGAACATAGTATCGGCACAACCGAATCAACCGTTTCAACCGATGGTCGACGCAAACCTATTAAAAATAAACTTTATTAATATAGATATAATGGGTAATAATTACCTGTCTTGCTCCACGTCCTTGAAAGCACTTACTACCTCACGAGTCGCCTGTACCCAAATCCGCAGGTGTCCGTCCAGTTTCTGGTACATTCATTCATCTTTATGCCTAACGGAAGTATTATTACTTTAAAAGTTTTGAGAAATAGAGAAATATTAGATATTGTCTTCAAAATTTGGTAGAAATAAATTATTTGTTGCCTGAAAAGAAACAATATTAAGAACAAAGATATAAGTAGAGTCCTTGTTGTCCCCCGAATGTTTGAAGAGCATTATCATATTGTATCATATTGTTGCGGGCTGTCGATGGTTGGTGATAACTATGTGTTGAACACTATTGGCTTAAATGAGCATTGAATGAGAATAGTAAGAACATTTCATTGAATAAATGACTTTAATACTAAGTTGTTTATTAAGCTAAAGCCCATTCGATCTATATCTGATGAACTCAGTCGGCTGTTTTACTAACGAAAGACATTCCCACCGCCTAACATGCAGTGAGCAGAATTTTACAACTAGGAAAAAATGTAAAAGAAATCGATGAATCAATCACCCCTCGGATTTATCGCTAATATGCTATTATGATAAATTTACAAGCTCACAACTGCTTGCTAGTATGTGATTTGAAAAATGTCCACATTCATGAACAAAAAGTCCGGGCACCGATGCAGCACGGTATCCGAACTTTGGATTTGGAAACCTATGTCGCTTAGCAAATCCTCAAACAAATGTGCAAAAGCACTTTGGCCAATATTTAGTGTCAACCTTTGGGTACGTGTGCTCTACTCCAAGTTCCCCTTCTTTCAAACTCAACCTCAGTTCAATTTACCCATTGAGTAGGACACATCACAATAGAAAATGTTGTGATGGAGCACGGACGTTAGGTTACTAGATGTATGAAAAACACTCCATAACCCATTTAGGATTATATCTGAAAAATCCAAATTTGGCCAACACCCTCAAACTATAACAGTAATTTTGAATCAAGATTAAGTAAAGCCTTTTTCAATAGCAGACCATGAAATGTCTTAAATTCACCATAAAAAAAATATCTTTTTATCATATCAACTACAAAATATTACAAAATTTTTTGAAAATCATGGAAGTTAGGAAGATATTATCAGCTTTTTGAATTTTCAAAAAGAGGTTATGAAATGTTTGTAAAATTCTATTGATAATATATTTTGATCAATGAAGCTGCAGAAAACTGAAAAAAAAAACTACAGGAAAACAATTTGAAACATTCTTGATATTATAGGTCATTTTAAATCAATAAAAGTTAAGCCCTTTTCAAAACATGATCGTGAAATGTTTACAGAAAACTCATAAAATCTCGAAAAAATTACGAAAATATATGAGTCCGCCTGCTTGTATGAAAATCCCCCATAGTGAGATGGCAGGAAAGTTGCATAAAATAGCATTGAAAATTGTATGTTTTTGTGTTACTACTAAGAAGAATACAATATGTGTATGACTTTGAAAAAATCCCCAACCTAATGCCACGACATTCGCTCCTAACCAAATGCCAAAATTCTTCTATTTTAAATTCAAGAACACCTATGTCACACACTCCCGTAACTCAGCTAGCAAAACGATCCCCCCTCAACCTTCAAAAAATGGCTATCAAAGGGAAAGTTAACAGGCTTTAAAACTTTATGGACCACTTACTTACTGCCGGCGAAATGGCACAACCGATGTAATTAAAAACTGAGCAGCAATGGTTCCGCCCGGATGAAAAATTTAAACACCTTTTCTCTCCTTTGGTTCACGGTTGCCAATATCCCCGAGTGAATGCCATAAAATTAAATACTTTCGACGACCTCCACCCCTCTCTGGGTTCATTTGTTTTTTTTTTCTCGACTCACCTCTGACGCTGATTCAAGGAATACTCTCTGCAGAAGGTATTAAAAAGTTATAATGCCTCGTTCAACAGCACTGCCATTGTTTCCCATACATGCGTTAAAGTGGTTTAATTTTTTAATGAAAGTTCTGAAAGAGTGAACTCAGTTGAAGTAACCGCAATCACACCGATCGGGGCTTGGTCTGTTTCATTTGAATCGGTTTCATCGGATGAAATCGATTAAATTTTCGAGGAAATTACTCGCGGGGGTTGAAAATCCGAAGGGAAATTTAATGGTATTTGTTTAAATTCTTTCAATTGCAAATCACAAATCAATTTACCAAGGTATGATTCTATTTGCGCAGAACAATTCATATCTACCTTCTTACTCCTCCAACGAGCATTATTTCAGCTCGTCATAAATCATCCGTTACATTATTCCGGAATCCGGCGTACTCACATACCGGAGGAGCATTCCAGCTCGAACTCGAAAAGTGCTTCGACCGGTGCTGAACGATGCGATGTGCCAAACAAATCTAATTTAGCAAATTCCAGCAATTGGATTCCATTTCGTTTGCAAAAATGTTTTCCCAGCTGGTGCAGCCATCTTCATTGCCTGGAAAGTGCTGCAAAGTTAGTTGATTTTCCGCTTGTTAGAGAGAGTTTTATGGCGACTGCAGTGGTAGGAACGGGAGAAAGCGAGTGCAAATAGACGATTATTACTTTATGCGATGAAAAAATACCATTTCTGAATAACGCGAGCAAGGTTGATCGTTATTTTTTTTTGTGTGTGAGATGGTTAGAAGAGTTTTGTGAGTTGGGATAATGTTTTTCGTGGAATCAATTTTGTATTGCAGACAACTTAGTTGTCTTCTACTTGTTCGACGACGAGAGGGTTGGAATACTAAATTCACTCGATGTTGATTCATCCCAAGCGGATTAAGCTAATAAATTGCCTTCAAGGTAATAAGGAGTGTATCGAATATAAGACGTACATTTGCGTTGTACGCATGTATTTGTGATGGTTTTTTATGCTCTGAACACTGCATGCTGTGCGTTTGACTGTCAGCTTTCTTTTGTTTACTTGTTTGTGCGGTTCAAATTCTGCGTTTTCAAAATGTCGCGTATTGAAAAGGAAGTGAAAATTAAGGTTCTGGACTCATGGCTAAGTGAGAAGGGTATTACTATGCGAAAATTGGCGAAGCGGTTTGGAATTCATCATGCGAGTGTTAAAACCATCATTAATAAGTTTGGGGAACACTATTCTTTGGATGAGCTACCAGGAAGAGGCAGAAAACCCGGTTCTTCCAACCCGAAACTGGAGCAGAAAGTGGTATCTCCAATCATGAAGAACAAATCAATGTCAATACGTGATTTAGCCAAAAAAGCAGGAACGAGTGTCGGAATGATCCAGCGTATCAAGAGGCGAAACCACCTGAAGACCTACAAGAAGCAGAAAATCTCGAAACAAAGTGCAGAACAGAAGAAGCGAGCAGCAACAAGGGCCCGGAAATTGTACTCGCGTCTTTTGCAGCGTCCGGATGCATGCGTTTTGATGGACGATGAGACCTATGTAAAGGAGGACTCAAAAACCCTTCCAGGTCCACAATACTTTACTGCCGTCGTTGGGGAGGATGTGAGCGATGCGGACAGGTCGATTCAAGTGGAGAAATTCGGTCGAAAGGTACTGGTATGGCAAGCAATATGTTCCTGTGGTTTGAAGTCAACCATTTTTTACACAACCGGAACTTTAAATGCGGAAATCTATCGATCTGAGTGTCTCCAGAAGAGATTGTTGCCTTTATATAAGAAGCATAGAACACCTCCACGTTTTTGGCCGGATTTAGCGTCGGCTCACTATGCCAAAACCACTCTCAATTGGCTTTCGGAAAAGGGTATAGATTTCGTTGAGAAAAATATCAATCCACCAAATTGCCCTCAGCCTCGACCCATCGAACGTTACTGGGCAATCGTGAAGAGGGTCTTGAAGAAGACTGGTAAGGCAGCTGGGAACATGCAGGAGTTCAAAAAAATTTGGGCTCAAGCATCCAAAAAATGCGATGCAACACTTGTCCGGAACTTGATGAAGAGCATTCGATCCAAAGTTCGAAAATTCGTGAAGGAATAACTTAAATTTCATCCGGTCTTCATTATGTTCAAGTTTAACCTCGTACAATAAAGGATCAATTTTTTGTTTGAATAAAATATCGGTTTTCAACATAATTTGAAAGAAAGTTTGTGGATAGCTTATTTTCGATACACTCCTTATATGCAACTGATTTATGGAAAGATTAACCTTCAAGAAAGCTTCGGGATACTATAATCGGTAAAAGTTTATAGAAAACAAAACTGAAAATCAACTTATTGAACACTTTAGAAGCGTACAATTCGAAAAGAGCAGAAAGAGATGCCGGCCAATCAAATTTAAATGTCATGTCCAACAAAGCTACAGCTACCCTCAGCACACAGTAAATTCTTTTGAAAACGAAACAATCGTACTGAATCAAGGAGACCTCACCCGTGAAGATCCAGAAACTTTCCAGACACCCGTTCCTGTTTGCCAATAACTTTACTCAAAAACGGATTAAACAAATAAAAAAAAATCGCTCGTCTCGCTCGATATGCAACAGATGTGCCGTTTTGTGTAGTTGAATTTATTTTGAAAGTGAGTCCATCTTGAAGCTGCTAGGTAAATATGGAAAGCATCGTGCATGCAAACGAACCAACGACTACGGGCAAAGTTGAAAGGATATTCGATTTTCCATTTCCGCTGGCACAGTTGTGCCTTTCCGGACTTTCCCACCATTTCCTTGAGAGACTCCCCGCCAGTAGCAGAATCGATCTGGAAGAAGTTTGTTTGCGTTGTAATTGAGTATATACACAAGTTCCAATCGAATGCGATGGGATCTGCAGCAGCTTTTCGAACTGCGAGACTCTCGAAAGATGTTCGCGGTGGAGGATACATACCGAATGTTCTTAAAGTTTTGCGAGATGGATGGGAATTCGAACTATTCCGGAGGGCTGGTGCAAATCCCGGAGCTCAAGCGAGATAAAACCATGGAAGCTGGCAAAATACCGAACATGACACGTTCAGTAACGGTCTCAACGGGAAACATTCACCAAAACAATTAGGTGCTAAACTACAGCTCTCTGAACACCCTCCGGGTAGAAAACAGACGAAAGTCCCTAAACAGCAATGGTCCCAAACAGAACTCCAACCCGTGCAGCTTCGAACTTCCTCTTTCTATGCGAGTAAATATAATAAGCAATTTTCCACTCAAATAAACTGGATAATGTGAAAACACATGTACGTGCCGGCGCTGACAGTTTCCCAGATTTACTTTCGTTTCCATTTTTTTTCCAGGAGAATTCCATGTGAGTAACGAATAGATGAACTGCTACACTCATTTTCCGAATAATCAGCTCCGTCATCGTCATCGTCGTCTACGAATATGACGTTCCAGCTGGTACATGACTTCTAGGATGTGCTCCATTCACAAACGGCGGTGTATGGAGAAATCCTATTTTCCATCACAAACGCATGCCAGTGACGCTTTCTGCATATATCATTATCTATGTACATCGTATTAGTATCAGATACGATTAACAGTAGCTATGGTATAGAGCAGTGCGTTGTCACCGTTCGTTGGAAATGAGATCCTAATGCCTTCAGTCTTTGTCAGAATCGACCTTTAGGTCGTTTGTATACAATGTTTTCTGCCGTTGCTGCCGACTAGAGGAGTTAATTTATAGCAGAAATTATGCAACCGCGTTTTGCTAGCAGACGTACGCAGCCGGTTGGGGGATGATAAATTATGAACTCAGCTACGCTCAGGTCATATTTCAGTAACGGGACAAAACATAAAACTTGAGTGTGAGCTTAGATGACCGCGCATTTCGTAGTTGCTACCCCTTTGTATGTCGTAGCAAGTTAAATTGCACATATATCTAAACGAATGAAGCCAACCCGAGCAGAAGCGAATAACTTGATAACTGGCCTTGGTATTTATGAGCTCAGATTAAGAGGTAAAATACCTGAGGATAATACCATCAAATTGTTCCCACAATGTCATGCGAATACCGAATTGAGGTAAGACAATACCAAAATAATACCTCTAAGGTGACCTGATACTTACCCAGGTAACCGGAATATCAAGTTTAGTTATTCTAGAGACATTTTGCTTGCAATTCTTAGGTATTTTACCTCTTAATCTGAGCTCTTTAATACCAAGGCCAGTTATCAAGATCAAAATTAGGTATTCATATGCTTTTGTGTTCTGCTCGGGAAAGGTTACAAAACATTCTCTAAAGACTGCCGCTGCCATTTCACAATAATTGATAACTAGTTCTGTTTTGTGGCTGCATCCTGTTGTTTACCTTTATCTCTCAGCACTTGTGTAGCTGTTTAATCGTTTCCAACAGTTTGTTTCAGAATGCGTGAATTTTTAGCATAAATGGTGTACAGAACCCGAAATGTCACTGGGGATGTTCGCAAAAATGGAAGGAGTTTGTGAGAAAGCTATGCGAACTGCAATCAGGAAGTTCGGAGAGGATAACACGTCCTGCTAACCCTCGTTTGGATAAACGTATAATCTTGCCAAAGAACATTTGAATCTTTGAACCTATAAGAAGCAAATGCAGCCAAAACAAGAAGCGTCGAACAGGACTAGTTGTACGATGCTGGCTGAGATTTTGAACCGTATAATCATGGATGACGAAACCTACGTGAAATTCGACTACAAATCCATACCGAGGCCACAATATTAGATGGTGCTTGAAGCGAAGGTATTAAACCAGTCTGAGACATCTGTAGGTATATTGCCAAAATTTCAATCGAATGAGAAGTCCGGCTAAGATGAAAGAAATTCAAAATAAAATTTTGTGTTGTTCCTACCCAATAATTTTGGCAAATGAAACCAATTGGGATAATAGTGTACGGAGTGAAGAAGTTTTTGGAAGCAGATATAATGTTTATAGAGATGACAGAAATTTTCAAATGTCTGAAAAAAAGTCAGGAGGAGGTGTTCTTATTGCCGTCTCGGTCAATTTGAACTCCGAAAGTATCACTACGTTGAAATTTAAAGAATTTGAACATGTATGGGTAAAGGTGCATATCGCAGGTGAAACACACGTATTTTCATCTGTGTATTTCCCTCCAAACAATGCTCGTAAAGACGTGTATGAAATTTTTTTCAATAGTGCTGAAGAAATCTTGTCCAACCTTGCCCCAGAAGTAAAACTTCACATATATGGAGACTTTAATCAGCGTACTATTGACTTTGTTCCAGACATTGAAAATGAAAGCATCTTGCTTCCAATTGTTGGAGAAAGTGAAACACTACAATTTATTTTTGACAAAAGTGCAAGTTTAGGACTCAACCAAATTAATCATGTTAAAAATCGGCAAAATTGCTATTTAGATTTCCTTTTAACAAATATTCATGAAGACTTCTGTGTGACCGATTCAGTTACTCCATTATGGAAAAATGAAGCGTTTCACACAGCTATTGAGTTATCTATATTTGTACATGAAAACAAAAGACCCGACGACTGCGAGTACGAAGAGATCTTCCAATACCACTCGGCAAATTATGAAAAAATAAAGCATAGGCTAAGCAGAATAGATTGGCAAACGATTTTTAGAAACGAGGAAAATATCGAAACGTCAGTAGATGTCTTTTATAAATTACTATTTGAAATTATACATGAACACGTACCTGTGAAAAAAATAAGGCGGCAAAACAATTCAAAGCATCCGGTTTGGTATAACCAAGAAATAAAAGAATTGAAAAACCGCAAACAAAAAGCTCACAAAATTTATAAAAAGTATAGTAGTAACGATAATCTGGTCAACTACTTGAACATTTGCGATCAACTAAATCTAGCTACTGACATTGCTTTTGAAGAGTACAATTCGAAAACTGAACGTGAAATAAAATGTTGTCCAAAGAATTTTTTTAGCTACGTGAAAACTAAATTGAAATCGGACAATTTTCCATCCAAAATGCATCTAAACGAAAATGTTGGGGATAACTTAGAAAAAATTTGCAACTTATTTGCAAGTTTTTTCCAAAAAATTTATACCACATTTTCGGAAGAAGATCGTGATCGCGAATATTTTGATTTCTTCCCAGAGTTTGTTAATGGCAGCCCCGCATGAACAACAAAAAAAAAAAAAAAAAAAAAAAAAAATAAAGAAAAGGTGGACGACCGGCTACAACCCCCCACTTTTAAAAAAAAAACCGTACAATAAAAAACACCACCTCTTTTGTTTTTCTACATAACGCCCCAAACTGGCATTTTTCCCCAAACCCAGAAAAGAGCCCCCCCCCAACACCAATATTTAAAAACGGAAAAAAATTGACATACGCAATTACCGTGGAATTGCCATTATTTCATGCATTCCTAAGCTTTTTGAAGCAATAGTTAATAAAAAGCTGTTCTATCAAATCAAAAACAGGATTACTAACAATCAACATGGGTTCTACAAAGGACGTTCAACTAATACAAATTTACTAGAATTCGTTAACTACACGTTGATTGCAATGGATAGCGGAAACCACGTAGAAGCTCTCTATACAGATTTCAGTAAGGCATTTGATCGGATAGACATTCCCATGCTACTATTCAAATTACAAAAACTGGGTATTGAGCCAGGTCTTCTCAAATGGCTCAAATGTTACCTAACTAACCGCCAACAAAAAGTAAGATTCAAAGGAAAGGAATCAAATCCTATTCAAGTCTCCTCAGGTGTCCCCCAAGGATCCCATCTAGGCCCTATTTTGTTTATTCTTTTCGTAAACGATATTTCATTCATTCTTAAAACTGTAAAATTCTTAATATATGCCGACGATATAAAGCTCTTCCTAGAAGTAAGAAACAAAGAAGATTACAAGATATTTCAAGAAGAAATACATATTTTCTATACTTGGTGTAACAAAAGCCTTTTACAATTAAATGTTCAAAAATGTAATGCGATAGCATTTAGCAGAAAACAAGACACACCGGACATTATGATCACTCTAGGAAATCAGTCTGTAGGAAAGTGCACAAGAATTCGTGATTTAGGAGTTATGTTGGATTCTAAGCTAACATTCATTGACCATTATAATACAATAATTAACAGAGCTAATAACATGCTGGCATTTATAAAACGCTTTAGTCATAGTTTTAATGACCCTTACACAATTAAAACATTATACATTGCTTATGTGAGGTCAATACTGGAATATTGTTGCGTAGTCTGGTCACCTTTTTCAGTCATCCATGAAGAGCGAATAGAGTCTGTACAAAAACAGTTTTTATTGTTTGCATTACGTAAATTAGGTTGGGAAAGATTTCCTCTCCCACCCTATGAAGCTCGCTGTAGGCTTATCAGCATGCAAACACTAAAAAAACGTCGCGAGTTTGCAAAAGTTTCGTTTGTTAATGGCATTGTTTCGCATCGCATTGATTCAGCAGAGCTGTTATCAAAATTAAATTTTTACATACCCTCCCGGCAACTGCGCAATCGAAATATTTTTATAACAAATCATTACCGCACAAATTACGCTAAATTTGAACCTCTGAATCAGATGATGGCAACCTACAATTTACATAGCGATGCAATCGACTTTACAATTACAAAATCCAAATTGAAGCAATACTTCAATGCTATACGCTAAAGAAGAACACGCCATATGAGTATTGTAAACCAGGCGCTGCTTAGTCTAATGTTGTGTATTTTATAACCTCGATTATAACTAGAATTAGGAACAAAATGTAACAAATGGTCTACTTATGATTGACGACAATAAATAAATAAAAGACCTCATATTGATATCAACCGCACCATGGTCGATCTAATCACAGGCATGGTAAAATCAAACGCATTTATAGTCAGGTGAAAATTGTTGGTGTTTGCGCTTAATTTAACCCATGAAATGGTAGTTTCTAAAGCGGTTTTTTTTGCGTGTTGTCATTACGCAAAATTAACGGTACCGTTTGCATTAAAAAAATGGGCTTTTTTCGGATAATGATAAAAGAAACCAAGACTGATAATTGCTTATGATTAATTTCCCATGGAAGGTAATTATTTAAGCTTACTTGCCAAAAAATTCTATGCCCTTGCGAGCGGCCTTCCGGCAGTTAACCGGAACATTCCCCATGGCGGACGAAAACATGCGTGTAGGCATGTTTTTGAGTTCTGTCTTCGTTTTATTTATCAAGTCCTAATCAGTTTTCGCGACAAAATTGTTGAAGTAGATCTTACGCTTCAGGTTGGCCCCGAAATTCTCGATGGGACGCAGCTGGGGGACGTTGGGCGGATTCGCCGACGCTTCGAGTAGTGGGCCGTCGCCAGATCCGGCCAGAACACCGCGTTTTCACCCATATGGTATTTCTTGATGAACGACGCAACTTCCGGCAGGCTTTTCGTATTATAAATTTCCCCGTTCACGGCCACTCCGGAGCGAAAGAAGAGGGGATTTGACATCCCCTTCTCGCTGATTGTCAGCCACAGCAGCACCTTCTTGGGAAACTTGGTGTGTGAAATGAACTTCACCTTGGAGCTCACTTCCTTCGTGGGGGAAATAAAATACGTCATTGCCATCCAGGGAGAGATAGGTCTCGTCGTCCATCACCACCGCCATGTCGGGATTCGCCGGGAAAATCGAGTAGACCATCTTATTCAGCCGCTGCTGCTGCGCCATTGCCTGCAGCTCCAAAACCAGTGGACGTAACTTCCGCTTCCTGACATGTATGTTCATGTTCGCCAGGTACTTTTTCACTGTTTGGCTGGTTGAATCGACCTCCCGGCCAAGCACGTTAAGCGATGTAGCCACTTTTCCTGGGTCTACCTCTTCAGCATCCTTTGGAGCTTCTTGTCGCTCAGGGTCGTCGGCCGTCCGGAACCGGGCTTTCGTTCGATGCTCTGATTGTAGTCTAATAGTGCCAAGATGTTGTAGATGGCGGAACGGGCGTATCCGGCGCTCCACAAAGTGCCTCATGATGTCCGTTTTCGATGCGGCGGGGTGCCGTTCTTTGAACGTGCACACTTCTGAATGGAGTTGCTTCACTGTTTTTGCCATAACGGTTAGAGTTCGACTGATAGCTGTCAAATTTTGTCTGCTGACTTATGGGTTACTATGATTGATGCTGAATGGGTAGTTTTGTCAGTGCGGGTGAAGGTAAACCCATGAAAAATCGGCAATTTTTGGCTTTTTTATATATGCAAACGTTACCTGTAGTCCTCACCATTCCGTTGTATGAAGGGCTAAAAACGGGGGTGTGGACCCGTAAGCAGATGCACTTACACGCAAACCACGGAAAGGATAGAGAGTCTCCTTCCAACGAAACGCTCTTATTACAGGAAATGAACAGTAATCAATACACAAAAGGATTTCCATCCGGTGGTTTGTTAAAAATAGAGTTAGCAAATTCAGTATAGACTGTCGGAAGATAATTAGACCTTCACTGATCTCGACCTGACGATTTGCATCGAAGAAGGCATAATTGTCATCCATGACAAGAGCCAGATAACCGCGAATCCCTCATCCGGTCTACACTTCGTCGGCACCCTGTTCTCCCCCCTTACCCTTTGTTATTGAATGTTTGTAGGTAATTTACGTAATATAATATAATATATGTATTTACAAAATATACCTGTCAGCCACTGGATTGTTACTGCAAAATAAAGATTAGATAAGTATTAATATTTAATAGTCCTGGAAAAACTGAAAAGCAGTGTATATCAATCCTTTCAACAATTTCAACGAAACGATATTTGATTTAATACGAGAACATAATATGCGTATGTACAAAATATATCTGACATCCACTGGATTGTTTTAGTTACATTTCAAAGAAAAATGGCTTATCTTAACATTATACAACTAAACACAACAATGGCTGTATGCATCCAACGCACAATATGAGCCTGGAGGTTCTGGCAGGAGTAAAACCCTTACAGAACCGCTTCTGGGAACTCTCATCTAGGATACTGATCCAGTGTGGAATCAGTAACAACTTTGTGATTGAAAACTTCGAAGAAATGCTCGAATTGAGTAACCAGTCTAGATTCTTACGAATCTATATTAACTATATGTCATCTGATATTAGTCTTTCATGCTATATCCCTCCTAGTATACGCTTTCCTTATCACAGTTCCTCCATTGCTTATGATCTCTCCATGAAACAGGCTATTCAAGGAGTTCCAGATCAACTTCGACCTATTTTAATGCCCCATATTTTCATTGAAAAGTACCAACATGTCAAATGCAATAGAAGAATTTTCACTGATGGGTCGCGCATTGATGGATCCACTGGTTTCGGTGTTTACAATGAATACTCATCTGCCTTCCGGAAACTTCAGGAACCTTGTTCCGTATATGTTGCTTAGCTGGCAGCAATCAATTTCGCATTGGGGATATTTTCCGACATGCCCATAGACCATTATTTCATCTTCTCGGATAGTCTCAGTTCTATTGAGGCCCTCCGGTCGATGAAAACAGTGAGGCACTCATCTTACTTTCTTTCAAAAATAAGGGAGCAGATGTGTGCGTTGGTCGAAAGATCATTTAGAATTACCTTTGCATGGGTCCCCTCACATTGCTCAATTCCAGGCAATGAGAAGGCGGACTCTCTAGCAAAGGTGGGCGCACAAGAAGGCGAGATTTTTGAAAGAAGAATTTCACATGATGATTTTTTCCCATTAGTACGTCAGAGTTCTCTTCAAAGTTGGCAAAACGATTGGACAAGTAATTCTCTTGGGCGGTGGTTACATTCCATTATTCCGAATGTTTCGTCGAGATCGTGGTTCAAAGGTCTGGATGTAAGTCGCGGTTTCATTCGTGTGATGTCAAGACTTATGTCCAACCACTACTCGCTAGACGCACATCTCTACAAAATGAACCTCGTCGATAGCAATGTATGTAGGTGCGGGACCGGTTATGATGACATCGATCACGCAGTTTGGCATTGCCTGGCTAATGATGCCTCTAGAGCACGACTATTGGATACCCTAGTGGCCCGATTTAGACAATCCTCCCGCGAGGTAAGAGATGTTTTGGGAATGCGTGATCTCCCCTACATGCAAGCGATTTACGAATTCCTTTGTTTGTCTGATCTAAGAGTGTAATGTCATCACCCCCTCCCCTCCAGTCTAGTAAATTCCCTGCCATTGTGTCCCAGTTATATTATCCTTTTGTTTTCGTGCTACTTGTACCTGCCCAGCAAGCAGTGGTCACCCATATGCGGCTTAGTTCCTGAAAGGAAGTACAGGGACCAAGGATTTGGTAGATGTCGCAACCATGAGCAGCAAGTAATACCTTCAATAAGTTACCTGCCTAGCCCCTTCCAAACGATATTGTACCCATTAACCTCGAGCTAGCCACGAGTAATTGGCACCCCATTTTACTAAAATTTCCAAATTATACATTGTAAATAACAATATTGAATATCGGCTCCGTAAAGTGTTACACATGCCTGAGTCTAACAAATAAACGAACTAATTAAAAAAAAAAACTAAACACAATATTTCAATATAATTCTATACTGCTGATAAGCACATGTCAGTATTTTATGAATATAGTAGTTGAAATTCTGAAGTGCAAATTAAATTAAATGTTATGCTGAAATCCTGAAAAATGCATCGAGCCTTTGATGCTTGTCATGTTTCTCCAGGTTCTTAAATGGTTTTGGAATGCAAAGATGATTCCAAAGCGTGCTGAAATTATTAATTATAGGAGAATGGAAAATACTATGATATGAATTACAGGTATGGATATACAATTTGAGTTATAGGTACACGATCTTGAGTCGCACCCCCTCACTTCACTATTGTCAAAATGACAAAATTGCCCAGGGTACGCCAACCAGCGTCTTCATGTTTCAGCTGGCAGTCTTTTGTGATCATATTTCTCGTGAAGGCGTGACGTAGGAACTTGTGAGGACCAGAAGTCGGTCGCACCCTCCTTCGAAGTTGTCAACTCACCATTTGAAGCCCACAAAAGACGACATATTACATACCGAAAAACTATGCCTAAGACGGCAACTCTCTAGAGCTTCATTTGACAAATATAAACTGCAGCGCCATCTCTGCGGAAAGATCATGAACTATAATGATGTTGTCAAAAGACGACAAGTGACACTCTAAGAATCCTTTGCAGAAAACGGCAACTCTCTAGAGCTTAATTTTGCAAAGATAGACTGCTACGCCATCTCTGCGGTAAGATCTGGAACTAATCTGATAATGAAAAAAGACGAAAAATGACAAAATGAGAAACTTTGCCGACGATGGCAAGTTCTCATTGGCCATTGTCAACTCTCTACAACTAGTCTGGAATGATTTGTATGCAATTCTGTTCACACATTGAAATCAAAACTTCCTTCCCTTTGTAGCAGATTCCCGGTGGACAATGTTAGTAGAACCAGGTTTTTCTACCACCAATGCATTTTTGAGATCATAACCTTTCAAATGGGGCATAAGCATTGTGTCTATGTTGAAATTTCATAATTCAAGAAAGGGTTGAAATCCGGGTCAATATTGACCCTAATGTCTTATGTGTCAGTTTTATATAATATCCGAGGAAGATTAATACTCTTGGAAAAGCTGAACCACAAAGAATATCAGTCCAACCAAATTTTTTGTGAATCAACAGATTATTATATGAGAAATATTCTGGAAAGTTTTCTTTATGCCGTTCTAGTTTAACAGGTAGCATTTTGAGTGATCGAAGAGCCTGGTTTGATGATTTCTAAGAAGATTCTCGGATATCCTGTATTATATGTAAGGTTCCTCACACTGTGGAGCACTTCATATGCCCTTCCTCCAAATACCAAGGGGCAAGAGATTTCTTCGGCATACCTGGCAGCATTTGGAAGACCTTTTGCGATGACTCCAGTCCTACAACTGCTCTCATGGGCGTCCTCTGGGAAGCCAGACTGTATTTATAACAACATTTAATTTTACCGACTAGCCTGATTGCTAGCAGTGGATTCTTCAATGAAGTCTGGTACCAATGGCTTTTCCAGTTCTAAATCGACTATAATACTCACAATATGACTTATTATTTATCACCAATGGTTTAACATAAATTCAACTGTTCTAGGTGCGTCGATACTTTTGACTGGTAGTGTATGTTAAGGAAGGTGATTAATTTTAAAATCCATCTGATTCAGAAGAAATCTAGTTTGCTGTAAAGACTTGTTAGAGAAAACCGACAATCGTAGTAGGGCAGTTGTTATTATGCGGTTATTTAATATAACTTATATTAAAGTCACTTGGTATATGTGACTCATTTGATCCACAATAAAGATGCTGCAACCATTTATACCTGCCGGGTGTTGCTTGGCTTCTGCTTATTTTTCCAATAGCCTGAAAATTGGGCCAGAAAACTAATTTGACTATCTGCAGGGTTTAATTATTATTTATAAAAAAAAATGATCCATTCAAAGTAAATATTTTAAAATTCATTGATTTTAAGAAACAAATCTGTCTAAATCTGCTCAAATCCAATCGTAACTTAATCGTAACAAAAGGATCCGGCGACAGAAAATAATTAATTGAAAATGTCTGCATCTCACAATCATTTCTTTTTCGCCCAGCTTAACCTTTTACCTGATGCAGTTTTTCTTGCTTCGATTGAACTCCCATCGGTACACTGCTGGGAAACCGGATCCATACCAAGACGAAGTAACTTGTGATTTTGTGTTCAGTTAGCCATGATGGGGGATCTTCTCCGTGTGTACGTAGGATAACATCCAGCTGCTCGCTCGAAGCACGTAATCTCATTAAAGTTACATGAATCTGATCAAAATCTAATTACCTGTCAATGTCGTAGTGTCTTTGTTTGGGATTCAGGAACATGAGCAGGATTAATTTGAAAGGGGATGTGGTCCATTGTTTGCAATCTAATTCATTGGATTAGGAGATGAAAGTGGATTCCGGATGGAAGATGCCGGAAAGTGTTTCCTAAATTAAAAATTCAAATTGAATGCTACCACCAGTCGAACGGGTATGGAAATTTTTGATCCTTGAGATGGAGTTCTATGGAAGGCAATTTGTGGTTTGAAGATTCACTTAAATTAAGAAGCAGTTTCTTTACGGAAAAGACACATCAGTTTGGTATTATTGTAAGTTGTTTTCATTACGATAGAAAGATTACACTGGTTGACAGAGATTTTTAGACCCAGAGCTCAATGCTAGTTTCCGTTGGCCTGGGTCCCAAAACCACCGAAAATCGTATTTTGACCTCAAGCGAATTGCATTTTTCTTCACAAAAAGGCATCAAATATTGAAATTTTGATATCCTTTGGAGAACCACTTGAATAACTGCCTCAGCTTTAATTTGAATGCTCTAGAAGCATTTTTCTTAAACAAAATTAGACTTAAACAAACAACTTTGCAGAGAAGAGTGTGTTGATCTGACTTCACGAGAAAATGTTCTGACCGTTGAAAGGCAGCATATTTTAGCAAAAAAAAAAAAACAGAAAAGTACAGTAAACCCCCCGAAATGCGCGGATTCCCTTGATGGTGGTCTCAAATGATAAATGGACATTAACCTTTGTAGTTTCATCAGATAATATCTCGTGATCCTTGGTATATAGAAAGTTACTTCCTAGAGCAAAATTGTTCAATTGATCAAGGCCTTCAGGATGGTGAACTCAAAATTTTAAAATTATCTCACTACGCGGCGCTAGTATGCAAGTGAACTTACTTTATATGTTGAATCTCGAAATTCTTGACATATAGCAAGTTGACGTCTTCGACAAAGATGTTTAGTTGATTAAGGCCTTTCGGAACGTGTTAACATTGGTTCAGAACTCGTCCGCTACGTGGCGCTAGCGTAAATGTGAACTTGGTGTATTACCTGTATTTTGAGATCTAGATCGTGTATAAATTTCCTGTTTTCAGGAAAGTGAGTTGTAGAATTATGAGCTTCCAGACGCTCGACTCAACAGGGGTCAGGGCTTTTTGAATGGTGTACACGTTAGATCAGAATTTTTCCGCTGCGTGACGCTAGTGTTCATGAGAACTTTTTCTAATATCTGTATTCTGATATCAACATCATATATCAGAGACTTCACAAAACTTCACGGGTAAATCCTTCAGAAAATTTTATGAGAGTTCTTCAGAGAATTTCTTGGAAGTTCTTCATAGAACTTCATGGAAGTTCTGCAGAGAATTTTATGAAAGTTCTTCAGAGAAGTTCATGCAAGTTCTTCAGAGAACGTCAGGTAAGTTGTGCAGAGAACATCAGCGAAGTTCTGCATTGAACCTCAGGAAAGTTCTGCAGAGAACTTCAGGGATGTTCTGTAGAGAGCCCCAGGGAAATTTTGCTGAATTTCATGGAAGTTCTGCAGAGAGTTTCAGGGAAGTTCTTCAGAGAATTTCAGGGAAGTTCTGCAAAAAAAACTTCAGGGAAATTCTTCAGAGAACTTCCAGGAAGTTCTGCAGAGAGCTTCAGAGAAGTTCTGCAAAGAACTTCAGGGAAGTTCTTCAGAGAACTTCAGGGAAGTTCTGTAGAGAGCTTCAGGGAAGTTCTGCAGAGAACTACAGGGAAGTTTTTGGAAGTTCTGCATAGAACTTCAGAAAAGTTCTGCAGCGAAATTCAGGGAAATTCTGCAGGAGACTTCGAGAAAGTTCTGCAGAGAGCTTCAGGGAAGTTCTTCAGTGAACTTCAGGAAAGTTCTGCAGGGAATTTAAGGAGAGTTCTTCAGAAAAGTTCTGCAGTGAAATTCAGGGAAGTTCTGAAGAGAAGTTCAGGGAAGTTCTGAAGAGAAGTTCAGGGAAGTTCTGAAGAGAAGTTCAGGGAAGTTCTGAAGAGAACTTCAGAGAAGTTCTGAAGAGAACTTCAGGGAAGTTCTGAAGAAAACCGAGCACCCCCAGACCCCCCCCACAACCCAAAAACCCAAACCGAAACCCAAACTAGGGAATTTCCAAAAAATTAAAGAAAAGTTTTGCAGAGAAGAACTGCAGGAGAGGTGGATAAACTCAGGTGTTAAAGACTGTATTCGATGAAATTTGGACACACAAAATAGGTCACTAAAAATTTTCCTTGAGCCCGATTCTTTTCAAACTTTTTGGAAATAAAGTACTACTAAATGGTTAGGTTTTGACATCATTGGTTTATTGAACCTCTTCTCCCAACCCAAATGCCCGCACCTTTGCTTTTACCCCTTTCATCAAATTTTGGGCAATGATAGGACCGACTTGCTTACTTACTTTTAACCACACTTTCTTTAGTTCAAGTTCTATCAGTTTTGGAGTTTTAACGAGCTTTGCCTTCATGATTGCCCAAATTTTTTCAATTGGGCGAAGTTCCGGAGTGTTTAGAGGGTTGACGTCTTTTGGTACAAAAACTACATTATTATCTTTGTACCAGTCTAAGACGGGCCGGGCATAGTAGCAAGATGCCAAATCCGGCCAAAACAGTGTCGAGCCATCGTGCGATCTCAAGAAGGGCAGAAGTCGTTTTTGGAGGCATTCGTCCTTGTAGATTTGTCCGTTGACGGTCCCAGAGGTGATGAAGGGCTGACTCATTTTGCCACATCCGCAGATTGCTTGCCAGACAAGGAATTTTTTGGTGAATTTCGACAGTTTCTTCTTCCGTACACTCTCCGGAACGGCCAACTTAGAGGTGGCGACGTAGTGTTCCTGCCCTGGCATTTGTTTGGTGTCGGCTTTAATGTAGGTCTCATCGTCCATCACAATGCAGAACGGTTTTGTGAGCCACTCCCTGTACAGTTTTCTTGCACGAGTTTTGGCCACCGAGTTCTGTTTATCGCTCCGGTTCGGTACCTTCTGGACCTTGTACACATGTAATCCAGAACGTTTCATTGTTTTCTGCACAAAACAAACTGAAACTTTCGCCTATTTGGCAACATCCCTGATCGAAATGTTGGGATAACGCTTAAATTGGTTCAATACCATCCTGGCCTTCTCCGGATTTGATGTGCCACGTTTTTTGCCACTACCATTATTCCGCTTGGTTGTCTTACGGTCCTTGAACGTTTTGATCACATGAGATACGGTTGAATGTGCGATTCCGAGCTGTTTTCCGATCCATCGATGAGAAGCGTTTGGGTTTTCGAAGTGAGTGCCCAAAATTTGTTGGCGCACTATTTCTTCATTCGAAGCCATCACTGAAATCACTCGACCGATTTTCACGAAACTCATTACACAATTGACACAACACAATGAAATACATTCAGTTAAAATTTCAATAATTTTTACCCACACGCTAAAAAGTTACGAACAATTGCGTGTGTCCAAATTTCATCGAATACAGTCTTTATATATAACAGTTTTCGAATTGCTGGTAGGAATTCCCTCCAAACAAATTTATTTTATATTATTTTTTAGTAAATGTTAAGAAATTGTTTAAAACGCCTTACCTTTAAAGTTATTTTCCATTCAAATGCTCTCTATGTGCCGTAGATATGTTTCAAAAGAGTACTTCAACTGATTTTACGATAAAAAAAATGTCTATCCGTTAGTGAAAATCATGGTGTTTTTGATATTGTAACACAGGTTACAAGAGATTCAATTTTTCTTGAGAATATTTATTAACAGATAATTTTTACAAAATATTAATTGACTTTTTTCTAGTTAATTGCCCTCTAGGTGAGGTTCCAAGGATGTTGGTCATTAAATTCCAAATCTTATCACCCATCATGGCTGCATGGCATTGCTTGTTGTAACGATCTTCATATAGTTTGAAATCTTGGTGAAATCTTTCCCCATGCTCCCATGTTTTCTTTGAATTTAACAAGATGAGAATCAAAAATATGTCACTTCAAAGACATACAGCATCTCCCTCTTTCAAAAATTGTCACTTATTTCTCGATGATCTCCTGATAACTGTCAGCTTTATGGTTTCCCAAAAAGTTTTCACATATTTCCTTGAAGCTTTTCCATACCGCTCTCTGGACCGGTGAATGATTTTTTTTTAATTTTACATTTGCCACATTTTCCGCTCTTCATACACATTTAGAAAATTCTACAGTATTCGGTAATTTTTTACCACACTTTCAACAGCTGAACGTTCGGTAATCCGATTTAACAGATTTTGGTAAAATTTGACAAGTTCCGGTAATTTTTTTACCGGAATACTGTAAAGTTTCACCAAAATCTGGTAAATCGGATAACCGAACGTTCAGCTGTTGAAAGTTCGGTAAAAAATTACCGAATACTGTAAAATTTTCTAAGTGTGTAGATTCGACAAAATAATGTCGTGTGCCAAATGTTGCGATCAATGAATAGGAAATAGTCTTTCGATTCGTATTTAAGGCTCATTTCGTCAAACAAGCCACCGACAGTATGACAAAAGCAAAGTTCACCCTTATGTGTAAAAAATGAGGACTACCCAACAAACATCGGTGTCGAATAACCGCTTGTTCAAACAAATTTGGAGAAGTTGTTCAGCTTTTCCTTCTAGAACGCTGAATAACTTTGTTTGAACAAGCGGTTATTCGACACTGATGTTTGTTTGGTAGGGCTCATGCCGCTTCCGCTGTGTAGTAATTTTGACGTCATCATCGAGGACCTCTCATTCTTTGAGACTTGAAATGAAGAGCTCTGCATTTAGCTTTTGTTAAGCTCAAAACCCGGAAAAGATCGTCAATTTCCATTTGATTTGGTTTGATAATGAGGAGACCTTACTCCCTCAGTACGGTAATCGGAAACAGTAACACTTGGCACACGTTCAGTTTGTAATGTGGAACTGCTAGGAATTTCTTCCAGAAGCTTCCGAGGAGCTTTTCTGCGTCAGCTACACGGAGTTTCGGTGTTGCTGATGAAGGCAAGTCTGGGTATTCTGTTATCGCTTTACCAGGTCCTACTTACACTGCACGAAAGAAATAATCAGCCTAGTGGTTGCGTAGTTTCGACCAAGTTCTTGGTGATGAAAATTGTAGCTAGCATTTTTCTCCATTTTACCAACCTGAAGCTCTTCATGGAAATAAATAATTCTAGCCACGCAGAAGAATTCCATAATCAAAATTAACTTATTCAACACATGGTGTAGCAAAAGCTTACTTCAACTTAACGAGAAAAAATGCTATTGAGTTACATTTTTTCTCGTTAAGTTGAAGTAAGCTTTTAGTAGAAATTTAGTAGAAAAATTTAAACACCTCGTACGGAAATATTTTTAGGAAACCAAAAAGTAGAAACATGCAAAATAGTAAGGGACTTAGGCATTATTCTAGACTCTAAACTCACTTTTGTAGAACATTACAACACTATTATAAGTAAATCAAATAGCATGCTGGGCTTCATTAAGAGGTTCAGCCACAATTTTCAAGATCCATACACCATTAAATTATTATACATTACATATGTAAGGCCAATTTTGAAATGCTGCAACCTAGTATGGAATTCGAATTGTGCCATACATGAAGATCACATAGAATCCTTCCAAAAACAATTTATTTATATGCCTTAAGGAAATTGAATTGGACTGTATTTCCACTGCCATCTTATGAAGCACGCTGCATGCTTATCAATTTACAGACACTTAAGGAACGCCACGAATTTGCAATGTTTTTCTACATCAATGACATTATTTCACAACGTATAAAATCAGAAGTACTACTCTCGCAACAGAACTTTTATACTTCCAGTCGGCATCTTACAACACGGGAATAATTCTTAGAAAAATCATACAGAACAAATTATGCAAAAAACTGCCCCATTGATCGAATGATGCGCTAGTATAACTTACATTGGGATTCATTGGCATCACTATGTCTAAAGAACAAGTAAAATCTCTTTTAAAAGACAACAGAAAAAAATGTATAGCATGTATTAAGTAAAACATTGCAACCATTGTATGTAGTCTACATTGATTGACGAAATAAATAAATAAATAAAAGAAAATCAGAACCGATAGTTTTAACGTAGGACTACGTTTCTCTTTTCTATACCAGGTGTCATTTCAAAATTTTGAAAAATCAGAGCGTTACGCAACAGTGAAAGGTTTTTGAACGCTCATAACTCTCGTTTACTGAACAGAATGAATTCATTTATACACCATTCGATCAGAAAAACCTACAAATTGTGTGCATCAAAATGGTAATTAAGTGCCAATAGTATATATAGGTAGTACAATTTTTAACTTAAAAATGACTTACTTTTGCTCTCATACAAATCTGCACATGATAAGGTTAAAAATATGGTTTTCCCTTTCCGGGTCCTCAAAAACGGGTAGCAAATGGTTCAAATTGTCTTCTTTTTTTATTTTAGTTAAGTTCCATTCCATGATTGATGCTGCAGTAGCCACACCCCTCACCTGCCAAATAGTTTTGCTCTGTTGCCGGTGTCTGATTTTAATTTGTGGCCCGTCCCCTCTTGTGGATTTTGCTACGTGCTGCATTTTCGTGACTCTCTCCTCACTTGGCTACGCTATTCAACGCTAGTATATAGCACGCAAGACGAACCAAAATGAATTCAGTGTTCGACACTAGCTCTTAGCTGGTGGATCGAACGGCTTTTCTCACCGCCTCAGTTCTGGCCCGGCTGCCATAGGTGGCATGGAAGACAAGGCAAGACCGGAAGGTGCCGTTTCCCTTGTCTTCCCACTACAATGATCGGTCATTCGCAGCGATGAGGACATCGATAAACTATTATTCGGAGCAATTATAGCACATGAAGGAGTCCTAGTAAACGTGAGAAATTAATTTCTAACGCGTATCATTACCGTCCTTTTTAGGACGACCAGTTAAATTTTATAATAATAGAGTTTGTTTTTTAGCGAAATTTCCATGATTTAACCTTAACCACCATTGCATTTATGAAAAATATTTGTCGAATTGCATGTCTGTCGTTGAATGCATTGAAGATGGTCAGTTGAAAAATGCTTATAGGATAACTGAGACTTTGAGCCCCCACATTTTAGGGACTGCAATAAAATGAGTTTAACGGAGAAAATTGTACTTAAGACCAAACATTAACCTACAAGCTTATGGCTCCGGACCCCCACAACTGTAAATTTAGCACATATTTCATGTTGATTCAATTAATGCCCACCTCATTGATCACCAGTATATCCCATTTAGTCCCAACCCAATCCCCATAACCCAAAAAGGGGGGTTTTTTTTTTTTTTTTTTTAATTTTTTTAAATTGAAAATTCCATTTTTAATTAACACCCCACCCGCCCCAAGTGAACCCCGCCGTTACATCCTTGATATAGCCCAACTCTTATTTTTTTTATTCAATATCCCTAACTTAATTTTTTTCGTAGCGAATGAATTTTTAAGTAATGTTTACACCATCCGCAAGGCATTGGCAATACGAACATATTTGCCGAAGACGCCATCTTGTTCTATGTCAAGGATCTCGAGATCCGCGTTATTCAGTAATTTTACATGCACACTAGCTCCTGAACTCTTAAGTCGACCTGCTGGAAGGTCATGATTTCCCGAATAACTTACCCGAAGACAGTAGATTCATAAATGATCTAGATCTCAGGATACAGGTAATACACTTGCACCACGCAGCGGACGAGTTCTGAATCAATGTTTACATTATCCAAAAGGCCCTAGCCACTCAAACATATTAGTCGAAGATGCCAACTTCCTATATGTCAAGGATGACTAGATACGGGCTTTTCAGTAATCTTATAATTTTTTCCGGTGAAGTTGGATTGAACCGCTTACTTAAGCGAAGTAGCTCGTTAAAGGCTAAAAAATGTGGAAAAAAATGCATCTGGAGCATTTACATTTAAGCTGAGACAGTTATTAGCATGGTTCTCAAAAAATATCAAAATATCAATTTTTGATGCCAATTTGTGAAGAAAAATGCAAATCACCGGAGGTCAGAATACGATTTTCGGTGGTTTTGGGTCCCAAGTTAAAGGAAATTGGCATGGAGTTCTGGGTCTCAAGACTTTTTTCGGATTTTGTCGACCAGTGTTATTTATTAAGGTCCAATTAAGATCGCAATGTAACCAAACTATTAAATTCGTAATAAACCATACACATAGAACACAGAAATTGTAGCATTTTGCAACGTGTAGGAGGGTCGCAGTACTATATTTCTCTCATGTCCACTGCACTTGGCAGCAAACTAGTCCAGTTGTAACATCTCAAACAAAACCCATTGCCTTTGCTACTCGGAGATCCGTAGAACAGCGCCAGCAGAACTTCATTTATGTGAAAACAGCGAATGGAACCTGCTTTGAACAACATCACCACTATTGTCGGTGGTTTGTTTTGGCATTCAATGAATCCCTGAGCACGAGAGATTGCGACTTCACACCCACGGAATACACAAACATACAGCATCACCGATAATCGTTTATCACATTTCAACACCATTAGTGTGACAGGAGGGACTCGCATCATAACTGGGTGCTGGAGGAACGCATCCGAACGTCGGAAGCAGACAAAACAGACATACTTCTATGACAACGTTATTCCAAACGAGGTGGACCTGAACCTGGGGAGTGGTATGGCGATGTGATGGAATCCGGAATTTTATCGCGAGCATAATTCCATTAATTAACACTACAATGTGTGATGCTTCGCGTTCTATCTCGGTGAAAAACAATGTCCCCATCAACGAGACTACAACTGTGCGAGGCGATAACATGCATGGCATCGACATCGCCAATAGCTCGATAAGGCAAATCCAGAGACTGGAACCGAGGGGAGATGAAAAGAAGGAATAACAAATTTGGTATAATTGAATATTTTGACTGCAATCAAGTGTAGAAGTGGGACGAAGTCTCGGTTGATCGAACTTGGAATTGGCTGCGGACGGAAGAAGCCATTATTGGATACGGTTCAATTAGTGAGATTCGCCGAAAATTGAGATTTGAATCGTGCCTTTCATGGGTGGATTTGATTTAATTAAATATTCTGTTTAGGTTATCGATAGACCATTGCAAAACAGGGACATCTATTTCTTCGATGGAACTTTTCGAAGCCTATCACAAAAGCATGAAAATTCACTCGAAATCGAAAGCTTTTTACAGAACTCAAATATTCAACATAAAAGAGAATACAAGTTTATGAACAGATCATTCACATTAAATTTCAGTCGTTTGTAGGCCAATAATTTTAATAACTAATTAATACCAATTTACCCTTTCTCTTTCCACTTTCAGGTAAGTTCCCCCAGCTCTCCAGGATAAGGAATCAAAGTTATGACGCACGAACAAGGTAATTGGCCATTGGGTGCGTCCAGAATGTTCATCTACATTCCCAAAATACACGCAAATGTCAAGCTAGTTGCCCTCCCGGCCAGCTAATCTGCTTGTATCGGTGAACAACATCGTTTGAACGTCATTACCATCTAAGCTCAATTTACTCCCCGTTCGTCGTCGTCGTCGGGTTCAAACAAAAGGCTTAGCAACATCCTCCTCAACAGCAGCTCTAATTGAATAGAAAATCTTTTGTGATACCATCCCACCCGCACTGATGATGATGATGATGATGAACGGTCCTTTCTTTTCCCTTTTCCGAGACCTTCACGGCCGATGAATGAACGAGACGAAAAGGCCGACGTTCCAAAGTTAAAGATCTCGAAATGTCCTGCTGGTGATTGTAACCCCAACTCGTAAACAACACTGATACCAATCTGCTCGAACCTATAAGCTCTTAGCGAAGACATCATATAGAAGGAATTGGGAACTTTGTAAAATTCAAGCGAAAGGCACGACAACAGAGCGGTTAACTATTTTCTTATCCGAAGGGTTTTGCTCGTTTTGAGTTGCAATGAATTATCTTGGTAGGGGAAAAGAAATGATGTAACGAACAGTCAAATATTACCAACGTTGACAAAATCACTTAAATGTAGGGGAATTAACCTGATGCCGGCAATCTAAGCAGAGTCCACCCTCTCATGAGCATTTTCTTAGTATCGTACCCAAGTTACAATCCTAATGCCTCTTAGCTTTTGTTCTAAATTATAAGGGTTATATTACTGAAATACGCATGCTATTTTGTTAAAAAGAACACCGTATCCAATATATTCTCATACAAAATAAAACTCTATTTATTTCAAATCGATAACCCAGATTGTATTGATAACTTTACCCATTATATTGCAATATAATACTGATCAACTACAGCATATGTTTTGGAATAACACCGCCTTTAACCTTCTTGACCAGCTCCAGACGTTTTTCGAAACCGTCACAGGCGGCACGCACGACTTCCATCGGCATTTCGTCCCAAATTCGTTTGATTACGGTTTTGAATTGGTTCACATTAGACGCCCTGTGGTCATTTACCTTCGCCAGCATGTATGACCATACGAAATAATCCAAAGGATTCAGATCTGGTGAACTGGGAGGCCATTCATTCTTGTCCAAAAAGTCGGTCATATTTTCTCGGCACCAGCCCTGAACGAGATTTGCAGTATGCGACGGCGCTCCGTCCTGCTGGACACATAGTGATCATCTCCAAACACCTCTTGTGCATATGGCTTGACAACTTTCTCCAAAACTTCCATTTTATAATATACGGCATTCACTTTAACGCCTTTTTCGATGAAAACCAGTGGTAATTTGCCTCACTTGCAAATTCTTCCCCAAACCATCACTGAAGCAGCACTTTGGAACCGTGGAATATTCCTATCATCCTCTGGAACAGTTCTCGAAGAGAGAGCCCACAATCTGTCGTTCTGGAGATTGTGGGATTGTTGTCACAGTACCTTCCGATGGTTCGGTACACAAAATCCCGCTTTAAAGGGTGTATTCGATAAAAATGGCACACAGAAAATCTTCTGTAACTTTTGAATCGTATGAGTAAGAAACCTAGAAATTTGAGTAGATCTTATCCATAGTGTGTTATTTACATCTGCCAAGTTTCATAGTTATACATTCAGTAGTTCCAGTCATGTCGTCGAAACAAGAAATTGTCCGTGAGAAAATTTCGTGCATTCACAATCAAAATCCAGGGGCGTCCCACCGGTGGATTGCTAAAAGGCTTGGTATTGCAAATACAACTGTGTCTCGTGTAATAAGAACCTTCAAGGAGCGTCTGAGTGTCCAAAGGAAGGAAGGGAGTGGTCGTAAAAGTGGTCCAATGGACAGTAAAACGGCCAGGAAAGTCGTACAACAATTCAAGAACCGTCCAAACATGTCAATTCAAGATGTCGCTAAAAAGTCTAAGATGTTAGTCGGTTTTGTGCAGAATACCATAAAGCGTGCTGGGTTGCATGTTTACAAAGTGCAAAAAGCCCCAAACCGGAATGAAAAACAAAACATCACTGCGAAAACCCGCGCCCGGAAACTTTACACGAAGCTGCTCACCAAATCCGGTTGCATCGTGATGGATGACGAAACATACGTCAAGGCCGACTTCCGTCAACTTCCTGGGCAAGAATATTTCGTTGCCAAGTCGAAGTTCGATGTTCCGGAGGATGTTCGAAAGAAGAAACTATCGAAATTTGCAAAGAAGTTTCTAATCTGGCAGGCGATTTGCGGATGTGGTGAAATAAGTGCTCCCTTCATCACTTCCGGAACAATAAACGGTGCGATTTACACGGAAGAGTGCCTTAAGAAGCGTCTCTTGCCATTCATTAAGAAGCACAAAGGATCAACTCTGTTTTGGCCTGATCTAGCATCCTGCCACTACGCTCGAAACGTATTGGAGTGGTACCGAGCCAACGGAGTCAATTTTGTGCCAAAGGATATGAACCCACCAAATTCACCGGAACTTCGTCCAATTAAAAAATTCTGGGCAATTATGAAAACGGAACTTCGCAAACATCCCAAAACTATAAAAACAGAGCTAGAATTGAAGAAAATTTGGGTAAAAACAACAAAAACACTGGGAAAATCGGTTGTACAAAATTTGATGGGTGGAGTGAAAAGGAAGGTGCGGGCATTCGGGATGGGAGACGAAATTGAATAAAACAAATGTTGTAAATCAAAACTCATTAGTAGTTCTTAATTCCCTGAAAATTTCAAGAAAATCCGATAATCAGTCTAATTTTGATGAGTATATATGTGTGTGCCATTTTTATCGAATACACCCTTTACTCCGAGGTTTGTCAAATTTTTGAAAACAGCACCCGGGCGCCCACCTTTCAAAAACTTTTTTATCACGACAGCACGAAACTCCTTCAGCGCTGGTAAAAGATAAATACCGCATGAAAACAATCGGACATAACCTAAAAGCGTTTTTATAAACATAGTGCAAAACCACACCAACAAATACGTGAAGCATGTTGAGTAGTTGCACGACACCAATGCAAGGAAAAGGTGTATGAGAATATATTGGACACGGTGTAGGTAATTATTTTAGTTTTGGCTGTTTTTTTAATCTTTTCTAGCAGGAATGCGAACATACCATAATTGTTTTGTTTGTATTCTCCGTGCGTGGAGTAACGATTATGATGAAAGTTCCGTCGGTGTGCGGTAGGTTGGAAATAGAATAGAGGTATTGAAAATTGAGCGAAAGGGCATGGGTAAAATAGTACTCGAACCAAGGACGTTACCTTTGCCTAACATCCCCACTGCGGGGTAGGTCAAGGCACGGACGAATCCGCCACCTTCATTGGCAAAAAATACGCGCTTGATCGGGCTCACGTACTACTAATTGCTTGTGATGGTTCTAGCGGTTGATTGTGCACACTCCGTTTGTTGCAAAAATGGCCGAGAAACGCGTCAATTTCGCCCTCATAAAACCGTTCAGTAATTCAATAATAAAGCTCCTTCATATTTGCTAAACAGAGTCCTGATTAGATTTTTCATAAGCACGCTTTTTCACTACAAAAACTATCATTGGCTTAATTGGGCTTCTGACGAAAACATAAAGCATGTAGCATTTTGAACTACATAAAGTGTATAATAAGATGCTCTACCATAGTTGTCATAATAAAATAAAACAAAGATGGATTCGCATAGCAACAAACTAAGAAAAGTGAAAACAAGTCGCCGGTATACGATGTATGATGTAGAGGTGGGCAAAATGGCTCACTATAGCGAGCGGCTCCGAACAGTTCCGTTCATTGAAGTGAGCTAGTTCTTCAGAACCGTTCATCTACTCTTTTCGTAGCATTTAACTAATTCGCATCAGCGTATTAAGATTTTTGAAAAAATTTGTATGTTTCGTTGAAATGTTGGATTTGTTGTTTTTTTTTGTTTTTGAAAAACTGTAATTACCATTTACGAAATATGTTTCGCGGTTAGCCTACTACGTTTCTCACCAACCAGTTGTTGACCTATGCCGATTGGGGTTCAGCTTGCTGATTTTCATACGAAGTATCAATATTCTTTCGCATTTTGTACACGAGACCTTGGTGCGTCGCGTTGTAATTCTCCACATTTCCAAAACCTTGCTTCTTAAACCGCGGATCGAGAAAGATGGCTTGAGCGATCAGTTCATTTGATTCTAATTCCCCGAAACGCTTGATGAGACCATCTTCCAGTTCATCTACCAACTATTCGATATTTGGAGGAAGAGAATCCTTTGAATGCAGTTTGATCCGTTCCCTCATAATGTGGGCAAGTACTGAGCTTTAGGTAAGGAAACAAATTTTTCTGACGAAATTTCAATCGAAACCTCATTGAAAAGGCCGAGAAGCGGGTCGAATCCAATAAGGCCAAAGTAGAACTTACAGCACATTTCTTCAATAGCAATAGTTCTTACATATCAAACGTGGAGTTCTATCTCGTCAGAACTCCTGTTTTAGCTTAGGAGGATTTTTTCCCTAATTTAATCATACACAGAGAATTGGAAACGGAAAAAAATCCGTTCCCACATCCGTGAACAAAAAGTCACGAAAAGCTGAACTGCTACAGCGCTTGAAATCATGACAAAGTTCACTTTAACGTGATCGAGTAAATCACTTTTTCATGAAACCAATCCCACATTAATGAATAAAGTTCATGCTTGTTGAGCTCTCCTTTATTTTCGTAACATTTGAGAGAATACAAAATAAAATCATGAATTCGTGATACTATCAACGTATATTTGCGATTTTGTTCATGAACTCGTGAACTCAGATCACGCACGACTGCATCTGTCATTTTGCTTGTTTGGTTTTGTTATGAGGAATATACGAGACAAGCGATTTCACCACAGCTGCATTTCATCATCCTTTCTGGAACAATTTGGCGTCAGGACTATAGCTACTCGGATAGAAGTTCCCCCTCCACATAGAAAAGGCCCCAGGAAGTCAACAATTACGATAATAAAACTTAGTTAACAAATAAATATTTGATTTTTTTAGCTGCAAGTGATGAATCTGGTGAACTTTTCTGCTGGAAGCTAACAAACGTTGAACAAACCAGTGATTACGTTTGTGTTGCACTAAATCCGGATGTGTTGTGAACAATCTTTGCTGTCATGCATGGTGATATAAGCTCTGAATTGTTCAAAATTGAGAGGCAAATTATCAGAATACAAATATTGAATGTAAACAATACATTTTTGTCATTTTATAGTGTGAATTATGTTCCTTCTTTCGTGAACCTAATCATGATATCAAGATCGAATCATGAACTTGAGTCACGTTTACCGGAATCAAATCATGATTCCTAGAACTAAGTTCACGCTTTCCTTTTCTTTTCTGGTGCCCGTTACGCCGTAATGCAGGCGTTATGATTGTTTTGTCGAATTGTGTTCATGTTTTCATGATTTTTGTTCATGGTGTATATCCGTAAAGGAAAAAACGACTTGTTCCGATATTTGTGACTCGAGGTTGACGTATTTGAGAACGGATTTTTTTTTCTGTGTAGTTAAACCCGCCAACACCTGTCATCCTGTCGATCATTCAACATCAGAGATCAGAAGTTTTTTTTTCAGAGATCGCAGATTTTTCACAAACATTTTTTGCTTTGACCAAATAACTTTTAATGCCAGTAGTGCGTCGTTAGCTGACGACAAGGAATACTTGTTATTTCGTTTTGCTGAAAGTGAGTGTGTGTGAATGCATGCATTCCATTAAGACGATATTAGATAATGCTGATTTGTAGTTTGGCAGCGAATAAACAAGTGTCGAAACGGTGAGGGTAACGTTCTGGATGACGGTCCAACGTCGACCGTGATTTCCGTTTCGGTCATCAGAAGCTATTCCAGGACTACTTTAGCGACACGCAAACATACAACGAGAAGCACTGTCTACGTTTCCGCAATTACTTTTCATTTCCGAGCAATCGAAATACCATTCGGAATCTCGGAACTTCCACATTTCGATCTAGTCACCGTGATGGAACGAAAAGGCAATTCACTAGCACCGGCAGCAACTTGAGGTAATTATCAGCATCCGAGGCGAGCAACACAACTTTCTGTACGCCGCCAACATCACACGCAGCAAACACGGTTACTTTTCGGCTCACAAATATACCTCAGAATATACTCAATAAAATTGAGTTATTGTTTAGTAAAAGCTGAAATTTTACTCAATAATTGGTATTATCAAGTAGCGTGAAGTACGGTATTTTTCTTGTTCCAAATTGCTGCAAGAATAGATCAAAACATATACCAGTTTTAAAGTGATGCAAAATAGATTCAGTATGAAACAAAATTTACAACACCGGTGCAGCGATGTTTTTGCGTTTGGTCTAAAAAAATAAATCCAATCCACGATTTGGATCGCCGTTGAAGATACCCTAATGTTTGTGTGGATCGAGCACGATAGGTGTAGCATTGTCACACTGCGCTTATAGTAATTTCCTGTTATAATTATTATAATCGTGCACAGAAAAATTCAACCTAAATTCATTTAATTACTTAATTTTGTGTGGTCATAGTAATAAAACAAAAATCCTTGCATTATGTTAAAGGTTCAAAATTTTAAAAATGGGGGGCGCATATAGGAATTTCGGACACTGTATTCTTGAAAATGGACTCATCAAAAGATTTACCATATCTGTAGGGAAACCAAAGACATGAATTCTCTAGCGCGCTAAGGTCCTTTCAGTTATCCATTTTTGTCGAGAAATTTGGCATATTTGACCATTGTGCAATGTTCTGAATAGAAACCTTGATCATGATTCAAGATACTTAAAAAAGTCCTCATCTCTGGTTCAGTGTCGCACCTATACATCTCACACTAAATAGCCACACTTCGTCATCTGTTGACAGATTGTTTGGTGTCAATGACTGGAGCTATTAGCACCTCAAGAATATCTCGTCCGGGTCGAAGCTGTATAAAGATCCAATCACACATTCAGTCGGGATACAGTCTTCAAATCAAACGGAAAGTGTAACGTGGCTACGTCTTTTTTTCTTTAGCTTCCATACCATGAAGAAATCGGTAAGTTCATTCAGTATAGCAAATCATTGAACATGACCTAAGAGTAAGGTTCTCTCTCAGTTGACAATCTTACTGATGCTAGTGGCTCTTATGTGCTGCTTGGCTGTGGCTCACCCTCATCGTGGTGGAGGGGCAATCGTTGTCGGTGGAGCACCAGTTATTTTAAGGCCAGCGTAAGTTCCAAATCAAATGAAAGTAACGTCTATTGACTGTCGATTTCGAATGTTTACAGAATCCGTAGAACTCCGGTTTTGGTGCGTCAACCAGTAATCGTGCGACCCATAGTACAACGAACAATTGTTCAACCAGCAGTGATCTACGGATAATCTGGACACTTGATAAAATAAATTTACTGATAAAATTACCAAACTGAAAAAAAAGTTGTTTTTGATTTGCATTTGTCATCTGTGAAAAACGTTTCATTCCACAATAACATTCTAATTGGAATATTTTCAAAATTGTCATCACGGTTGGGCACCTTTTTCACTTTGTACGCCTTCAGTATTTGCCTCTGTCTCATTTTGTGTACGTATGATTTTGACTTCCCAACTTTGCGAGCCACATTTCGCACAGAAAGATTGGGATTTTTCTCAATCATTGCTACCACCTTCTTGTCCATTTCTCGGGAGCATACTTTTCGATTTGTTCCACTTCCAATCTTCCGATCCATAGTCAAGCGTTGGTCAAATGATTTGCAAGCACAAAATACGGTACTTTTCCGTAGTTTTAGTTTCTTGGCAAGATCGCGTACCGATAAATTCGAATTTTGCTGCCGTTCGTAAAAAATGCGTTTGCTCACTTCCACTTGATTCGACGCCATTTTACTGACTGTAACAAGAATGTAAACATGTTTTACCACGAAATAAAGTGGAGAGTTTCAGCTGTCATATAAGTGAAACGTTTCAGCGATCCGTGAAATAATTCAAAATCTACACTGAAAGAAAAGTTTCCGAAATTTAACGTGGACAGGCTTTAGCACCTTCAATCGTTACTGCTGGACTATTTCCTGCTGCTGGAACTCGACTGATGCTTCTGCATAGAAAATTCCAATTTTGCTCAGGTACTTCTTAACCGTTTGACCAGTTCCACCAACCTATCGGCTTAAACCACGGAACTGCCACCTTGCCATCGGTCTTTCTTTTCAGCTTCTGTTGCACTCCACGGTCACGCCGCATTGTCGGGCGGCCGGAGCCTTGCTTCCGTTGGATGCTCTCGGCTTTCTCCAGAAGGTAGAAAATGTTGTAAATGCCGAATCGGCTATACCCGGCGGACGCGAAGTGCCTCACGATATCCAATTTCTTCGCTCTGGGATGGAGCTGGCAATTGACTGTTTTCACCATGGCTGCTGCAAATCAACTGATAATGCTGTAAATTTTTGTCACTACACAACAAGGTTGCTATGATTTGGGATGCATAGGTGGATTTACTAGTCATCGCATGAAAAATCTCTAAAATCAGTCCATTTTTATAGGCATGTGTTAGTGGTTTTACTTTGATATTAATTCAGTTATCGCCCAAACAAATCAAAACATAAAAAATCCCTCCCCGGCTGACGATTCCCGGCATTGAATCGACTTGTATACATAGTTGATAAACCTTTTCCGAAGTTAATAGCAATCAGCTTATAATTACCTCCTGGGCCTATTAATGATCCATGCTCAAAGTTCTCGGCTATAGACTATCGACCAAATAGGCCGTATCCCGTTGAGGATCAAAAACTTTCTCTTGCATTCACGATACATGGTCCGGACCATTGGCGTCATCCTTTCAACTTTCCCACCTTCCAACAGAAGTCAAGTCAATCTGTTGCTCCCCGTTTTTCTTTCGCAGAAGGAATTAAAGGTAATCCTTTCAGAAGCAGCACTTGGACCCATAGTTGGTAACGAGAATGGAAAGGCTTGGCAGAGGACGGTGGAGTGAGTTGCCCTTGGCGATAATGAGAGCAGATGAGCGCTAAATTCAATGATGCATCGCAGCTGTGGCAGTATCAGTGTGTACACGTTCCGGAAATCCTCCTGGGAGCAACCTGGTACAATTCTACTTGTCCTGTGGGTGGCACGGTTCGGTTGGGTGAGGTTGGTCGCATTTACCTTTCTAGCAATTAGTACCGGTACTGTGTCAGGTGAAAGCGAAGAAAATGAAATTACAGCTGTTTTTCCCAGGATAAGAGGTTAGACTACTTCTTCTGCGAAACGTCGAAACGAAGCGGAGTTACCAGTAGTTGGTACTTCTGATAGCTGCTGGCGGTAGAAATAGTTGTGTTTAATTATTCAAATGCCGCAACGTCTACAAAGGAAGTCCGTGAGGCGTGTCTGTCTCGTGTAATTATGCGGGAACTGTTGGGACGAAGACGTGACTCGGAAGTATTTTTGTGTTCGTTCTCTTGGTCGTGAGCGAGCAAGATGTTTGCCGGGGTCGGGAAAATAGCAAACAATCTTAATTCCGGTTGCAGGAAGGAATTTGTTGGAAATGTTTCCTCTGTTTCGAGTGAATTTGCTGTTAATTGAGGAGAAAATTGACGGCAGGTAATTTCATACAATGTGACATGGAAATTAGGGCTTTGAACCCGGAATGGATTGTAGCTATATGGAATGGAAATTGATTAGTGGTCAATAGAGTTTGCTTATTTGAAGGTTTAAATCGCCGAAATTTTTGTCATTTTGCAGCAAACACCATCAATAAATGGCAAATCCTTTCTCAACCAGATCAAATCGTGACTGTGAAAACATCATCAGACCAAACCCGCCATCTCCATCCTCAATGACGGCAGGAATAAATCAATCAGACGATCAAAAAACCCCAATCGATTTTTTCAACTGGCAACCTGCCGTGCGGAAACTTTCACCGGCAACCCACACCGACAGAAATCCAACCAAATCGCCTTAAATAAAAGCCAGTCACGTCGTCCTGATTATTAGAGTGTTGAACAACTGCCGCTTCCTGTCTGTGGACCCCTGAAGCCCTCGATTCATGAAATGCACGATTGGAAAACCACAAAGAGAAAATGATGGAACATCATCAGTTCGTCGGGTCGCATCGGATGCTGTGCAAATGAGATCGACTACGTCGAACAAGCGGAAATAGACGGGATATCGAAAACATGTCTCTCGGGCGGTGAACGAAACGTCACGTCAGCGAGCCAGCAGGAAGGCAAGGAGCCATCTCTTGTGCTTCAGTGATTGATATCGACAGTGCAGTAATGCCGAATGCGAGGCGAGAGCTATGGAAATGGGTACATTTTCTGCATTAGCATATGTATGATATGATGTTGAGTGAGTTTTGCATAACTGATTGCGAGCAAGCAGAGGGTTTTAGTGTTTCTGGTGAGGAATGCTAGTTCTTGAGTGAAATATTCTCTTGATTGTTTACATTTGATCAATTTGTGGAAGCAAATATGATCCGAAAGCCTGTCCACGTTAAATTTCGGACACCAAAATAATAGTAGCAAAAAAAAAATACACATAATACCTCCGATTGCATTATACCGGGCAAACGCATCTAAGGAGCATTTTTCCAAAGTTTAAGGAGCATTTCCCCAAAAAGAAGGGTGCATTTACCCTTTGCCGATTTTAACTCTCACGGTACAGGCTGGGGAGAACTGTACGATGACAACCGGTCTTCCTTGATATATGACCTCTGTGACAATTTCAATATGACAGTTCTTAACAATGGAGAAGTAACACGCTTGACTGGTACATCCTCAGTTGGCAGTAGATAAGACCTCACACTTTGTTCGAATTCATTATCGTTGGATTGCACATGGAATGGGATTGAAGATCCCCACGGTAGTGATCACTTGCCCATAAAAATTTCGATTGCCACCGGGTTCAACCCGCCGGAATCCATCAACGTCGCGTATGATCTTACCCGTCACATCGATTGGACAAAGTTTAGGACAGCAGTAGATGAAGCCATAACGACGGTAAAAAAGCTTTCACCGCTGGAAGAATATAACTTCCTCTCCAACCTGATCTTAGACAGCGCGGTTCAAGCTCAAACTCGACCAGTTCCAGGGACGTCATTTCGCAGGAAACCTCCTTCTCCATAGTGGGATCAGCAATGCACCGAGGTTTACCGTAAAAAGTCCGCCGCGTTTAAAGTTTTCCGTAGACGTGGAACACCTGAGCACTTCGAAGTATACACGGCTCTCGAACGCGAACTTAAGAGTCTCATCAAGGCCAAGAAACGCGGATACTAGCGAAGATTCGTGGACGGGCTATCGCGCGAGACGTCGATGAGTACTCTTTGGAACATGGCGCGAAGGTTGCGTAACCGAACTACGAACAACGAGAGCGAGGAGCACTCGGACCAATGGATCCTCAAGTTCGCGCGAAAAGTTTGGCCAGATACTGTGCCGGCACAGATCATTCCTCGCGAAACCGAGAATCCGATAGATGAGATCAGCCAACCTTTTTCAATGGTAGAGTTCTCTCTCGGCCTCCTTTCGTGTGGCAATACGGCTCCAGGAGCTGATTGGATCAAGTTCAACTTGCTTAAAAACCTCCCAGACGTCGCTAAGAGGCGCATGTTGAACTTGTTTAATCAGTTCTTGGAGCTCAACATTGTACCGGATGATTGAAGACGGGTGAGAGTTATAGCCATTCTAAAACCTGGTAAACCCGCGTCCGACCACAACTCCTATCGACCCATCGCGATGTTATCTTGTATTCGAAAGTTGTTGGAGAAAATGATCCTCTTCCGTCTGGACAAATGGGTTGAGACGAACAACCTGCTTTCAGATACTCAATGTGGTTTCCGTAGGAGAAAGGGAACGAACGACTGTCTCGCGTTGCTTTCCACAGATATTCAGTTAGCTTTTGCTAAAAAAGAGCAAATGGCTTCTGCATTCTTGGATATCAAGGGGGCTTTTGATTCAGTATCTGTTGAAGTTCTTTCAGATAAACTCCACGCTTGTGGCTTTTCACCATTAATGAATAATTTTTTGTACAATTTGCTGTCAGAGAAACATATGAGCTTCTCTCATGGAACCTCTACAGCTTCACGATTAAGCTACATGGGTCTCCCCCAGGGATCATGTTTAAGCCCCCTTTTGTATAATTTTTATGTCAAAGACATTGACGGTTGTCTGAGTGACAACTGTACGTTGAGACAACTTGCAGATGACGGTGTAGTGTCTGTCACGGGACCAAATAGGATCGATCTGCAAGGACCCTTACAGGATACCTTAGACAATTTGTCTACTTGGGCTCTCGAGCTAGGTATCGAATTCTCTACGGAGAAAACTGAGTTGGTAGTTTTTTCTAGGAAGCATTACCCTGCACAACCGAAGCTACACATTTGGGGTCAACCGATCACTCATTCTATGTCATTTAAATATCTTAAGGTCTGGTTCGATTCAAATTGCACCTGGAGATCCCACATTGTGTATCTGAAGCGAAAGTGCCAGCAAAGGATCAACTTTCTTCGAACAATTACCGGGACTTGGTGGTCTTGCGCATCCGCAAGATCTTCTAACGTTGTACCGGACAACGGTTTTGTCGGTTATCGAATACGGTAATTTTTGTTTTCAGTCAGCGGCTCGGTCGCACATCATAAAACTGGAACGTATTCAGTATCGATGTCTTCGTATCGCGTTAGGTTGCATGCACTCGACTCACACCATGAGTCTTGAAGTGCTGGCTGGCATGTTGCCACTCTCGGATCGGTTTTCAGAATTATCTCTCCGGCTCCTCACCAGGTGTGAAGTTATGAACCCCCAGGTAATCGAAAACTTTGAAAAACTTCTCGAGTTGAATCCTCAAACTCGCTTCATGACTTTGTACCATTTGTACATAACACAGGATGTCAGCCCTTCGCCGAACATTTCCAATCGTGTTTGCCTCTCCAATTTCGACAATTCGGTTCATTTTGATTTATCCATGAAGCAGGAGCTTCATGGAATCCCAGAGCATCATCGTCCTATGATTGCTCCGGTAATATTTGCTGCAAAGTTCGGCCAAGTTGAATCCACTAAATCGTTCTTCACTGACGGATCATTGATAGAGGAGTCAGCAGGCTTTGGTATATTTATTGAAATTTATAGCGCCAATCGTAAACTTCAAGCTCCTTGTTCCGTATATGTCGCTGAATTAGCGGCAATACACTTTACGCTAGAAATTGTTGCCTCATTATCACCGGATCAGTACTTCCTTTTCACGGATAGTCTCAGTTCTATAGAGGCTATTCGCTCATTGAGGCCGGTAAAGCACTCCTCGTATTTTCTCATGAAAATACAGGAGCTTCTAAGTGCCTTATCTTCGCGTTATTTTATCATCACCTTTATATGGGTCCCATCTCATTGTTCAATTCCGGGCAATGAGAAAGCGGACTCGCTTGCAAAGGTGGGCGCTATGGAAGGCGATATTTGTGATCGACAAATCGCATTCAACGAATTTTTCCTATTTTTCGTCAACAGTCACTCGTCTGCTGGCAGTATAAATGGAGTAAAGGAGATTTGGGGCGATGGCAACATTCTATAATCCCAAAGGTGTCGAAGAAATCTCGGTTTAGGGGGATGGATGTGGGTCGAGACTTCATTCGTGTCATGTCTCGCCTCATGTCCAATCATTATTCTTTGAACGCTCATTTATACCGGGTTGGGCTGAGCGACAGCAATCTCTGCGAGTGTGGACAGTGTCCTCATAGCCGGACGCAGATCACGTTGTTTGGTCTTGTGCTGAGCATCGTGGAGTCAGATCGGAGCTTTATGATTCCCTTCGGGTTCGACAACCCAATGTGCCAATTCGAGATATTTTGGCTGTACGTGATTCGGAGTACATGAAACTCATTTCATGTACTCCGAATCACGTACAGCCAAAATATCTCGAAGTCAAAAGAAAATCATAAATTGTATAGTTATAAGTGTTTAGATAATTAAGAATTTAAATTTAATGTATTATGTTAACCATACTTTAAATTCCCACCCTCTTTCCCATCCGTAATTTGTAATTCCTATTAACCTCGAGACGGCCGCGAGTAATCGGTTTTATCCCCCTAACTTTAGTTTTAAGATAAATGTTGTAAAAAAATATGAAAATTTGGCTCTGTAAAGTTTATTCGATTGAGCCTGCACAAATAAATGATTAATAAAAAAAAAAATCGCATCTCTATGCAATATCCCTCGAAGACAAAATTATCAAAAGGAAGTATGAAAACATTTTTTTTTTCATTCGGCAAAACATAACAGCCCAGCACACGAGAACGCATCGTAAAAATTCGCCCAGTCCGCAATTACTATAATTGTATCTACAGTGTGATCCAATTTTCGCTTTCTGCACCACAAAAAAACAGCTAGCTGTGTGCCATCAAATAAAAGGAGGGGGGGGGGGGGGGAGTGAAAACGACCAGACCGCAGAAAGCAGCAGAGTTGAGCTGTGTTTTAATCTGTCACCTTATCACCAGTGAACCATCAAACTGACCTCCTCCGACTACACACTCAATTTACCTCGGAAAAATTCCAACAGTCGATCAACTCGGCAGTTACTTTTGCTAATATTTCTGTCAAATTTTTGTTTGTTTGCTGATTTTCGACAAAATTTTCAATTGTTAGCTGAATCTCAGTAATTTATTCGCCGTGTCTCAGTTAACTGAAATGCCGAAATATGCGTTGGATTTTCGGCGAAAAAAAAACTAAGTGTGTTGGTAGGGTTAGAGTTTCGGTTCATTCACCATGCAGACTGATATTGGCCTGTTATTTGTCCTTTCTTAAACACTCTCTAATTCGGGCCATCATCCCTTTCGTGGTCAGCAGTTTTTTTTTGTACATTCAAATTTAAGGGGACTCTGTTCTTCATATATCCCTGAATTAATCTGACATAAATAATTCCAAAAGTAAATTGTCCGAATCTTGGTAGAAAAATTTCTATAATCAATATCACTATCCTTCACCGTAATCTCACTGCCATCAGTTCTACTTTCTACTAAACAATGTTTAATCAAGATTCCTTTCCACATCTCGAGAAAATCATCTGCGACGAAGAACATAAACTGTGCAGTTAACAAACCTTTTGTTGCACCTGTGTGCACTGATTTCAGGCATCGTTCCATCTTGGCGACCCTTCCCGTAAGGTAATCCATTTTCAAACAAAGTTAATCCATATAATTCAATACATGGAACACGACCGACTTTGACCCGTTGCACCATTATTTAGAACGAAAATCCAACCTGGATCCTGCCGTCGTCGTCGCCGTTGACGCTCTGTGCAGTCAATATAGTGAGTCCTGTTCGTTGTCGGTTTCCATGGTGGAGTCGACGGCACCATTGCCGTCGCCATGCACGTTCAAAACGATGCATTTAAACGGAAGAGCTTTGCAGTCGAAGCGGAAAATTTATTACCGAGTGTCCGGTGCCAACAGCTCCGTACACCGAGGAAAATAATTCGGCTAAAGCGGGCGAATGGAACGAAATTTGCGCTGTTAAGAGCTAGTTGGCTCATTCATATAACCGCAAATCCCATCCAAGTCCCTCGCAGTTCATGTGGTCGGAGAGTTTTCGAATCTGTACAAAAAAAGACCTACAGTGCGCGTCGATTCACACCGATGGATGTGCAGCATCATGTTTGCAGCATCAACACCTCCACCTGCCAGAGTGTAGAATGACTCTGCGGATCAGGTTCAAGCCTTTGAGCCTTATACAGACTGAACACACAGAACGGCCAGTAGACTATAGGCTGCGGTTGATTGTTCCATAATCACTTCTTTAGTTTACAATTCGGCGCCTTTAGAGCTAGTGATGGCAGCTATTTGTGTTTAAAATTAAAGCTCCAAACCTCGCTCTCGCTGAAACGTTTTATAACTAATGTAAGTCATAAATCAATCCTTTCGTTCAACAAACACTGGACAACCCTAAAATCGAGATCCTAGCCGAAGGACGCACCAGAACTCGTACATGCAAATTTTATGGCACACGTCCGATCGTAAATACATGTCCTGGCAGGCGAATGTTCCTCGCAGGATTCACGGTTCAGCAAACACACAGGCTGCGAATGAGCAACAGGATTCCGGATAATGCATCATGGCAAAGTTTATTTATTAAGTTCATTGAGGTGGTGATGCACATGTCAGGCAGAACCCGTGCCATGGGATATTCTCATTAACGCTTCATGATCCGGTGACTCCAGCGCGTTCGACGAGGATGTTGGGAGGATCGAATGGTGATAATGAAATGCAATATGCTTGAACGAGGTTTTCAAGTGATACTTTGACATTCGATAATTACACTATTAGAAAAAATCCATTTAAATTTAAGCTTGCTTGGATGCACATAAAATAAATTCACATGTCATGACGCAAAATTAAGCCATAAATCACAGAAATATACTTCAACTAGCATTTATCATTATTATAATGTTGTTTACATTGAAGGTTATTTTGGATTTTATTAGATCAAATTCTATTACCAATTTAGATAATAAAGATACTGCACCGAATTTCAGTTTAATGGAAACATTTAATTGCAATACTTGCAAACTTTCATGATTCATTTCGAACCCAACGTGTTCTGGAATTACATTATTTCATTCAGACATATTTATTTTCTGATATCCAATATACTTCTAGGGAATTTTAAACACTGCGTTGTCGTATTTAACTCTAACATCCCGTTCGCACTACACCCTATATTACGTGATATGGAGTATCTTGATATCAAATGCCATGCTTGTTATTTCCAGTGAAAACTAGATGTATAGATGCTGATATCTATGCTGATAGATACTCTATATCACGTTATATAAGTTGTAGTGTGAACGGGGTGTAAGTAAGTTAAATTAGCTAAGAAATACATTAAACTACCATGCATTGTGGTAGCTAGGTAAGAGTTTATCTGCTCGATCAGATACCGCCTTCCAAACATGCCCTACGCTCAATTTCAACTACTTCTATTCAATTTCACAACCTGCCGTGCTCTTACGGACCTATCAATGCTTTCTCTTCACATCTTTGGTTCTAGCAGAAAATTGCTGTCCACTCCTAGAGGTGCATATTTTTTTTTTTAATCTTTATTTTACGTCGGCCTATTTCCTCACATGGTGACAATCACCGACGCCAGGAAGACGACTCCACCACCTGGACCCTACCTAACGACTCATGAATATGAACCGGCACCAACGGCTTTACTTCCCTTCCGAAGGAAGACGTGACCAGATTTTTTCGCCTCAGAAAAACCACCGACGTCGACTGGGATTGAACCCAGACCCTACTGGGGTGCCAAGTAGCAGTCACGCTTACCACTACACCACCGACGCCGGCAAGAGGTGCATATTGATAAGAATGATATTTCCAATTTCCAAACATAGCTTAGAAAAGTTAAACTGAAGTGATTTTTACCACAATGTTTCCCTGCTCTTAATTGTTGTCTTCAACATTCAGAATTTTATGGTTCGAATTTACCTCAGACTCATATTTTTGTTTTTTTTTTTATAAATTATTAATCTGTATAGGCTCAATCTAATCAACTTTACAGAGCCAAGAGTTCATATTTATTTACATCATTTATCTTAAAACTAAAGTTAGGGGGATAGAACCGATTACGCGCGGCCGTTTCGAGGTTAAAGTTCTGTCCAGTTAGAATCCGGAATCACTTATTGTGTTGCAGCGGCATGGAAAGTAACCGCTGCAGGAATTCTTTTACAGCGGTTTGTTTGCCTAGGCGCCCACTTTCTGTGGTATAAATTTCACGGTGTTTCGTGCAGTGAGTCAAAAGTTATTCCAGATGGAAGCCGAGAGGAGAGAAAAAAATTCTGCACACCCACGTTGATAATCCAACGTGGTCCGCAATAAAAATCGCAAAAACGTTGAAAATCGCCAAATCAACCGTGTATGATGTGCTCAAACGTTTCAGGGAGCAACAGAGCGTGGATCGAGTGCCTCAAGGTAAGCGTCGTAGTGGAACATATGACCGCAAGCTGGACCAGAAGGTGTTGCGAACCGTCAGAGCAAACCCTGGACTATCAGATAATGAAATCGCACAAAAAATACGCTGCTGCTAACGTACCGTTTGAAGAATTCGTTTGCGAGCAGGATATCATTCTTATCGAGCCAGCAAGCAACCAAACAGAACGTTGAAGCAAAGTTTCGTCACCAAAACTCGAGCTCGGAAATTGTACCAGCAGGTTTGGACGAAGTACCAAGGATGCCTGCTCATCGACGATGAAACCTACGTCAAAATGGATTTCGGACAGCTTCCTGGCCAAAAATTCTACATGGCGACGGCACGAGGAGTATTCCTGCGAAGTTTAAGTTTGCTTCTATGGACAAATTTGCCACAAAAAAACTGATGATTTGACAAGGGATATGCAGCTGCGGAGCAAAGACCAACGTTTTCGTGACGAATAAGACGATGGACTCGAAGCTATACAAGGAAGAATGCCTCAAAAACCGCGTACTACCTTCATTAAAGCCATAAAGGTCCCTGAAGTTTTGGCCAGATTTGGCGAGTTGCCACTACAGCCGGGAAGTCATCCAGTGGTACCGCGATAATAACGTAGATTTCATCGATAAAAACTTGACTCCGGAGGTGTGCAGCGTTTGATGGGAGGAATAAAGAAGAAAGTGCGAATTTTCATTAGAAACGAAGAGAAATGATTTGTATTGATATGTTTGCCTTAAATGAAATGCACAATAAATTACCTTTGTTTTGATGTATTAAACTTATTTGTACGTGAATCCGTTACCGAGATACAGATGATTTTATTATTCCGGATTCTAAATGGACATTGCTTTGAATTTTCAAGCCAGAATGATCCGAAATCGAACAAAGTTGACTTAAAGAAACGCGTCTTCTTATTTTTGTGTATCATGATCAGCTTATTGCTTTCACAAAAAAGAGTGTCCGCGGTATAATTGCATAACTTATAACTACTCAGGGCTTTCGAGGAATGAAAAATCAATATATGGTTAATCATTTGTATTTTTCATAATTTCTTTACCAGATCCTGCTCCTCGAACTTCGTTCATAACTCCATCCATAAGATTTTGACCAACGCTTTCATTGACATTTTTCTCTGCATTTAACCATGATTTCAACATTTCCTATTCCGTAGAGACAACCTTAGGATGCTAGCGAAGTTTGTGCTTCATTGTAGCCTAGTATATGTCGATCGGCTGCAATTCCGGTGTGTTTGAGGGATTGAGATCCGTCGGCTTGAAATTGACTCCATTCGTCTTCTACCAATCGAAAAAATCCTTGAAGTCGTGACAAGAGGATAGATCTGACCAAAAAATCTTGGGAATTATGTGTGATTTGAGTAACGGAAGCAGTCGTCCCAAAAGGCTTGCTCCGTTTTCTGCCTGAACAGGAGTATTTTGAATTTCTTGGGGAACCTCGACACTCCCTGTTTCCTGAGGGACTATGGAACATCGAACTTGTCTTTTGCAATCAGATACTGTTTTCACGGAATTTGCTTCAAGTCTGCTATAACGTAGCGTAACGGGATGTAAAGTCAGCCTAGCTTCTTCATTCGGCATACATCAAATATGTCATAAATTAAGCAACAAGTATGTTGATTAATTTATTCTGAAGCTGTTGAGACTTCATTCATCAACTTCTAGTTGTACAGTTGAGCGAGATTTTCGTTTCCCCTTAGTTTTTAGTTATCATGATATTACTGGTTAAGCCGCCAGATTATCTCCACAAACTTCAAATGACCTAAATTTGGAAGAGAATTATATCGAAAATAAACTGGTAACGCTTATGATGCGCTCACACATACACATAGACTATCGGTCTGCGCCTATCTACATTCGACGCGTTCATCTGCCAACAACTTGATCAGCTCCTGAACTTTCGGTAAACAGTGATCGTTTTCGAGATGCCGCGAATCGACAAGAGTGTTAAAATTCAAGTAGTGGATGCGTGGCTTCGTGGGAAGGATGTTTCGATGAACATAATAGCGAAACCCTACTCGTTCGATGAGGTGCCAAGAAGAGGAAGAAAACCAGGTCCAGCTGACCCGAAATTGGACCGGACGGTAGTAAACCTCATCCTTCGGAATAGATCGATGTCGATTTGTGATTTTGCCCAACCTCCGTCGGAATGATGCAAAGAATCAAGATGCGCGGCAACCTGAAGACCTTTAAGAAGCAAAAAAAATAGCGAAACAAAGTGCTGAGCAAAAATTTAGGGTGAAAGCCAGAGCCAGAAAGTAATGCAGCTGACTTTGGAACGACCGTCTGCCTGCGTTTTGATCGATGACGAAACATTTGTGAAAGCGGACTCCAGAACGCTTCCAAGACTGCTATTTTACACCAAGGTCATCGGCGAAGATGTCAGCATCTCCGAAAAGTCGTTCGAGGTGGAAAAAATTGGCCTGCGGCATCCAGTGATTGATTTTCTACACTAAAGGTACGATCAATACCGTACTGAAAAGGATGCTTCCTTTGTACAGGGCGAGTGGTATTTTCTGTCAGTGTTTTTTAAACATGTGTAATTTTTTTTTCCGTCGGCCTATTTCCTCACATGGCGACAATCACCGACGCCAGGAAGACGACTCCACCACCTGGACCCTACCTATCGACTCATGAATATGAGCCGGGACCAACGGCTTTACTTCCCTTCCGAAGGAAGACGTGACCGGATTTTTTTCAGAAAACCCACCGACGTCGACTGGGATTGAACCCAGACCCACTGGGGTGCCAAGTAGCAGTCACGCTTACCACTACACCACCGACGCCGGCTACATGTGTAATTTTAGGTGGGTTAAAATAAGAGTTTATTCAAAAGCAAGCCGCGTTGCAAGTTTGTTATGAATTTCCATTCGTTTAAAACTCGTGGTAATCATGAACGCGTAAAGGGAGGTCGTGATAAGTCTGTTTTTGAAACATTTTAGACCGTGTACTGTTTTCAAGAAATTGAAACCACTCGGAATAAACGAAAGATTCATCTTTCAAACCATCAAACGCTACAAAGAAACCGGTTCTTGGAAAATATCTCGTAGACCTGGCCATAAACGCACTGTCAGGTGTCTGGAAGCCATCAAGAGAGAGAGCGTGAGTTCGGCGAAATCCTGGTCAGTCTGGCCGAAAGATGGCCTAGGCCATTGGATGAACTAGAATTGTTGCAGTTAACGATCAGGAGTATTTTGAACGATGACCTTAGACTGAATCCATTACAAAAACAACCGGTGCATGGCTTGACTGAAGAACAGAAGATTGCAAGAGTCGAAAGACGGTGATTGTGAAATTCTGTTTTCGGACGAAAAAATTTTCCTGCTACAGGATCACCACAAACAGCAAAATGTTCGGGTGTACCTTACCTTACCAATCAGTCCAAACCCGGTGTGGCCTCTGCTATACACAGAAGTTGTCTCCATTGTAATTGGTCCTTGGCTGTACCTCGCCAGCCTCGCTGTCTGCGGAGAGTCCGCAGGTTGCCTTCTACTTGTTCGATCCACCTTGCTCGTTGCGCGCCTCTTCTTCTTGTACCCGTCGGTTCGTTTTCGAGAACCATTTTAACAGGGCTGTCGTCCGACATTCTCACGACATACCCAGCTCATTGCTTTATTAAAAGTGAATTATCAATTTTTTATTGCTATTTTAAGTTTTTCTAGTGCGAATTGTTATTTTTTCGTTGGCACAGTGTTTAGTAATTTAGTGGCAATTTTGTAAATGTTCATTAATTAGTGCCAGTATATATTTTAGTCTTGAGCTAAATGATACAGTTATTTTTAATTTTTATTCCATGGTATGAGAAAAAAAAATATTGTCAGTTTGTTTTCGATACAGTCCTTATCCTATGAATCTGAAATAACTATAATTGAAATATAATGTGAAATTTGTGTTTTACTTAGGTTTTGCGGTGTCCGGATTATTTTTGTTAACGTCCTTAAGGCTAACCATATGGGATTGGATCGAATTAACTGTTTAAAATCGGTACCCGTGGATCGTAGCTCGATCATTTATTTATGAGTGTGACATCTACGAGAATCGTCGCTAAATTGAACTAATTTTACTTCTTCACTTCTAAATATCTTTTAATACGCAACAAGATAATTGATTAGATTTCATGTAACCAGATCAGCTTCACATTGGACATCCAAAGCCATAGAAAGACAGGTTCCAGATTCCGCTTAAAAGTGGCAAAATTATAATTTCAACAGAACCTAGTCCTGCTACTAATCAAAAACCATATCAATGCTAAAGAGAGCCATGATCAATGATTGACGGACAGCTATTTTTTAAGGTGAACATTTCTTTTGCAATCCCAAAAATATGTGTTCAATAAGAATAAGCCAACTCGACAAGCAGCGTAGGTCGTACGCTGCTTGCTACAAATATTGTTTTGGCAAATCACTAATCAGGGCACAGCACTTCTTCGAAAGTAAGCCGGCGCCGGTGGTTTAGTGGTAAGCGTGACTGCTACTTGGCACCCCATTGGGTATGGGTTCAATCCCAGTCGAGGTTGGCGGGATTTTTCTGAAGCGAAAAAATTCTGGTCACGTCTTCCTTCGGAAGGGAAGTAAAACCGTTCCCAGCTCATGTGTTGATGAGTGCGATTGTAGGGTCCAGGTGGTCCCCAAAAAAAAAAAAAAAACCCCCCGCAACCCGTCCCCCAAACGGAAACCCAACTTTTTAGATAACATACCCAAATAAATTACTCAATATTTTGTCTTGCTCTGCTATAAAAATAGCATAGATTTTGATTGAATTCATAAAGCATCACATGGCCGAATTTAGTAAAACAACACATTGCTCAAAGGGTGGCATTGGTGTCAGTTTTTAAGACAGTGGATCATTATAAAGGTTGTACGGAATCAAATTGCACCACTTTTAAATGGCTGTAACTTTTTACCCGTTGGGTATTTTCTATTGAAATTTTGGGTGAAATTAGTTCAATGTGTATTTGTTTACGCTGTGTAAGTTTCACTAGCATATGTGCAATCGTTGCGAAGATGGAGTCGGAAGAACAGCAGCGGCGCTAAGAAATTTTGCGCACGTACCTCGAAAATCCGGATTTTTCTCATCGTGTCATCAGCAGGAAGCTGGAAATGGTACATTCTACGGTGTCTCGTGTTTAAAATCGAACGTTTGACCATCGATCGGAAAGAAAAAGGGGGCAAAATGGATCTCCGTATAGTGTTAAGGATCACAAGCGGGTAGTTCAAGCTTTCAAGAGGAATCCCAACAGTTCAGTTCGAGATGTGGCGAAGAAACTGAATCTAGCCAAAAATGTCGTGCAAGATGCGAAAATACGTGAAGGACTACACACGTACAAAGTCCAAAAGGCGCCTAATCGCGTTGAACGGCAGAATACGGTAAGTAAAACACGTGCACGGAAGCTCTACACCCAGATATTGCCGAAACCACATTGCCTCGATATGGATGATGAGACGTATGTAAAAGCAGACTTCCGGCAGCTTCCGGGGCTCCAGTTTTTCACTGCTCCTCATAAATTAGATGTCCCTGAGGACGTTAGAGAGCAGAAAATGTCAAAGTTTGCCAAAAAATATATGATTGTGTGGAAAGCGGACCATCGTGACAACTGGAATGGTCAATGGGCAGATGTACCTAAAGGAATGCCTCCAAAAGCGTCTACTTTCTCTTCTGAGGTCACACGATAGTCCTACGATTTGCTGTCGGATTTAGCTTCGTGCCATTACTCAAAAGAGGTTTTGAAGTAATACAAGGCTAAGGAGGTCAATTTCGTGCCGAAGCATCTCAACCCCTCGAACGCACCGGAACTGTGGCCAATTGAAAAGTACTGGGCCATCATGAAGCAGGCACTTCGAAAGCATCCTAAGGAAGTGAAATCGGAGGAATATATGAAGAAAAAATGGATTGCCACGCAAAAAAATATTGGTCCAAATGCTGTACAGGACCTTATGAGTAGTGTAAAAAAGAAGATTCGTGCATTTGGATATGGAATTGAAATTCAATAAAACAAACATGGGAAAATATTCATAACATATTTTATTTTACTCCCTGAAAAATTGAAGATGATTGGTTGAACGGGCGAATTTTGCCGAATATTTGTGTGTGTCGCAATTTGATTCCGTACACCCTTTAATAACGTCTCTTTAAACTGTACGTCTGCTGTAGACGTTTTAGTTCATTCAAGACGGAGTCCATTGATATGGTTCCTGATAAATTGCCTATGAAATTCTGCAAATTGAATGAGTCGCACGAGCTACTGCTGAAAACCGTAATTTGGCCTCTTTACGGGGTGTCGTTCGACTAGGTTCTGTTTAAAGTATAATTTGTCCATTTTTACGGGACATCTGAAACCGCTACTGGGTAACCATCTAGTATCTGGATCACTTGAACCATTGATATAGTTTCTAGTGAATTGTCTATGCAATTCTGCAAGTATAAAAGTTTGGGGATGGGGAAAAGCCAACATCTTTTCACAAAACATTATAATAAGGGCTTGAAACAGGGGCCGGAACAGATAAAACATTAACATGAATTGAAAATGAAACGACGGTTTCCAAGATTTGTCCTCCAAAATATCGCTAAGCTTTGTTTTCAAACAGTCGATGCCGGGTTAAGAGTCAATCAAAATTCACTTACGTATCAATCTGACCTTCCTAGAAACAGCGACACCGTTTTCGGAAGCTTTCGATATTCAATCCCTATCCAAAGTAAAGGGTGAGTCGAAAGTTATTGCGATACTTTAAAACTTGCGTTACTTTTTTTTTAACTTGACTGAAATTAACCAACTTTTGTCCAGTTTCTCTTTAGAATGTATTGTTTAAATCTACAAGAATGCTCATGATAGTTCGTTTCTTCTCATGATAGTGACATGACCTGTTTTTTCATTGTCACATAACGGTCGTGAGATTCACAGCGCTGTCCTAGTTTATCGCATCGCGCCTTGGGGAAACTGATGCATATACATCATTCAACCGTATCAAGGGTCATCCAAATGTTCCAAGAACGAATGACAGTGGACCCCAACCACAACTTGATGTTTGGCAATGTTGCGAATTGGAAACGTACAAGGTGCAGAATTTCCCTAATCGCGTACTTGTAAACACCACACGAAGCTGCTAATGAAATACCGGTGCTGCTTCTTTGAAGATAAGACCTACATCAAAGCGAGACTGCCGAGACTGGAATATTTCACGGGTAAGGACAAGTTTGAGGTGAATGACCGTTTCAAACGGAAGAAGCTGTCGAGCTTCGCTTCCAAGTACCTGATTTGGCAGGCCATATGTGGCAAACAGAGTGAACCATTCGTGATCAAAGGTGGTGAGATTTACAAAACAATCAAAAACCGTTGCGGTATGCGGCTTATTCTGTGGATTTTGAACCGAAAGACATGAACACACCGAACTGTCCTGAACAACGTCCGATCGAACCGAATTTGGCCACGATGAAGCGCGAATCTCGGAAGACCAAAGGAGAGGCGAAGGACGCAAAGGAAATGATGAGGAATTTTTAAAAAACTCAGAAAAACGTACCAGAAACGACTGTACAGGGCGTCAGCCAAAAAAGAAATAACAAATGATAGCGGGCATCAATCGCAAATGACATCCATTTTACTCAAGCTCATCCTAAAATTTAACCGACGTATGTAAGCTAAAAAAATACATATAGTGAACTACTGTTATATAGACGATTTACCAATCAACTTAAAGTGTCGCAATAACCATCGACTCACCCTTTAGAAGGAAGAGAAATGCGACCAATTGAAACACCATGAATGCTTAACAATGACCGCGAAAAAGGCTTAGCCTTTAACGCCACCTTTCGGGCATTTATGATTCATCGTTGCTTGAATATGCCAACGAAATCGTGATTTCCCCCCAATTTGCATTGGAAATGAGGCCTTACAGACACATCGAATCTACTGCCCTCTCTTCAAGTTCTTCCCTCAAAAGGTCAAACGCTCACGAAAGAGATTCACTTTTCATTCATTGCCCACCACAAAAGCTGACGAAAACGTCCCCCACGACGTCGCGAGGTGGCGTGCGCTGGCCGTAACCATCGTCAACAACATTTATCGCGTCGAACGCCGCCGCTTCTACGATCATCATTGCGAGGAGGAAGTCGTGCTTCCGACTTGGATCCACGTCCGCCCTCAACCTATCACCATCGCGCATTCTTCCAATGTCCTATCTCTTACCAAACAACGACGTATTCGCCACAACAACGGTCTGATGACGAGTAGCCATATCCATCAATACGCGTGTTCTGTGGTACTTATTTGTGGACTGTGCAGCGTCGATGGCGCGTGAGTGTGCGTGACTTGCGCCAACAATCCACCACTCGCCGTCGTCATTCACGAAAATAATAATAATCGAAACGTGTATCATAACGACAGCTAAATAATGGTTTTCTTTAAACTGAACCCATGAAATAAGTTTTAGGGAAATGGTTTGGCGTGTCTGACTGGCGGCGTCGTCGCCTTCGCCGTCTTCGTACGATTCTGGGCGGAGAATTTTTGCGATGCAAATGGAAGATTGTGAGAACCGGAAAAATCAATAGTTTTGTTTTCGGGGGGTTTTCGCATGCTGTTTGATGCGTTTTAGCCGGACAGTTCAGTAGTTACAATAGAAAATTGGTATCGGAGTAAGGATTGAATTAAGTTGAATATTGCAGAGCCATGTAAATTCGACTCACTGATGTGTTACCTTCTTCGATTTGCGTATGAAACATGTTTATTGATGTATATTGTACGTAAATTCCAGCAAAGTTTACACATAGTTGCAAATGACTAATGTTTGAGACTGATAATGCTTTCTCGGTGCGCACGTTTCAATGCATCAATCTATATTTTCAAACTTATTAACGGTGCAAGTCACGTATGGCCATCATTTCTGAAAAGTAAACAAAAACGGTCGTCACTATGCCACCAGGTGCTTTATCGTATAATTGAAACAATTATGGATAATTTCTCAAGCGAATTATGTTTCCGATCGTTCAATCATGGCGATGACTTCAACAATGATGGCATTTTCCTCTGTGTTGCGTTACGCTCTGTAGAAAAATCTTCTAGAGATCTGGATTGAGATTACCAGAACGTGAAACTCTTGCAATTATGCTTCGAAGACTGATAATTGAGACGCGTCGCCCTCGATTATAAAACGTTGCAACTTTTAGGCTGAAACGGGTGCCGGTGTCGAGACCGATTTAACTTCCTCAACAGAGGCTTATCTGCCGATTCTGACCAAATGAATTTCCAGCATTTTTATTTAATAATTTTGTTTGCAGTCAAATGACTATACCATATATATACTTGGTCAAAGTTTAAAAGGTCCATCAGTCTTTGATTTCATATTGAGCCCATCAACTCATGGGCCGGGACTTAAGGCTTTATTTCCCTTCTGAAGTAAGACGGGGTCGAAGATTTTTCGTTTCAGCAAGTCCCAACGACGCCAATTGGAATTGGTACAAAACACACCCACGCTGTGCCGTCAATTTAAAAATACCATCTTGGGTTCAACATGCCGTCAAATTTCGGGACGGCTGCTTCGAAGGAACTTGGAAGTAAGGTATGCGCACAGCTAAATCTAGCCAAAGAAAAACTCGCAGTATAACATTATTTTTATTTATTTCTAAATCCGAAAAAAATTACCATTCATTAAGTTCTGCACAGTGTCCTCAGTCACCTTTTTGGAAGCATTTTCTCACTTTTTAGCAAAATCTTTCTCATTATTTGCCTCTTCTTTCGATTTCCCAAGATTTCGCTTCAAAATGGCCCAATATCTTTCAATTGGATGAAGTTCTGGGGTGTTCTAAGGATTACAGCCGTTTGGTGCAATGTTGACCTTGTTTCCTGCATACCACTCCTGAGCCGCTTTACCATAATGGCAAGACGCCAAATCAGGCCAAAACAACACAGAACTCGTGTGCTTTTGAATGAATGGTAAAGGGTGTTCCGATCAAAATTTGGTCGAACAGTAATGTGTGTGAGTCGATCAAAATTTTTATTAATAAGTCTAATTCTTTTTCTTTTTCAAGTTCAGTTAATACAGATTAGAGGAGAAGAATTCAGCTAAGCTTCCTTTTTTACCGAATGCGAATTGCCGGGTCATTCGTTTAACGCCTGCCAGATTTTGTACAGTCTCCTTGTGCACTTTATTCGTCGCATAACGCCAGTTTGCCTTGAACTGTTTCTCGCCCACAACAGCTTTTTGAGTCTTCTTATGGTTCCGCTTGACGATGGCCCAATATTGTTCGATTGGGTGGAGCTCTGGCCTTTTTCCGTAATGGCAAGATGCCAAATCCGGCCAAAATAGAACGGAACAATTGTGTTGCTTCAGGAAAGGCAGTAGACGTTTTTGTAGGCACTCGCTCAGATAAATTTCCTGGTTGACGGTTCCGGTCGCAATGTAAACGTTGCTCTTCATGTCACAGGTACAGCTAGCCTATCACACCAGATATTTCTTCGCGAACTTTGACAGTTTAATGTGCTTGAAAATAGCTGCCACCTATCCCCGTTCGGTTGCCGTATAAAATTCCTGTCCAGGAAGCTGTTTAAAGTCTGCCTTGACGTAAGTTTCATCGTCCTGTGCGACGCAATCAAACTTCGTCAGCATCGTCGTGTACAACTTTCGCGATCGTGCTTTGGCCGACGTGTTTTGTTTATCGTCGCGATTTGGAGTCACCACCGTTTTTCAGCTCTATCCACGGTTGAAGGCGCCACTCCCAGCTTCTTTGCGACATCTCGGACGGAGAGGTCGGGGTTCCGCTCGAAACAGCGGGCAACTCTTTTTGTCGTCGCTGTGGCCTCCGGCTTTCGATTTCCCCCCGATCCAGCTTTCCTGGCTGTCGACAAACGTTCACCGAACACTTTTAGTACGTTGGTAACAGTTGATTTAGCCACATTCAACAATTTCGCCAACTTGGCGTGAGAGTAGTTTGGATTTTCGCCATGCACATGCAAAGTTTTGATGCGTTGCTTCTCTTCCTTCGACGACAATTCTATAACTGATGTGCTAATCTCAAAATCAAAATAGAGGCATAATGCTACACGCACACATCTTAAAAATGAGGCGTGTGCAAAATTGTTTAATGCACGATGAAAGAAAATGCGTCAAGTTTAAGTCGACCAAATTTTGATCAAAACACTCTTTAGTAGTCGTTTTTGCAGCCACTTGTTGGTTAATCATGCCTGTAGTTATGAAGATTTTGCTCTTCAAACCACAACTACAAACAGCCTGCCAAACCATGGAATTTTTAGAGAAGTTTGACAACTTCTTGGCCTTGAAATGATCGTCAACCTAGCCACGTTGTAATGCAGTATAAAACTCAAAACCAGGAAGCTGTTTGAAGTCTGCTAACCACGCAGTGAAATTTTCCAGCAATTTGTCGTACAGCTTACGCGCTCTTGTTTTCGAACTGGTTTCCTGCTTCTCGTTCCCGTTTGGGGTTTTTATCACCGACAAACCGACATGAAACTCAATCTTCACTTTTGATCAAGATTCCATAACGACCGATTCAAATGTGCAGCGATCCCAGCTGTCAAAACCTATAGAATCATTTTATCTAAATAACATTAATTTGTCTAGAATTGCGCAGACATGAACCTTCTTAACAAGTTCCCAAGCGTGTTCGTGTCTTCAATAAACGTTCTCAGCGAACACGAAGATAGATGGCAGTAACATGATTTGAACATAAATATTACGACATTTTCTATTGTCATTCATGTCGGTTTGTCGGTGTTTTTATTACCTTGAACGACCTATATTCTGCCGCTTTCTTCACTTTTTGACCGAAAGAATACGATGTTTTGATCTGTTTAGCCACATCTTGTATGGAAAGGTTCGAGTTTTGCTCAATCAGCCGAAGCACTGCATCCCGCTGGGATTTGAAGTTGTCGTTCCGCTTGCCGTCAGATCCAGGTTTCCGATCGAGAGTCAACTGATTCCGAAAGCGTTTCAAAACGCTACTTACTATTGAACGAGGGACTCCAAATGATTTTGCTATGTCATGATGCGACATAGACGCACACTTTTGTGCAAAATGTTCTCACGCACTTGTTGTTCTTTCGACTCAATTTTCAATACAATGCTTTTGTGACAGCAAACCGTATGTCAAAACGTTCACACACACAATGACATTGCGTTAGCGGTATTGGTGACATCTTTATATTGACGAATAAAAAAAGATGTGGCTAATAAACCATGGTTAGATTTGGCTGTGCGCATACCTTATGTATCCGTAAAAGGGAAGTGAAATATCTACTTCATTGGTACAAATAACCTGGTTCAATTATTAGGCAATTATTGCATTGCCTACCAAACTGAAGTTCACGTTTTTGTTTCGGTATTGGAAAATTATTAAAATTGTGATTCTGAACCCAAGATTTTCAATATTCAGAACCGGATTGGCAGTGTTCTGTAAGAAAATGGGCATTGTAGACCTCTGTCACAAAAGCCATAAAAATTTCAATTCTCCAATCTGAAAGTTCCTCTACTTCTTTTGGAGGTTCCGTGACGGATCCGTACGTATCTCTTTATAAACTTTTTCTCAACTGTCCAAGTAACAATTTTAGTTTTATTCCAGCCGTATAGCACTACTCCCGGCTTTGTTGATAAAACTACATTCAAAAATGTTTTGTCTACCAACACCTCCTCGATTAGTTTATTGTAATCAGTATGTATGAATATTCAGTGGATTTTCAGAACCGGGAGATCCCCCTTTAAATGGAAAAACGCCATCTTGAACACACCACAACCAAATCGTGTTCATCTTCACGAATGAACTATTAAAGCAAAACGGTAATTTATTGTTCCCATTATTATAATTCACCCAATGTTAACGTATGCGTACGTGCTAACGTTTGCATTAAAAAATAAGAGACAAAGTTCATCGATTTTTCATGCGATTATACTGCCACCTGATCGTGGGCCCACTGGTGAATCGAAGAAAAACTGACAGCTCTATCAGTTCGTTTACGGCAGCCATGGCGAAAACAGTGAAGCAACTACCTACGTTTGCGGGCTTGCGACGAAAGATCCTGGCGCTCCTGGAGAAAAGTGAGAGCATCGAGCTCAAGTCAGGTTCCGTAGATGTCGCTCTTCGAATTTCAAGTAGCTGTTGATAAAAATTTCTTGGATTTTTTTCTTCTGAAATTGGAATGAACTCACTGCTATTCGATATAAGGCCTGTACTCGAAAAAAAATGCACCAGACAAAGGTGTTTGCCAAAAATTTATTTTAGGTCGGATTTTCTTGAAACTTTTAGGGAATGAACTAATACTCATATTTATGATTTTTGTGCTAACGTAAGAACAGCATTACACTCAACGGAAACGCGACGCGAGTACGGACACAACACTTATAGTTCTTACAAGGAATCCGTTCTTACAGATCTTTCCACCGGACGAATCTCTGGTGAATTTGGGGGGTTGGCGGTTTTTGGTACAAAAACAACGTTATTGTCTCTGTACCAATCCAACGTCGATCGCGCGTAATGGCATGATGCAAGGTCCGGCCAAAATAATGTCTCGCCTTCGTGGGACCGCAGGAAGGGCAACAGACACTTCTTGAGGCACTCGGTGCGGTAAATTTGATCACACCGGTTCGGTGCCTTGCGGACCTTGTATATACAAAGCCCAGCTCGTTTCATGGTTTGCTGAACGAACCAGGCGGAACACTTTGCCTTCAGAGCCGCGTCGCGAATCGAAAGGTTCGGATTACACTTGAAATAATCCAACACCTTCCGGGCCTTCACAGGGTCAGCTGTCCTCGATTTTCTTCCACTTCCAGCCCGCCGCTCGGTCGTCTGGGACTCCTTAAACGATTTTACTACCCGAGACACAGTTGTATGGGTGATTCCCAGTTGTCTTCCGATCCATCTCATGGTCGCAGTCGGATTTTCCATGACGGCGCGCAAAATTCTACGGCGATTTTCTTCTTGTTTCTATAACATCTCAATAACCACTGAACCGATTGTTATGAAATTTTGCACATGTAAACAATTCACTCCAAATTATTTATACTCAGATTTTCATCAATTTTTACCCACGGACCAAAAAGTTACACACGGATAAAAATGGTGCATTTTTTTTCGAGTACAGGCCTTAGTTTGACTGTTTGATAAAATATGTTTTCTTTGTACATATTGGGCTAAACATTCTTTTAATCTGTGGAATACACATATTCAGAGCAAAATACAGATAATGCTTCTTTTCTCTTCAATCCCTTAGAAATCTTGCCCTTTCTAACCTTCACTTAATAATCAGTAGCTTTTTAATGGAAATAGTACGCATTTAGCAATAACTTATGGATTATTCTTTGCATATGCTTTCCGACTTTAAAATTTAATAATATACCACTTGTGCTCAGCAGCATATTTTTTTTTAAGAAGATTGAACTCATCGATTCAGGTTAAATTTTAAGTCACAAGACGCTTTTGCAGAATAGGCTATGATGCCCAAGGGTTTTTTTTTTGAGTTGCTGGTGTCTTAAAATTTCAAATGCAATACAAAACGTAATTCGATTGAACATCGAGTCCGTCCAACTTTTTGGCTTCGCCGACGACATCGATATCGTAACACGCAACTTTGAGACGAAATGGCGCAAAGTTACATCCAACACACTTAGATTTTTTTACAGAAATCTGTAAAAGTTTACCGAATTCTCAACAGCTGAACGTTCGGTAATCCGATTTAAAGGATTTCGGTGAAATTTTACAGTTATCTGTAAAAACCGATTTTACCGGATTTCGAAAACTGTTAAGTTGGATTACCGAAAGTTCAGCTGTTGAGAATTCGGTAAAATTTTACAGATTTCTGTAAAAAAATCTGAGTGTGAACTAAAGCTCGAAGCTAGCAGGATTGGACGTGTCATTAATGCTTCGGAAACAAAATACATGTTAGGAAGATAATGCTAGTTGTTCATCCCGGGTTCAAATCGACGGAAGAATTTGTGTATCTGGGCTCATTGGTAACCGTGGATAACGACATCAGCGAGCGAATTTGGGCTTGGAATCGGGCATACTTTTGACTCCGAAGAACACTTAGTTCGAACATAGTTCGCCGGTCTATTGAGTCTATTTTTCGTCCGGTAGTCCTCTATGACGACGAAACATGGACTAAACTCGCGGAGGACCTTGATGCGTCCTTGATGTCTTTGAACGGAAGGTACTGCATACGATCTACGGTGGTATACAGATGGAAGACAAAATGTGCCGACGGAAAATGAACCACGAATTGTATGAGTTGCTGGGAGAATCACCCATCGTCTACACTGCAAAATCCGGCCGACTAAGATGGGCTGGGCACGACGGACGACAGCACGGTGAGAATATTTTTTTAGAACGAACCGATTGGTGCGAGAAGAAGAGGAGCACAACGGACAACGTGAATCGATCAAGTTAAAGTCGACCTACAGAACCTCCGCAGACTGCAAGGCTGTCGAAGTGCAGTCACCTTGTGATTTGAAGGATACTTCTGTTTACAGTAGGGAACGACCAGGCATTCTGCTAACTGTTAGTAAGCTAATCGATTGAAAATTGACCCTCATTTGCATTATTGAACTCAATCATAAGCATTACTGAAGTCGATTCCGTTGGCTGTTCCGTCAATCTCCATTGGTGTCAAATGCTTCACTAGAATTAATCAAACCTACACTGGCCCCGGATTCCGCTAACAAGGTCATTATCCTCCATCACCTAGGATTTCCACTTCTGTTCAGTTCGCTCGCACACTGACCCATTTAACAGCATCATCGTAATTATATAACCAGAGCTGAAATTCGCTTTAACCTTTCCTGTGTTTTGGCCGTTCCACTCCACGGAACTCCGGCAGGTAGTATAGCACATGTTGCTGACGATGTCTGACCAAGCCCGCGTGCAACAGCCAAGCCAATATTAATAATATTCGAAACAGATGAGCGAACGAACGAATCAAAAGTGATAGTAATAATCATCCAACTGGCCCCAGCCCCTGCCCCTCCTCTGATGTTCCTTACAACAACTCATCCAACCCAACCCGCTCATCATAACGGAAATGGTTTCGGTTTTCATCGCGTTCCGTGCGCCGTCCGTGACCGACCGAGACGGACAAGGTGATGAAGAAGGAGATGCGGTCAGTTCACCACGGCCACAGCCATCGCCATCCTCGCTCATTACAATATATTTGTGTGTATGTAAGTATGCTTGAAGAGCGCTTTACTGAACAACGATCAGCAATGAATAAGAAATTATCGGACTGGGGCCTGCCCGGCGCGTAAACCCCCAACTGGTGCACACTGCTCAGGTATTTTGTTTACTGCTATTGCGCGTGGTGGTGTGCAGTTCAAAAAATTAATTGAATGGGTCGTTTCAGCGTGCGGTGGGCAATCAACCAAAGTCCTTTATTAATATTTATACATTTTTAATATTTTTTGCGGCACCATCTTGCTTGGTGTGGCGAAAACAAGATTTCCTTTTTTTATGGCAGTCTTTCCCACCTTGGATTGCGCCAACTGGCGAGTGCGTAAAATCTTACTCGAGAAAATTACTTTCGATACACAGGATCGATTGGATAGGTGGATTAATCTCACTTCATACCCGCGCCCCAAATATGGACCTTTCTCGGGGGGTTTTGTTAATCGTCCGAGCCTTTCGTTGGACGTTGCGTTCGACAACATATAAAGAAGGGAAAGAGATTTGTTGATTTTTGCGCATAGAAGGAACTGACATTGACCTGCAAAAGACAGTATCTGTCTGAATGCATTGCACACCCAGTTGCCAACCACCGTGAGGATTTGCAAACGAAGGCTGGAAGGAGATGCACAGAGCTAGATAGGAAGCAGCCAAGTGAGTGGAACCGAAATTTATGGTAGTATACATATGCGAGCCTATATTTGCCATCTCATATGACCGACCTGGCCAACAACAGCCACCAACTGAACCAAGACTGACCTAGTTTTTCGCGGTGGGTGCGCGAGCGGTGATGGTACTGGCACTGATTAGAGCTCTGCAGCCGACGTTGCTTCCAAGGTTAGCTGTTGGCATATGAAATGGATGCACTTTATAAACATTGGCAAACACACCACCAACACCGGAGGCGGCACTGCTCAGTCGGCTGCAGCGGCGGAACGAACGAGAGCGCGCAAGCAAATTGGAGCAACGGATCAAGACACCACCCACCTACCTCCCCTGCGCTTACAGAGCGCTTTCACGGTTGGCGTTTTTTGCCTTTTTCGGGGTCTTCGCGTTTATTTTTTCAAGTGCACGAGCCTCAAAAACCCTGCTCGGCATATGTATTATTATGGCAATTATTTCCACTTTGCTGGGTAAACGGTTCGCTGTGGGTGACCTATAGCGACACTGTCTCGGATGTGGCCCTTTGATGGCTGAAGGCTGGGCAGGAGCTGTGTTAATGGTTTCCGATTATTCGAAAGGGTTCATAGGCGAACATTTTGAGAGCAAATGCTGCGGTCAGTTTGCTGCTGAAGAATCCATGGTGTTTTTAGAAATTGAGAGTACTTCGAGTGCGAAGGCCATAGTGGGGATGTTTCTCAACGGCCATCGCTGCCATTGTCGAATTGGTTTGTTTATATCGTAAACCAGCTGCTTGTTTCTGATCATATATGATGGCATCCAATGAGGTCATAGTACCTCTCATCTATAGGTTTATGCGTCACGTCACACACAACCCCCTCACATAAACATATGTTTTCTGATCTATCGAGTGAAATGTATCCAAATTTGGGCTGACTTAGAGAAGTCGGATCTAATGAAATTGTTATGTATTTAAATACTACGATGCTTATACGTTTTTGCAATCATGTCCATCGATTCAGAAGTGACATTAGTGCATGTAGTTATACACAATTGGAAGCAGAAAATTGAACGCTGACATATTTGCCACCCACTGGAAATTCCGAATAAAATACCAGAGAATCTTTGGGAGATACAGGAAATTCTATGAAAACATCGAAATTTTGGAAAAAAAAAATTGTCATTGACCCGGATCTCGATCATTTTATTTAAGTTTATATGTACTCCAAATATTGGTTGTTGTATGAATTTTATGACTATAGCCCACAATCTTGAATTGGACCGTTCAGTTCTGATGAAACCATAATTTGGCCTTAGCCCCGTAAGACATCCGAACCCTGCATTCTTTTGTCTTCGGATGTCTAAAATGATCCTGACCTGGTTACATCAAAGATAAACGATTACATCCTCATGTGCTTTTCAGAAATCGCAAACATAGTTTGTGATCGACCCTCGGTCCCTTTCATTTCATGTATCGTAATTTTTGAACACATCTTGAATTGTCAAGATTGACAAAAAGAAACGTCAGTGTGACGTCTGTTTCCAACGTATATAAAATACAAGGTATTATATTCGCTGCAATGTTTATGTACTGGTACGAAAAAGACAAAAACAAAAAAATAGTTATGAAATCTCGAGTAATTCATGATAAGGGCTTAAAAGCCAATTGTGAACAATCATTGCTTTTTAATCATTGCTATCTCATGATTCACAAGACTTTTACGATATCCAACTACACCATATGATAGAGCAAATATTCCTCTACCAGACGCTGCTGTCAACTCGCGAGAATATTTTGAGATTCGAGAGAAGTCGCAGTATAAAGGCATTTTTTACAATTGGCTTTTAGGCCCTAATCATGAATTATTCGTGAAATGTCTTCAGAAATGCATGAAATTTATGCAGTTTCGATTCTAAAGTCAGCCAAACGCAAGTTTTTTGTTTGAATTTTTGCATGTAGGTATTAAGTAACTCTTGTACGCTACTTAGGTATACAAATTGATTGGAGGTATACGTTATTCCTGAATATTTTTGAGTCAATTACCACTGATATTTGAGGTGTTCAAAAACGCGATGATCATTTGTTTCCAAATTTCGAGTACCACACTTTTTCATGGTTTTTTTTCTAATTAATTTTACGAAAAAGCTTAATTTTTTAAATAAAGTTAAAGTAGACCAATTTTATTATTTTCATGAAATCTTCTTTAGATTTTAAATTAACTTCCGAGGCGCAAATTGAAAAAAAACGTTATCCGACCCATTTTATTTTATTGAAAAAAATAATATGTAGCTATCTCAAAATTGAATTTGGCGTAGTTTTTTATTGTGTTTTGACTTTCAATAAATCAAATTCATAAAATACGATTACTCAGCGTTTGAAGTTTTAGATATATTTATAAAATTGAGTTAGCTCGAATGAGCGTGTATGTGAGAATAATACGACAGCTGGCAATATACTTTACCTTGTTATCAAGATACTTTGGTCTTTGTTTGCACAACGAAGGAACGACATGAGCATAACAAGATCTGTCAGCCCGTTTACTGGGGAGTGCTCATTCGAAAGGGACCGTTATTAATTTTTGAAAAGGACACAGAAATCAATAAATATTTGAACCAACTGTTCCATCTTAGCATTCTTCTTTGGTTACATGGTATCTAATAAATTATCCGGTTGTATACTCAAAGATACAGGGTATCCGAATATTATTCGTACAACAAAATGGTTTTAAAACTATCTGTTATTGTTGAATTAAAAAATCAATATGTATTGTTTGTTATAGCAATATGTTTGCAAATTATAAGTTTTATTTGTTCATTTCAAAATGGCCGCCTCGTGCTGAGATGCACGCCTTCAAACGTTTCGGGAAGTTATCCACGATGGCCTCTAGTTCTTCGGCAGATATTTGTTCCCAAACCTTTAAAAGAGACGATTTTGGATTTTTTTTGTTGTCTTTATTATGGTGACTTTTAGCCTCCTGGGCTAGTTCGTCACCACGATTTTAGATGTTTTAGTGATTTATATGGTGTACTGCTGGCTCTTGACTACAAGATGGACCATACCGAATAGTTCATCGAATTCAAATCCGGTGAGTTAGAAGGTCATTCATCTTTCGTTAAAAAGCTTGGGAAAATGCGTTCACAAAGATTATTAGTCTTTTTTTTCTGCTTTTTTTCTTTTGCTGCTTGAAGCAGCAGGAAGCAACTGCCGATCGTTTTGATGGTTGTGATGCAGCTCGATTGTAAATTTTTTTTTCATCGGCGAACAGCACTGACCGATAACGGCCCTCGAATAAGCGGTTCAGGAGAACCTTAGCTTTTCTCAACCGGTTTGCTTTCATGGTGTCATTCAAGTAGTGATTCTTGCACAGTTTATATGACGGAAGCTTCAAATCGTCGTGAACTATGGCTCCAACGGAAGATTTTGAAATTTTCAGTGATTCCGCCAATTTTCGGATGGAAATCGAAGAATTTCGCTTGATTCGTCGCCGGATAATCTCGCGCATTTGTGGAGTCCGAACGGTGCGCTTTTTTCCTCTCCCTGCGCGGTCATCTAGCGTTCCAAGCTGTTGGTATCGGTTTATTGCGTCACTTACTGTAGATTTTGCCATACTCAGGGTCTTTGCTTTTCCTTTTCGAAAAAGTTCAATTACACCTGCGCGCAACTGTACCAAACTGACTGCGTATAAAGACAATGGGTCAAGATGTTAAACCATGTATGTAGGTATGCTTAGTTTAATCCGCTTGGTTGTGTTGAGGCATGCCGACAAATTCTGTACGGAGAATTTGCAGACACCCTGTATGTTTACCCTGTTCATTGAACAAGCAGTAAGTTGTTTTAAGATAATTATAGATTCTCTTAAAAGTGAGAAAACATCATCTTCAACATGTCACAATCAGAATGTCTTCACTTTCGCGAATGAACCGTCAAAACAAAATGCAAAGTTGCTATTTGCTTCAATTTCCGATATTATAACTAGCCTAAAGGTAGTTTACAGGTCTGAACCTTCCGGATGATACTAGTTTAGGAGAGAGACAACGAAAATGGCTAGTGCAACGAAAATGTAGTAGTTGTGCTTGGAAATGAACTTGAACTTGTTTGTCATACTTGGAATGGTCTCACCAAGTTAGCACTTTTCGATGCGATTCAACTTTTTTAAGAAATAACCAACCCATCGGCTAGATGTTTCACCATGAAGAAGCGGGTAGAACTAATCTCGTGCCCTTCATTGAGACATGAGAGACGGTTGTTCCTCGTCGTAGCTGCTTCATTCTCTCCGATAAACTATTGCACGAATTGCATGGTTTAGTGGTAAGCGTGGTTGCCTCTCACTCCAGTCGGTTTGGTATCAATTCCAGTCCGCGCCGTTGAGATTTTCTGAGACGCAAAATCTCTTATCACTCATATTACTTCAGGGAAGTAAAGCTGTTGATACCGGCCCATGTGTTGATTGGTTCGATATGTAGGGTCCAGGCCGTCATGCTAGGAACCAGCCTAAGGCTGAAAGTCACGTAAATTTGAAACAACAACAAAGAGAAACGAAGAGCTAGCTCGCAGTGACAGTATCACACTTATTACAACTTTCTTTAAAGCTCATGTCGTAACACATTATATAAAGGAATTGAAGCTGGGTGTGATACTGGCAGAATTTCATCGCAAATCACTCGTACCATCAAATTAGGGCAATTTAAATTCGGGTTACAAAATCAGAATTGTACATAACACCCATATCAGTGCATTTTATACTTGCGTGCCAAGCTTGATGTAGATCTGCGAACGTATTTTATCCCGTTCGAGGATAACAAATTGAATTTGCTTTCGTCGCTCCCGAGTACTTCGAACCTATCTTCGTGAGCCCAATGCTCGTGGGCCAAAGCAAAGGCAAGCCTTTCTATTTTTCGCGGAAACGCGTGGTTTCTCACTCGGCCATGGAATCCACCAGCATCAGTCAAACCGTATGAGCGGCGCAATAAAGATGAGTCAAATTCATAAAAATGTTTCAAGATCCTCATTTTCGATAATTTTGGGTACCGAAACTAGTTGGAATGAGAGCATTAAAAGCGAAGAAATTTTTGGTAGTAATTATCATGTATTCATAGATCACCGTGATTTACTCGTAACTCAAAGGCTGTCTGGCGGAGGAGTTCTCGTTGCAATATCCTCAAAGTTTAATTCTGAACTGATTGTTTCATCCAAATGTAAGGAATTTAATCATGAACGTGTTAAAACACATATTGCGGATGAATTATACCCACAGTGTACTCTCTACCTGATATACCACGCAAAACACCACACATAAAATCTTTTTTCCAAACACCTGAAGCAATCTATTCTCGTTTCCCTCCTGAATTCAAAGTTCATATACAGGGTGTCTCACAATAGGTGTCACTAAAACAAAATGGGATTACAGCAAAACAAATCAACCAAATCATAGCATTTATTTTTCGTTTGAAAGATACATGTTATAGAAATAAACCATATTAATTCAATTCGAATCTCTCGCCCTTTTCCTTGATAACTTTGCGCAAACGCTTTGTAAACCCATCGTAGCTGGCACGCACGATTTCCTGAGGAATTTGGTCCCAAATATCAACCAAATGTTTCTTGAATCGATCTCAAGTAAGCCCTTTCGTAGGGCCTATATGTTGAAGCATATAACCCCAAACAAAGTAGTCAAGTGGGTTGAGATCCGGTGAAGATGCAGGCCATTCTTCGCTTGTGATGAAATCGGGCAAATTTTCCGCGCACCACGCTTGTGTCTTCTTTGCCTTGTGAGCTGGAGCTGAGTCCTGTAGGAAACAATATGGTGTATTCCCATACAGCGTTGAAGCATGACAAAGCAGATGGTTTCTATCTTCAAAACCTGCTCGATGTAATATTCAGTGTTGATTTTTACGTTAGGTTCTATGAAAAGAAGAGGATTTTTTCTTTTCGTGAAACGGCCCCCCATGTCATGATTTTCGATACATTCTGATAGTGTTCTACAGCTAGTTTATCTCTTGGAATATTGGCAAGACTTTTGCCATACACACGATCATTTTGTTGATTATGAATGTCCTGAAGGAGGAAGAGCTTTTCATCCGAAAATAAAATCTCGCAGCCACCGTGCTGAACCAAAATATTTCTGCTTCTTTGGATCCTGGCTTGCTTTTGACGCTCCGTCAACCCGTGAACCCGTTGATTCTTGTACGGCTTGCATTTCAGATCATGTTTGAGGAGCCTGTTCATTGAAACAGGGGACATTTGAAATTGTTTGCTCAATTTACGGCCGTATGAACGGCCGGATTACGTCTTATTCGCTCCCCTCACACATTTGCTCTTTTTCTTCGTTCTGACAGTTCGTCTGGCACCTCCTTTGTGTTGAATATGACATTTCCAGTTTCCTTGAACCGTTTCAAGTTACGAAAAACAAAACGCTTACTCACTCCAAACTGCTTAAGGCTATTGAATATCTGACACGGTCTAAGCTTTCAAATTGAATTTTAAAATTTTCCCCCTATGGCTCCCATATAGCTGATAAATATAAACAAACGGAACCGCTTATTTATCTTCAGCGATAAGCTGTCAAAAGAATACACTCAAAACGGGTATAATCAATTCCGCTGTTAAATCGGAAAATGAAATCCAGACATGTCAGAAAAAAAAAATTAAACTATGTAAAAACTAAACTAAAATCTGGTAGATTCCCATAAAAAATGACTTTGGATGAAAGCGAAGGCGGTAATTCAGAAGATATTTGTAATCTTTTCGCGATATTTTTTTAAAGAAACTTACTCTAAGTTCTCGGATAGTGATCGTGATTTTGAATACTTTTCATACTTTACTGAATGTTCAAATAATGTAGTTGTTAGTCACATACATGACCATGTCGTTATTTCTCGAGTACTTTTTCAAACAGACGTATCTGATTTTGTAAACAAAGAGGGGAAGTAAGGTTCAAACGTTAAATTCTTGAAACCCTTAGCACTTTCATGCAAACTAGGGCCACTAGCTCAAGCAGGAACAACATTTCCCTAACATGATGGTTATGCTACTTTTCGTGAGGGTGCTGACAGTTTTGAGAAATTTACGTTTGAATCTTACTTCCCCTCTTTGTTTACAAAATCAGATACGTCTGTTTGAAAAAGTACTCGAGATTTATTCGTGTTCGTTAGCCCTGCGTTTTATTCATTGAGTTCCAGATTCCACCAAGTCTCTTCAGATCGGTTATAGACCGAGAGTTGATGAATTATCAGTCAATTTAAGGAATTATAATCCTAACAATTTCATAGGCATAGAATCCGATATAAATTGAAAACTGCTATACAAATATCAGCAATATACGTGCTGACATTAGAAATCAGTGAAATCATGTTTAGCTGACCAAATCCTATGATATATTTTTTATTAAAAATCTGATACCACAATTATTATCTTTGAAAATTGGACCGTCAGACAAATCCCCCTCGCCTCCAGTTCTGCTTTAACTTGTGTATCTGCAACATATCCATTCCAGAGAACCACGCTGTATTTGTTTATTTATTTACCATCCACGCGTTCTGCTAATCAGATCCACTGCAGATGCTTACACAAGTTTACAACCGATCCGATCCCAACTGTGAACAAATGACTCACGGACACTAACCTTTTTCCCTTTCCTCCTTCCTTGCAGGGCGTCAACATCAAGCGCACCGATGCGTCCCAATGGTGGGAGCTGTTCGACACCAACACCTGCCGATTCTACTACTACAACGTGGCTTCGCAGAAAACCGTCTGGCATCGACCGCAGAACTGTGATATCATCCCGCTGGCGAAGCTGCAGACCCTGAAACAGAACACCGATCCGGGCGATCGGAAGGATGGCGGCGGAGGGACTCTACAGCATCATCCCAGTTCAAAGCACAGCAGCAGTGGTGGAGGTGGCGGTTCCGGCACGGTTGGGAAATCATGTGGCCATCGGACCGGCACCGGAGTGATGGACTACCGGGACCGGGATCACCATCGAAGCTCCAGCTCCGGGCATCGTGGCGCCGGAAGTGGTGGACCACACGATAAGCGAAGCAGTAGTGATTTGCTGGCTAGTCCACAGGGAAGGCACAGTCTGCAGCATAGGTGAGTACGGAGCAAACGTCTGTTAGTTGGTATATAGTAGAAGTGAAGTAGTTTAGGTCGTAATAAGCTGTTAGTTTTTCGTTGAGGTCCGTTCGAGTGGAATTTTACAATCCTGTGCTTTGCGGCATGGCTTATCAAATGTGTTCGGTGGTCATCCACTGTGAAAACCTCAAAACCTTCGTTTGCTACTGGAGTGAGATTTTTACCTTCTTTTCTGTTTTGTTTTCTCTTCTTTTCTTTTTATGTATTTATGCTACGCACTTGAAACAAAATCAACCACCAAAAACTCTTCTGTTCACCTACCCACCTGCCTTCTTTCTGGCGTCGTTTCGTGTGAATTTCTGTGTCTAAAAACAAACAAAAAAAAAATCTCGATGTGCGCACCTAAACTACCAGACTACCACCCAAAACCACCGTCACTGATGCAGGGTTTTCGATGGGCCGCACCGGCGCGGGTGAATCTCATAAATTTTGCAGGCACGGCCACCCGAGCTCGGGCACGTCGTCCCGCAGCAGTCAAAAGTTCCTGGACTCGGGTAAGTCCAGCGATAGCAGCTTGTCCAGTGCCCATGGCTACCACCACCGACGCATGCAGGACGGTGGCAGCCTACGGATAGGTTCCGGAACTCACGGTAAAAAGCTCACGGGTAACTCCGCCGGGGACAACTGGTAAGTCTTTCCCGTACCCTTCTCCGGTGGTTGGTGGTAGATTTGTCTGGTTCTGGGAGGCTCAAATCTTCCTAATTCGATCAACATTTGTCTCTGTTCTCGTCCCAAAGCAGCTACCGGATGCTACAGGAAAGTTCCAGTTCGCACAATATTCCTCACTCGGTACCGTCGTCCTCCGCGGAAAAGCTAGGCATTTCGCCATTACATCACTCTCCACTGCCTCCACCGCACCAGATGCTATCGTACTCGATGTCCAACTCATCAGATCTGGCCGGCGGTGGTGGTGGAGGTGGTAATCTGTCTTCTCCGTCACACTCGATGAGCACTCCGCAGTTCAAGAAGAAGTTCATTCACGACGGTGTGGGCTCCAAGACAGGCAGTACTGGACTGAAAGATGGTGGTGGATTAGTGTCGAAACATGAGAGCTTCGACTACCCTGGAAGTGAGTTACTCCTTCATTACTGACATTCCCATAGCAATTTAACCAAATTTTCCCATTTGTAGACGCTTCATCGTCGATCTCACTAACCCGCTCGGGAAGCTTTCTGTCATCGGCGGGGATCACATCGGCTGGTCCCATGGTTGGTACTCCGGTTTCCGGCCGACCTTACCATCATCACGCTTCGCCGCAAGCCGCACAACCACAGCACGGCGGTTCCTCCAGTTCGTCCCATCGGAAAGGAAGCTTTGATGGCAACAACGGCGGTGCCAGCGACGATTCGATGCACGAAAAATACTTCAAATCGGTGGAAAATACCCCTGTCTCCAGGCGGCGTCATACTACCACATCCTCCTCTAAGTCATCGTCCGTACCGCAGAAACATTCGAGCGATTCCAGTCCGCAAAGTCCCATTAGTCCACAACAAGCACAACAACAGCATCAGCAGAGAATCCAACGGCCCTCGGCTTTGGCCGTGGAACTCTCTTCAAGCGCCGGGGCCGTCCTCCCTGTCGGCAGTTATAACAAATCTAGTCAGAAATGTAATGATTCCGAACTGTTCAATCTGGACATTACCAGCAAGCCGGAGAAGTACTTGGATAAGATGAAGATCGACAAGGGCAAAGTGTCGCCCAGCTCGATCTCGATGGGAGGTGGAAGTGCACCGCAGACGGCAAGCCTGCAGAAGACTTCCTCCTCGAGTGGAAAGCTATCTTCTAGTCAAACCGAAATGGCCGCCGCTGCCGCCATTCAAAAGACGGCCACCAGTAAGGATCAGTTTTCGTTGAATTTGAACAAACCAAACCTGGAAAGGCACAACAAGGAGATGCAGCAACAGCAGAAACAGCTGACGCTGGAGAAGAGATCCGGATCAGGATCGACGCACACGGTTGCATCGAATAATTCCTCATCGCACAACAAAGGTCCTCAACCACAGCAACAACAGGCTCCGCAACAGCCACTGCAGGATAGAAAGAAAAGTAGGAATCACAACAACCAGGGAACTGGGTACGATTTCGACTACGACAATGGAAATACGTCACCGCTCTACTGCAATTGGGACAAGGTAAGTGCACTGCTGCAATTTTTGACCTCATACTTCTAGTTCCTCTTCGATCTTCCACAGGAAAAACTCGAACATCTTTTGCCACTGCAGCACTACATCCTGGAGCAGGCGAAACTGTCCGGTTGCTACGGGTTTGGTGAGTTCCTTGATTCGGACTCGTTCCACTCGGACAGCCAGTCGGAGCACTCGTTCTCCGGCCACGAACCGGACAACGAAGATTCGGACCATTCCGATGGACACGGCGATTATCTGTCGCATTATCCATACGAGGAGTATGGTGCCTACCGGAAGAACGACGGCGGAGGAGGCGTCTCGTACTACAACTTCGATTTCAACTTTGGTGATCGCGAGGAAAAGGAAGACATGTGAGTTAAAGTCGGTGTTTTCCCGTAGGAATATTCTCAATTGAGCGGTTTCTCATTCCAGATCGGAGGAAGTAACGGCGAAGCTGGAAAGTATCCAGGATCAAATTTACAGCCCGGTGAAAAATCATCCGCCGCTGCACAAGTATTCCCCGTTCCACGTGGCGAAGCAGAGTTTTGAAAGTTCCGGTTTCGGCACGGATTCCGCGGATCGGGGTGCATCGGCGGATAGTAGCCAGACGGGTTCGCATCAAGGTCAGCAGAACAAAGTGAACAAAGCGACTCTACTGCAGAGGTTCCAGGAGAATTTGCTTTCGCACAGTCCGGGAAGTGTGGCTAATAACGGAAAAATTGCGGAGATGGCTCTGCTGAAAGAGTGTGATATCGAGAAGTTTGCGCAGGATAATCTGAATCTTCACTCGAAGGGTATCTTCCGGAAGAAGTCATCCATCCAGGACATGCTGAGTTGGACGCCAAATGCCATTAGTAGGCCAATGCTTTCGCTGGCGAGAGACAAGGCCGGGAAGAAGATGGCCACAGAATTGTTCAAGCTGGTTCAGATCTACATGGGTGATCGGAAGGCTCGGGTCGGGATGAGTTTGAATTCGGTGGCGATCGACATTATTGCGATGGCGATGGGTCAGACGCAGTTGAGGGACGAGCTGTACATCCAGATGTGTCGGCAAACGACCGAAAATCCCAGCCGGGACTCGCTGATTCGTGGTTGGGAATTGATGGCTATCTGTCTGTCGTTTGTTCCACCCTCACCAACGTTCCAACCGGCACTGCTCGGTTACATCAACAGGCACAGGGATCCAACGTTTGCGACCAGCTTTCCGGAGGTTGGTAAGTGGCCGATCCATGTGCAGATTTCGCACTACGCAACGATCGCTTGCCGGAGGTTGGATAGGATTGGCAGTTCCGGGCGGAAGCAGGCGAAAAAGCCAACCGAGGATGATATCAACCAGGCGCGCGAGCAAATCTTCCGCGACAGCATGTTTGGCAATACGCTCGGTGAGGTTATGGAACTGCAGAAAGACAAGTTTCCCGATTTGCAGCTCCCGTGGATTCAGACGACGCTGTCCGAACAGGTGAGTTGTCGGGAAATGCAGGTGAGTTTTTGATGAATTTGATTGATGGTTGGTATTGCATGTTTTAGGTTCTACTATTGAACGGAAAGCAAACCGAAGGAATCTTCCGAGTGCCAGCCGATGTGGATGAAGTTAACATGTTGAAGAACCGCCTGGATCGGTGGGAGTTTCCGGAAAACAAAGGAACCATGGGTAAGTTGGAAGTCGTTCAAGTCTTACGAGAATTTGAGAAATTGATTTCTGGTTTTATTGTCTGATAGATGCACACGCCCCTGCCAGTTTGTTGAAGCTGTGGTATCGTGAATTGTATGATCCGCTCATCCCTGATGACCTGTACGACGATTGCGTGGCTACGGAGGATCCAGCTGAGGCAGCTGCAATTGTGGAAAAGTTGCCAAAGATCAATCGATTGGTATAACCTCGCATTTTCACTGTTTTCCTAGATTTATATAACACTTCCGCTCGACAGGTTCTCACCTACCTAGTTCACTTCCTGCAGCAGTTTGCCCTGCCGGACGTGGTCGTCAACACCAAGATGGACTCTTCCAATCTGGCGATGGTTTTTGCTCCGAACCTGCTGCGCTGTCAGTCCCAGGATCCGAAGGTTATTCTCGAGAACGCTCGCAAAGAGATGGCATTCATGCGTACGCTAATCCAGCACATGGACACCACCAGTGTGGCGTACCTGGTTTGATTCGTCGTCATTCTGGTCGAACTGCGCAGACGAATTGTGCTTGTAAATGTTCTGCGCGGTTCGATTCGGCAACTGTAGAAAATCTTAGTTTTTCTGATCGGGACATGTCCCCACAAGAGTCACATTGTACAGTTTTTGTTATTTTTTAAAAGGAATGTATAGTTTGTTTTCTGTTTTTTATATAATCGGATGTTCGTTTATATTTTATTTTTTTACCATGGAAAAGGGGGTAACCAATTCGACACCTGTCGTATTTATTTCAATCAATATCCTAGCAAGCCGAATTTACACAAAGATCTCACAACGGAATACTCTCAGATCCAGGCAATTTCCTTTAAGATCTATAATGAAAACATTTAAGAAAAAGGTGTAGAATTGTTCACCCCCTCACCAATTACAATACTTTCAGCATTTCGCAATCGATTTCACATGTACCCTGAGTTACCCACATATAGAATGTTTTATTCAACCAATTCTTATCGAGTCTTACCGTGATTTCTTTTAAATTGATAACTGCAAATAAACCGAACAAAATACGAATCTTAATAAAAAAAAACACTACACACACAATAATGATAGACACGAAACATCACTACTTAATTTAGATTAACTAACTGCAAGTTTAAAAAAAAACCAGATCAGAACAACCAAGCCGGAATACTAGTTATATACGCTTTGAATTAAATCCTGAACAGTAGTTTCTCGAACGAAAACACGTACAATAATATCCAGAATAGGCCGAGTATTCAACGTATTGCTTCAATATCAAACTTTCGACAAACGCGCGCAAATGCATCCGGACAAGGAAAACCCCCGTACACGTACCATCTCGAAACGACAGAACCGTGTAGATTTCATTTTTTGTTGCGTTCATTCCGCCCTCCCTAACCCGGTCGAGATATGTCCAGTCGTTGCTGTTTAGTTAGAGCCAGATAAGGTTAGAAAGTTAGAAACAAATTTTGTTTGAAAAACAAACAACAAACGCGTTGTGACGCAAGTGACTCGCGCAATCGCATAAACCATACCAAATTTCTTTTTTAATTAGTATTAGGCATTAGGATAAAATATAATTTCCAATCTCTTTAGATACCTAGGTAACAAGTCTTGTATCATCCTACTGGAATAATTTCCCCCCTCCCCTTGATCACTAAACTATCTTTCACGTGATACTTCCAAGACCCCATGATGAAGTCCACTACTTTTTCGAGAGGGTCCTCCTTCCTCTTCTTGATGTTAGGTCTCTTTCTGAACTCCGGTTCTTCTAAATATTCTGAACGAAAGCTGAGCTGCCATCCTATCTGATTCTCAACTCTTAACCGTTCGTTGCCCTTCTACCGTTGAGAGCATTACATAGGAAAAGTAATTTAGGTGAGTTTAGTTAGTGCTGTTGATTGTTGAGAATTTTCTTCGCATCAAGTTCCCCATCTTTAAATCGAGGCACTCTACTCTTTCTCACACGCAAAAAAAAAAACGAGTCAACAATGGAATAGAAAATTACGAAACAATAAGCAAAGAATAATTGCGTGATGATTGGTTATACTTTTTGAGATAAACCGAAAGAATAAGGGTTCAAGAAATGAGAGTTAATATAGGAGAAAAGGTTTTACGAGCTGGAAGAGGGAAAAGTTAGAAACTACACAATTATAAATATTCCAAAACCAAAACAACAAAACAATCAACTGCAGATAACAAGTAAAAAGAGGCGGTGGTCGCAGCTAAACAATTAAACGATATTAGCGCTATTTATGCATTGGCACTCTCCGGTTGACTCACGTGTGCTGATTGATTCACACACAACTTTGCAAATAAAAATACAAAACATGAATGAAAAGAGAAGGGTCAGCCACAAAATAAAAAAAAATGGAAACAACAACACAAGAAACACAAAGATAACGAGAAATAATCGTAAACTATTATAATCTGAGATAATATATAAAATATGATAAATTATATGAAAAATGCAAGAAAGTCATAAACTTAACATCAATGAGCGAGGACGTTTTCAAGTGGAACAAAAAGAACATTCCTATTACTTACGTCCCATTTGGACCGCACCTACGTTAGAAAATTTCGCCACGAAACTCGGTTTGGGGCTGCTTGTCTTCAGTTTCTCGAGTGTCCCACACTTCCAGCACTTGATCTCCTTTGCTCGCTGCGCACCTCTGCATCTCATTCCGACCGGCTTCGAAGCAAACATCATTCACTTTTGTCCCACCCATCATACCCCTTCAGCTTTAGCGACAATAAGGATCGCCAAAAAGTCATTCTTCTCCTAGACGCTGTTTTCACACACCGTCAAAGATGGTTTTAAAGGTTGAGGTTCCATCTCATGCCCGTAGGAGAACTACCGGTCTTATCAGAATCTTTAAATTTACCAGACCTGAGGGTCTTATGGAGTCCATAGTAAGCACGACTTCGGGCAATAATGCGTCTCCGAACTTGTCCGCTGCAGTTGATTCGAGGTACACAAATTCACCCACTACCTCGAACTCACCTCTGTCAATTGCCACAGTTCGGCATATGCGCGATCTATCTCGCTCGATTCCTCCTTCCAACAGATGCATAGTCTTCGACGCATGCATCTTTAATCCAACCTTTTCTGTCCCACTGATTTGGTATACCGATCTTCATCGAAACAGGCGAGCCGTATCCCGCGTGTTAAAAGGCTCGCACGTTTCATAACACCGTCTAGCGCAATAAACGACAGGAAAGACCATCGCCTCGTCGAAGTCCCTTGCGTGTTTCATGGCGAACCAGCCCAGGAGGCTGAAAGCCACTCTAATAAAGATAATAAAAAAAACTTGCGTGTTTCAAATGAGTCCGATAGCGCACCAGATATCTTCATACGACATTGTACACCATCCATCGTACCCTTGATCAGTCTTGTCAGTTTCAAGGTAAAACGATGATCAAAACCACAACAAAAAATAGCATGGATTCCCAAGTACGTTTTTGACTAAATGCGCAACGACAGAAACTCTAAAAACAGAGCTTTTGCATTTGCTGTTGTATTTTACATGAATTAGAAAATAGGAGTTTCCATTTTGCTTTCAACAACAGCGATTGATTGTTTTTCGGTGCGATCCCCACAATAGCCTGTTTGTCGATAACTGCTATTGAATAGCTGCCGTTTTTACCCTTCTTACACCAAAAGAAGGGTATTAAGATCGCTTGCAAACTCGACTTTTTATCCGAGGCCCAGGGGGCCGACTGTAATATACCCTTCGACTCAGCTCGACGAACAGAGCACATGTGTGTGTGTGTGTGTGTGTGTGTGTGTGTGTGTGTGTGTGTGTGTGTGTGTGTGTGTGTGTGTGTGTGTGTGTGTGTGTGTGTGTGTGTGTGTTTATAAGGGTTGAAAGGCCATTAAAAATCTGCGCGACAGACACCTGAGGCACCACACAATGTTCGGGCGACCAGGGTTAGGCTCCTACCCGACCTGCTAAAAATGTGCCTCCCGGAAAATCCGGATCCCTTACCCTCCTTACCTCGAACCCCCCGGGACCATGAAATGCTGCGACTACTTCGGGGGGGGGGGGGGGGTGCTGTGCTTATGCACTTCTTCTAAAATTCTGAACCCTAGCTAAGGCTAGTTCGCCGACTGGCTGGCATTATTGAACGGTAGTATCCGATCAGGCACATAACCCTTTACCATACTACCCCATGCAGGATAGGCAAGGGGAGGAAATCCCCTTGACTGGCAAAAGGTTATGCAACCGATCGGGCTCTTATACTACCTATTGCTTTTTTTTATAGTTCTAGCGATTTGTCCCTCTTCAATAATGCCCTCCGCTCGTTTTCAAACTTGATCTTTCAATGTTCAAAGCCTGCCGTTGCCCTATACGGAACTAACAATACATTTTCTCTTCATGTCTATTCGTTCTAGCAATAAATTACCGTCCACTCCTGGCGCTTCGCATGGAGATGAGAAATTATCTGCTTCTGACAAACTTCATCATGGAGTCTAGCCTCGCCGTCTTCCTCACATTACTGGTTCCTCTCCGTTGATAGCATTCGATATCCTCTGCTAGGGTTACGCAGATTGGAATCATCCCGGCGATAACGCGAACTGCCTCCGACGAGATGGTTCTGTACGCACTCGCGACTCTAATTGCCATCAGACGAAACACGCTGTTCAACTTCCTGCGGTTACGTTTCGTTTTGAGCGCGGCTCCCCATGCTGGAACGCCGTACCGCAGTATCGAGGATGATACGGCCGCCAGAAGTCGCCTACTGCTGCCTTTCGGACCACCGACGTTCGGCATGATCCTTGCAAGCGCACTGACCATTTTAGCCGTCTTTTCGCAGGAATAGTTTACATGGGTGTTGAAATTCAACCGGTCATCGATCATCACTCCTAGATGTCTTAAAGCCCGCACGGACGGTATGACGTGCCCTGCTACGGTAATCTGCATCCACTGGATCTTTCGGCAGTTGGTGACCAGCATCACTTCCGTTTTGTGGTGAGCAAGCTGCAACTTAACTGCATTCATCCAGTTTTCAACTGCGTCGGTCGACTCCGCCACCAGCATTTCTACTTCTTCCAGCGACTCTCCGGTTATCGTAAGGACGACATCATCCGCGAATCCGAAGATCTTCACACCCTTGGGCAACTTCAGTTTTAGGACTCCGTTGTGCATTATGTTCCACAGCGTTGGGCCGAGTATGGAGCCTTGCGGAACGCCCTAATCGACTTCTGCCCCGAGTTCGTTTCGTAGACCAGAATCTGTTTTTGGAAGTAACTCTTAAGCATTCTACACAAGTAGTGTCCCAAGTAACACCACTTGTCATATTCATGTTAATAATACACGTTTAAGACCAAGGTCATGTTTTTTTTCTAACGTCAATAACTTAATTTCATACACGCATATAACTGAAAAAGCGCAATAAATGTGGCATTTTTTAACATCTTTTAGGTCATACCAGATGTTTTGTAAAACATCCATAAGACAAATATTATGTTCTATGGATGCTTCCAACAGCAACATAATGATATGTTTTGTCAAAGCAAGCACGGTATGAACAAAGTAAAAAAATATATAAACAAGATTTTTTAATGGCGAAACGATATCGTAGCTAATCGTATTTTACCCGTTGAAGATGATTGTTTATAACTTTTTCAAATAGGAAATTAAAAGTGCTTTACGCATGGAAGATGTATCAAAATTGTATATGCGGCTCAAGGTTAGCAGTGCAACTTTCCGTTTTACCTTCCCTAATTTCATGCGCCATCGATTGGATTAAAAAACGTAGAAGGTACCCCGAATAAATTATTGAATTTTAGTGAGATTTCTTTATGGAATTCACAAAAACCAACATGGCGATTTTCCAATTCTACAGTCCTACAGTACAAGTCTACAGTATGGGTAAAAACATTAGCAACACATTTGATTTTCAAATGTTCTTTTTTTCTTTTCGGCGTTTTTTGCTGTGAAATTGAACCGAGTAATTTCAGTATGAATGAAAATACAAATATAATTTTTATATTATGTTGTGCGTAGCTACATCTCAAAAGACTCCCCAACAAATTAAGCGTAACAATTTATAAAAAAATACTAAACAATCTCCCAAACTGTTGCTTTGTGTTACATTTGAATAAACCCCTATGCCCAATTTGGCTTCTATTTGAATCAGTGAGTGGCATCATAATCTTACTTTTGGGTAGTGTTTTTTTTATTCCAGTATTTCAAATAAACATATTTTCAGCCGTCACTGTATTGGACTCACAATCTATTCTGAATAATTTCACTATTGCATGAGGATGTTAAAAACATGTTTAAAATTCATCTTGAATGCAATATTTACAAACAACTAGCATACACGCTATTTCCAAACAACCTAAAATTAGGTACGTTTGACTCAAATCAGTCAAAAGTATGGCTACTCAAAAAGTGAGTAAAGACAGTTCGTAGTGGTAAGATGACAAACAGTCACCGATGTTTTCAAGAAGTAAAATTTAAGTTGATCGAACAAAAATAGAACAAAAATGTGTTCGCTGTTCTGGTACCACGTTTGAACCGAATATGTGTGGAAAAACATTCTCAAAACTTTTTCAAGACCAGACATGTTTGGTATTTCATCCTCACGACTTTTTTACAACAATCTTCTTATATTCTTGTCAAAGAAGATGTTCTTGGTGTTACTTGGGATGGGACCCGCATACCATGCAGCGCTGTGGCGATGGCCTCCCAGCTGGCACTGTTAAAAGCGTTTTTGACGTCGATCGTTACTACCGCGCAGAACCGATTGCCGCACCTCTTCTTCTTGGACGCTCTCTCTGCAACTTCAATGACCGTCCTGATTGCATCCACCGTCGATCTCCCTTTTCGGAATCCAAACTGCTTTTCAGATAAGCCGGTCTCGCCCTCCGTGAACTGCGTCAGTCGATTAAGGATAATCCTTTCCAGAAGCTTCCCCAGTGTATCCAACAGGCATATGGGCCTATACGATGCTGGATTCCCCGGCGGTTTCCCTGACTTCGGCAGCAGCACCAATTTCTGGATCTTCCACTTATCCGGAAAGTAACCATCTGCTAGGCATTTCTGCAGCACCATCCTGAACAAATCTGGAAACGCCAGTATCGCAGTTTTTAGAGCCACGTTTGGAATGCCATCCGAACCCGGAGCTTTCTTCAGCTTCATACCTTTCGCCAATAATGACAGCTCGTCGTTGGAGACTTGCATACCTGCAATGGTTCCTCGGTCTTCATCTTCATATGGTGTAGGCGGCCAAGTCGTCGAATCATGCTGCGGGAAAAGACCATCCACGATGATCTTCAGCTCATCCGGGCACATTTCCGCTGGCGTCACTGGACCCCTGATCTTCGCTGTTACGACCCGATAAGCGTTGCCCCAAGGGTCAGCGTCAGCTTCCCGGCACAACTCCTTGAAGCAGTTGGATTGGCTGATTTTAATCTCCCGTTTGAAGGCCGCTCTAGCTTCACGGAAGATTATCTTACGCTCCTCTCTGACCGTTTCAGACCTTGTTCTCTGAAAGCGTCTTCTAGCTCTGAGACAAGCAGCACGAAGACTAGCAAGAGTTTCGTTCCACCAGTTATTTAACCGCCGGTTTTTCTTTGGCTCCTATCTCCTTGGCATCGTCGCATCGCAAGCTCTCGCAAGAGTTTCTGTCAACTCATCTGCATCAAGATTTGTAGCGCCGCTGTCTGCGCGAAGTGCTTCGATCAAAAGATCCTTGTCGAAGTCCTTCGTCTTCCATCTCCGCCCGCTAGTCCTTATCTCTCTTCCAACCGTCTGCATTCGTGTTCCAACACTATACCGGATCGACTGGTGATCACTATGTGTATAGTCCTCACAAACTCTCCAGTTCATGCTCCTCACCAGCGACGGACTGCAGAACGTGACGTCGATGATAGACTCCCTGCCATCTCTGCGAAATGTACTAACGGTACCTTTGTTGCACAGCCTGATGTCCAGCTTTGCCAACGCTTCCGGCAAACTGTACCCTCTGGGGTTAGTCAGTCTGCTTCCCCATTCCACTGCCCAAGTATTGAAGTCGCCTCCAATGATTACCGGTCTTCGGTCGATCAGCTTCTCTGTGAGAGCGTCCAGCATTCTGTTGAACTGCTCCAGAGTCCACCGTGGGGGTGCGTAACAGCTGCACACAATGATCCCATTAATTTTGACGATTACGAAACCTTCGCTTGAACTGTCTACCACCTGTTGGACAGGGATGTGTGTGTGTGTGTGTGTGTGTGTGTGTGTGTGTGTGTGTGTGTGTGTGTGTGTGTGTGTGTGTGTGTGTGTGTGTGTGTGTGTGTGTGTGTGTGTGTGTGTGTGTGTGTGGGGGCGTTACAAATTATGTCACATCGGTTTCTTTGCTATTTGTGAACCGATTTCAGTTTTGTTAGCGCCAAATTAGGATTGGATAATCCTTCATGGAGATATGACCAAAACAATACCTGTATACGCACATAATTGTGAGATGAAAATATACTCGTTGCTGTTCAAAATCGAACAAGACCACTCACCCCAATCGATGCCGCTTGTATTCTATTGTTCCGCATCTGCTGCATTGTATAGCACATACAGCGGACTAGCCACACTATACGACTCTATAGAATTAGAGCAGGATCGATTGGCTCGAGTGGTCCGGTTTTGAACTGCAACGAGTATATTCAAAAATTACACAAAGTCTCCATTTACTACAACTACACAATTTTCACCGAACATGTACTTATTAAGCATCTTGAATCCATATCGATAATCAAAATTGACGCTTAGGATTGTCTAATAATTCATTCTATGGACTGATAATCTGGAATTTCTAATATTTATGTAATTTCCCCTCATATATAATTTACATAAACAGGTCGTTAAAGACTATTAATGGCAATATTTTAATCTTATCGATGAACAATACGTTTAGGATTGACAAATAGTTCATTCTATAAACTGAATGTATGATATATCGAATATTCCTGGTGGAATTTCTGATGAAAATATGTATCCAGTACCATATTGGCCACATTTGAGTTTGTAATTCTGGTGAAGTGTAAGAAGGGTTCAGTCTCACCATCGGTGGATTAATTCGGGTTTTTTCATTGCCAGCGGATCGGTCTCTTTAGTCGCTGTCTAAATAATGTGTGAAATAAAGAATTCCGTCAAGTTCAGCATCAGCAAGCAAGAAACCGACCATCGGTGAAGTTGGGAATTTCGCGAAAAGTCTCTGTTTATAAAGTTTAAATCCGAGGAAGCGATGCTATATGCATTGACTTCCAATTCGGAGGATTTAAAGGGCGATACGGTCAAAATTTGGTCAATATCAACTTGACGTATTTCTTTCAATTTTGCATTTAAAAAACCTGAACACCCCTCATTTTGAAGGTGTGTGTGTGTAGAATGTTGCTCCTATTTTGATTTTGGAATTCACTCTTCAGTTGTCAAAATGCCGTCCAAGCAAGAAGAGCAGCGTATCAAAATTTTGCTCGCGCATCGCGAAAATCCGAGCTACTCGCACGCAAAGTTGGCAAAATCGCTAAAAGTTGCCAAATCAACCGTTACAAATGTAATTAAAGTGTTTGGGGAACGTTTGTCGACAGCCAGGAAGTCTGGATCGGGGGGAAATCGAAAACCGGAAGCCGCTGAGACGACAAAGAGAGTTGCCGGTAGTTTCAAGCGAAACCCTAACCTATCTCTCCGAGATGCCGCAAATAAGCTGGGTGTATCGTCTACAACCGTGCATCGAGCCAAAAAACGAGCCGGACTATCGACTTACAAGAAGGTAGTGACTCCAAATCGCGATGATAAACAAAATACGACGGCCAAAGCGCGATCCCGAAGGCTGTACACGACGATGCTGACGAAGTTTGACTGCGTGGTAATGGACGACGAAACCTACGTCAAAGCCGACTACAAGCAGCTTCCGGGACAGGAGTTTTATACGGCAAAAGGAAGGGGAAAGGTAGCAGATATTTTCAAGCACACGAAACTGTCAAAGTTCGCAAAGAAATATCTGGTTTGGCAAGCCATCTGTACCTGTGGCTTGAAAAGCAGCATTTTCATAGCTTCCGGGACGGTCAACCAAGAAATTTACGTGAAAGAGTGTTTGAATAAACGTCTGCTGCCTTTCCTGAAGAAACACGGTTGTTCCGTACTGTTTTGGCCGGATTTGGCATCTTGCCATTACGGTAAAAAGGCCATGGAGTGGTACGCCGCCAACAACGTGCAGGTGGTTCCCAAGGACAAGAACCCTCCCAACACGCCAGAGCTCCGCCCAATTGAGAAATACTGGGCTATTGTCAAGCGGAACCTAAAGAAGACCAAAAAAACTGCTAAGGACGAGCAGCAGTTCAAGGCAAACTGGCTTTCTGCGGCGAAGAAGGTGGACAAGGTGGCTGTACAAAATCTGATGGCAGGGGTCAAGCGTAAGGCCCGGCAATTCGGATTTGGAAAAGCGGAAGCCTAACTGAATATTTTCCTGAATTTTATACTAATTGAACTTGAAAAAGAAATTTAATTTGATTTTTTAAATAAACGATTTCACCGATTTACACGCGTTTTACCTTGACCAAATTTTGACCGTATCACCCTTTACTTGTCCATTATGCAAATGAAAAGCAAACAGAATTATGCATGTCGCAATAAGCGGGTGAATACATCCAATACGTGCGGGTGTATGATTCGCAACCGGAGGTTTCGGTTAATGAGCCAGCGGTAGTGCTATAGGGAAATGCGGGAAAGTGAAGCGTGCTAATCGGGAGATATTTCCGGTTGAAGTTCGCTTCAACGCGTACACAGGTGTACGTTATGAGTATGTATATAGATGTGAAGAAGGAAATCCCCACCTCGCTACACTTCTCGAATCGGAAGGGGCATATCTTCTATGTCGGCAACAAGGCAAAATGTTTCCTTTGCAAGACAAATGGGCAACGGATGAATGCGTTTTCACTATCATTATGACTATAAAGAATGCTCTTTTGAGGGAAACTGGGACTATGCCAAAAAGGAGTATATTGCTGAAAACGACTCAATTCCGTAATTCAAATTTGAAAGTGAAAAAGAAATCAATAAATTACACAGCCATGTTTATTAATTGAAAACGTATTGGATAATTCCTCCATTTTCTCTACTAAAATTCCGGAACTTAAATACAAGGCAGAATATAGTGGCCAAAAGACGTGCCAGGAAGTTGTACAACGAGGTTCTTACGAAGTATGGGGATGGGGAAATTCAAACCGTTTCCATGTGACGAATTTTCATAAGGATATTTCATGATCCCTAATAGGTTTTTTGCACTAGTGTACAAGCAGGAGTGCCTGAACAAACGTATTCTTCCGTAGATTAAAGCTCACAACGGACCTGTAAATTTTTGGCCTGATTTGGCAGCTGCCAATACAGCGGAGAAGTACCATAGTCCCAGTGGTATCGAGACAACGGTGTGCATATTTTCGAAAAGGACATCAATCCACCGAACTGCCCTCGATCCCGACCAGTTGAGAAATATTGGGCAATTATCAAACAGAATTCGAAAGAGAGTGAAATGGCGACTGCGGATGCAACAGAGATGAAGTGATGGTGGAACAAAATGGCCGCTTAGGTTACCCAACACAGTTTTAAAAATATGCTGAGTGGTATTCGAAGAAAAGTTCGAGATTTCATCAAAACCAGGAAGATACGTGTTTCCTCTTTGTTTGGGTGTAGTTTGTTTGTGATATTTCGGGAGCAATTCGCGATTAGGGCGTACATGCAAAATATAAACAAAATGTTTTTTCAATGCAATGCATAATTACTACAACTAAATCATGAGTTTTGACCTTTTTGTCCTGGTTGTGCTTTAATTTTATTCATTAAATATTGCTTTTGCAAGAGGGCGTAGAGTTATTTCGTATTCAAAATAATTCACTGTGCGATTTACGCCATATTGATTATTGACAAAGTGAAAGGCGTAATTTAAATCAAAACATAAAAATGGCGTAAAGTAAAAGGCGATACTGACAAAAAATCAAAACAACGGCGAAAAGTAAAAGGCGATACTGATAAAATAACCAAAACAACGGCGAAAAGTGGGCGATACTTTTATTTCCAGTACTTGTGGGGCCAACATTGAAAATGGCGTAATCAAACATCCTAGTATTGACAGGCGAATATTAAAAAATTGCAAATTTCAATGAATAACGAACGAATTTCCATCAGTATTATATATGAATCAGAAGCTAGGTTTGTTCTCTTTCTGTATGCTAGATTGTATTTGAATTTATTCGTTGATTTGTAAATTACGGTTTGAGATTCTACTTGCAATATTACAATCATCATTTCCCTTTTGTTTACATTCTGCATGTTCGCCCTAATCGCAAATTGCTCCGGATTTCCCAGTAGATATAACTGTGAATAGAGAGAGAATGACGCTGCCGCCTGTTGTTTACTTCTTATTAGGAACATAAGTGTCAAAATGAGAAATAGCTATGGATAACGGCCGATTGTCTGACAACAGTGCCATTCTTCGTGGTTTGTTATCTCCAATTGTTTTCCTTTAATTCCGAGGTATCATTTTTGTAACGTTTCGGAAATTTGTGTATTTTGTATATAATTTATTAGATCTAGGGAGATTTTAAATTTTAATTCCATAAGGTAGGCAGTAGGAAAACACTAGCATTCTGCTGAAATCTTTCCTGAGGCAGGCCCATTTAAATTATGGATTAAGAAGGAAAGAGACAGCTGGTCAACTAAACGAGCCAAGTATCATTGTATGTCCAGTTTCACGACAGGACACGAAGGGTCTCGGGAAAAAGCAAGCTTCCGGTTTGTCCGACTTTGCTTTCCTTAATCTGAGGATTCACGGTCTTGTTCATTCTGTCCGTGACAACCCAACAAAATTGAAGTGTGCGCGTTTTTTCGTGCTCGTTTTCTCTTGTTTAAAGTACTGTATTAAAAGTGATATTATTATTCAAATTGATGAAATATTTCTATACGCACCCAAGACGTAGTAAATTCTTCCCGTTGGACGGATTTTCCCGACCACAGTCAACCGGTCGGAAGCGAACCGATCCAATAAAGAAATCGGTCCGAAGAGAGTCCAGGGAATCTCCAGTTGATAGCTTCCACACCGGTTCATCAGCACACCGGCACGGCAAAGTAACCACCATCGCATTGGCGCGCGAAACGCCATAGCATTTGGCATCACCTTCATTCGCCAATTCACCATAGACCGCCATTGATCAACTATCGTCGATCGAGTGCATCGAACCCGTCGACAGATCATCGACCGTAAGCAGTCAACAGCTCTTTTTACTTTGGAGTGTGGCATCCGGTGAGGGGGCCACGGTGTAATTCTTTGCCAGTCATAAGACTGAGGATAGCCATGCCACCGAAGTGGCCCGAAAGATGGCGCTGAAATTACAGTACCATTTTCGGTGCAAAGGCCAATAATTCTGGCGAAATTTGCGAAATGGGCGAATCTGCTTTTGTAAACAAACATTTTAATGGGCGTTTTCTAGCGAATAAACGCTCAACTTTAAAAATTAAGACCAAAGCTGGCTAGAGGAAGCCTTCTTTTACCCGATTGTGGTCTTAGTTTAAGAAATTTAGCTTTTATTCGTGAGAAATCATCGATTTAAATGTTTGTTTACGAATGCAGATTCGCCCATTTCGCAAATTTCTCCGGAATTACGTTATGTTTTCGTTTAAGTTCTATGTTTTGTCGTCGTGCTTGAAACCCGGAATATACCACACCCGACAATGGATTTTTATCCCGTTCACTATTTCAAACTTAAAGTCGGACATAGTGCGCTGTAAAACGCTTTATGCCCAACTTTTAACGTATGTATAGAATGGGAGATAAACCCATTGTCGGGTGTGACTTATTCCGATTCTCAACTGGAATGAGAATAATTCATCAGCATTATCATTATAAACCATTTTTATCACCAAGAATTGTGCTTAAGATAACAATAATTACTATTAGGCTTAGTGACGTTTAACGCACGCACACTACAACGCCATTTAGATCAAAGGAGTGCAAGTAAGGAAGGAAATCATTTGGAGGAAAACAAACCATCATTCCTCTGCAAGGTCAGTATCTTTTTCGAAAGAAATTTCTATTTCTATCTCAATCCCGCATGTTAAATTCCGTTCACTGAAACGGAAAAGTAAAGAATCGAAAAGAAATTTCTGCAGCAGTATCCACCTGAAAAGAACGAAAAATAATGGAAGCTGTCACTTTTACTTTCGGAACAATGTTCCGCTCGATTACTCCGTAAATGAAGGTGACATTTCGTTCCATGCAGATCAATTGTCAAAATTCCGCTTGGTAATATTGAACAAAATTCCGTAACCTCTCTACTTTTTAAGTCGATACTGGCCTGCATGCACCAGAAAGGGGAAGGTGACTAAACGTCAAAAAGCCTAATTTTAAAAGTGCGTAATCTGCGAGTTTTAGCTGTACGTTATGCTTTGTTCATACTACAAGTTGCAACAAAAAACGGGTTAAAAATTTCCAATAAAAATTTCCAAAACACCCCTGTATTATGTTACAAGCCTGTAGTCTGAACAAGGCATTAGAATGCCAATTAAAACAACAGTTGTTACTATACAGGGAGACCTTAAAAAAAACACAAAACAACAAAAAAAAAAAACAACAAAAAAAAAAAAAAAAAAACCCCCCCAAAAAAAACACCGTATAGATGCTATAGAAAATTGAGGAAATATCCAACACGTTGGATACATACGTACACTCCAAAAAAAAACGTTTTCATTTTACTCAATTTTTGAAGTACAATTGTATACTATCTCTTTTTCTCTCACGGAAATGTTATTTAATTTCCGTAAAAAGTGGATGTTTACTCTTAAAATGAGTAGATCGTATCTTTTTACGTCTCTGTAAAAAAATTGAGTAATTCATTTTCGTGAAAGGGGAGAAAAAGAGATATCTTTTTTGCGGTGGCCCAGTTCCCCTCGAAAAGGCTTCCTTTTTGGCCATATTGGCGTAAATTATAAATTCCGTGTACAATTGTACTCAAAAATTTAGGAAAATGAAACGGGCGTGTAGAAAAAGCGTGTAGCCCATGCAGCATAAGCTCACAAAAATGCCAAACTGTGAATTTATCTCTGAAGCGGTTTGGCACCTTCACTGCGCGCGCGAAAATCCAAATCGATCTCAATTTATTTACTTTCATTGCTTGTTTGACTCCGTGTCGTTTGTAAAATAAAATCGCGTATCGTGTTAAATTGCAAATTCCCCGAGAGTAATGAAAAAAAGTAATCAAAATGAATTTGTAATTTTATCTATAATTTTCCGTCAAACCTCAAACGATGGGGATTACTGGTTTGATTCCCTTCCTGGAGAAAGCATCCGGTCGCTTTCACTTGCGTGACTTCCGTGGCCAATGCGTCGCGATCGACAGCTACTGTTGGCTGCACAAGGGGGCCTTTGCATGTGCGGACAAGCTGGCCCGCGGCGAATCGACCGATGTCCACATACAGTACTGTTTGAAGTACGTGAATATGTTGCTATCGTATGACATAAAACCGATTCTTGTATTTGATGGCCGGCACCTCCCAGCCAAAGCTATGACCGAAGCCAAGCGACGGGAGTCCAGAGATAGTTCGAAGAAACGGGCAGCAGAGTTACTGCGGTTGGGTAAGACTGAAGAAGCCAAGAGCTACCTTCGACGATGTGTGGATATTACCCATGAGATGGCTCTTCAGCTAATCCGGGAGTGCCGGAATAGGAACATAGACTGCGTGGTGGCTCCTTACGAAGCGGATGCTCAGCTAGCTTACTTAAACAAAAAGAGAATTGCACAGGCTGTGATTACTGAGGATTCCGATTTAATGCTGTTCGGGTGCAACAAGGTATTATTCAAACTGGACCTGACCGGAACTGGCTTGATTATCGAGGCAGAGAAGCTGTATCTGGCAATGGGTTGCAAAGAAGAGAAGTACACATTTGATAAGTTCAGATATATGTGCATCCTGTCTGGGTGTGACTACTTGGAATCGCTTCCTGGGATCGGATTAGCCAAAGCCCGAAAGTTTGTCCTGACGACTGAAGAAACCGATATCCGGAGAGCACTAACCAAAATTCCAGCTTATCTCAATATGAGGCAACTGGATGTTTCGGAGGAGTATAAAATTAACTTTCTGAAAGCGGATGCAACTTTTAAGCATATGGTGGTGTATGATCCGGTTGAACGTAAGCAAATTCGGCTAAATGATCCGGAAGAAATGGGCACCGACCCGGAACTGTGTTGCAATGCCGGAGACCTACTGGAAGAGGAAACTGCATTCCAACTCGCACTGGGTAATTTGGATCCCTTTTCTATGAAACGATTGGACAATTGGCATCCAGACGACCCGAACTGGCAGGCGATGGGGGGTCAAACTTCCAGTTGGAAACAAACGGCGGTGACAAAGCATCCCAGCGTTTGGAACGGTTCCGCCTACGAGGGACGAAAGCCAAAACAAATCAATATTTCTGAAGAGCTCACAACAGTACGGAATGTGTTCAAGGTAGAGACTGTAAGGCGACCCGTTCCAAATCCGGATTTTGAAGAATTAGAAAAGAAAGAATCCATTGACGATGTACTGCAAGCGTACGGAATTAAACCTAAGGAACAACCTCCACTAAAACGGCTTTGCCTATCAAGTACAACAAGCATACAGCGTCAGCAGAGGAAGACTATCGATTTTGACGAAGTTCAGGTCTCGCGAGATATGACTGAGCCGGAGAAAAGTCCTCCTCGGAGAAATCCTTTTCAAGTAAGTTTGATTTGCGTTCATCATAGTCGTAAAGTGATTCCAGGTTTTGTAAATTTTAGATTACCTCATCGGCCCCAATTTCAATCAATCGCCGTTCGACGGAGTCAAACCCATTGACGTCACCAATGAAAATCACCTCGGAAAACAGTTCCCTTCTGCGACAGGTCAGTCCGGTAAAAAAAATCGAATTCGATTCCAGGCCAACGCTGCAAATTCGAACCAAAACGGAAAAGCTTAGCCGGTTCAAACGAACCGTGATTTCAAGCGATGGTCAGAAGGTCATCAGTCGGTTCTTCTCGGCTTCCACCTCTACGCAACAGGCGGTGACGAACGTAATCAGTTCAGGCGATGAATCGCCACCGCATGATGAGCTAGAGGAAACGAGCTCTCTTCAAACGGCCAATGTGTACCTGCTTTCACCGGAAGCCAGGGGAGAGAAGACTCCCAAAAAACAGCGTCCTCAATTGCACAACGGTGGTAGCTGCTCGCCAGCTCCTCCGGTAAAGGGGGAACGCAGTGTTGAGAAGTTGGACAGTGGTTTCGTGGATGATCCCGTGGAGGGATTCAGTTCATCACAGAAGGAGAACGAATCTGATCAGGTGAAACCGTCATCCCGGTTGGCTCTGTTTGTTAAGAAGGAACCGACTCGGGTGGGTGTTGAGAATACAGGGAAATGGGAGAATAGTGACGACAAGACTGACGAAGCGGATATTGTTGAGATTAAGGATGACGATGACGATGATGATGATGGGGCAGTAATGGTTGAAAATAACAAGAAGATTAGTCCTAGTCGTCCAATTGTTAGCCGTAGTAGTAGTAGTCAGAAAAAGTTTACCTGTAGACGGGTAGGGCTGTCCCGGAACAAAAGTTCGAAAGACGTTGGACCAACTCAGAGCAAACTGTCGATGTTTGGATTCCAGAAAAAGTAAGTGAGAAATGGATAGCTATCACGGGTTTATTACAGTATTCGTTCAAATTATTATTCTTCATTTTAGATTACAATTGAAGTGAAAATATACAAGACTATGGCTATCGGTACGCACTGCCTCACTCACTGCCCCCAGAGAACGAAAAGCATTTTAATTAAGATCGAAGACTATCAGCATTGTTGTTTTAATAAAATCATCGTTGAATTTTGTTCCAGTGTAAGGTGAGTCGCTTTATTGTGCGAAATCCTTGAACTAGATCAATCGGGTTAATTTTTGGAGGCAACCGCGTACATGTGATTCTCGACTCCTAATTGGTTCATCCGAAACTTCACCATACCGGATTCTCCCCAGTCTTCTCCCAGAGAATCAATCGCCAGCCAGTAGTCCATCCCTTCCTGCTGACCCCAACCGATCACCTTAAAGCTGTGGACGCCAACGCATCGTTCTGTCTGGCCATCGTAGACACCGCCACCGCTGCCGTATTCAAGGTAGTCGGCACATAGCTTGAAACTTGCCACCACAGGTCCATTCTCCATAATTTCGTACTTGATATTATTCACAACAGCGTCTAACGCCACAACCTTCGCCACCGTTCGCCTATTATCCGCCACGTATTTCCCGGCGTTTTTGCACATCCGTGGACAAGTCAGATCATCAACCGAACAGTCCGATTCTGTCGAATATGGTAAGCAATCCTCTTCGACCATGCCGACTTTTCGGGCATACTGCAGCACTTTCGACACGTATCCTCCGGCACAGGGATCTTTTCTGAACAACGCGCACTCATCACAACAGGTCAGCGGATCGTAAGCACTGAAGGTTCTTGTCACACTGTCATTGGAAGAGGTACATGACCGATCGGTAAGCATCGAGGTAACAGCGAAGGCGTAGTCCGAACTGCAGCATCCTTGATTATGTACCATTGCAATCGATGGACAACCGGGCCATTGATGCCGAGCGTCGAACTGCTCCGGAATGGCTATGACCGATGGACGGGTCGGTTGATTGTTGAATCCAAACTTCTTCAGCTGAGTGTCGATGAAGGAGGGCTGATTTGACTCGGTGTCGAGCCGCTGGCGCAGATAGGATATGGCGTTGTCGAGGTGCCCTCCAGATTCCTGGGACGAATCGAGCATCTTTTTCCAGTTGAAATGCGGAAAATCCGCGATCACGGAGGTGACGACCAGTACGAGGATCAAACGTTTCATGGTGAAGGGTAGCGCTATGAATGGGCGTGCTTGGAAATGGGTTATAGAATCTCCTCATCGATGTTGTTCGAAACAGGTTGAATCGATTATCTTATCGATGCAATCATCTTATGAAAAATTGATTGGGAGCATTGATCTATTCAGCACATGTTTACATAACAAGTTGGTGTACTGCAAGTTTCGCTTACTGTATAATTATAACCTTACCAATAATAGGACATGATCGTAACTTACACGTGCTTGTGTTCTACTTATTTCGTGGCATCTCAATTTAGTGTTCCAAATGAAATCCTGGGTTTTCCTCAAACCTACTTCTACAAACCGGTACATCACATTCGAACCATTTCAGTGTCCAAAAAATCGCACCCAGTCACCTCCAGCCTGGTGTTGTTCTGTAGCTACGTACTACTGGCGGGTGTTTTTATGGCGATAAAATTCAATCGAAGCTGCATTGCTGGTTCTGTGCAAATGGGCGTCATAACAACAAACAGTGCTCCTACTAGTCACATTGCTATGCGAAGGGCAAAGAAACGTAGAACTAAACGTTACAACGACAAATCCTTAAGAATATCAATCCTGCGAAAGGTGTAACGTTAATTTCTGAACTTTCGCAACCAAGTCGATCGGATCGCAACACCTGGTCCGGAAGCAGCTCAACCGACTGAAGCTGAACGAAGGCGATCCGATGAGACCTCATCTACTGGCGTTCGACTATTTGGTCCGGCAGATGAAGACGGCTGGTGCCAAGGTTGAAGATGCTGACCTGGTGGTATTGCTGTTCCAGACGCTGCCAGATTCGTATGACCCTCTAGTAACGGTCCTGGAAAACGTTCCAGAGCAAGACCCGAAGGTGGAAGTCGTGAAGCAGCGGCTATTGGCTGAAGATTTGAAACGTCAAGAGCGAAATGGAGGAGTTGGCGAGGCAAAAGGGGCTGCGTTTTCCGGCGACAAAACGAAGAAACCCTTCAAGTTCCTGGGTAAGTGCCATAAGTGTGGCAAGCGTGGACACCTCAAGAAGGACGCGGCGGCCAATCAGCGGAAAGCGGTAAGTTTTGTGGCGAGCCGGGGCAACATCAAGTCGAAGAGTGGCAAGATCGTCTTTAAGCTCGATTCGGGATCCAGTGACCACCTCACCAACGACAGCGAAGCGTCGTTCGGTGGTCCGGAAGCTGAAGCAGCCGATTTTTATTAACGTGGCCGCCAATCTCTTCTTGCGAAAACGGTCGGTGAGCTCCATGGCAACAGCAACAAACAATTCCCGTTGCACATGAAGGAAGTACTGTACATCCCGGAGTTGCACGACAATTTGATGTCCGCGAAGAAGCTCGTCACGACCGGCGTGCAGGTAAACTTCGTCGACAAGGTCGCAATATTGAAGAAGGACGGGGAAGTTATTGCCACCGCCCAACTGAGGGGCGGGCTGTACGAGCTGGAGATTGACCTGGAACGCCCAACCGTGAATTTGTGCATGTCGGAGACAGATGAGCTCTGGCACAGGCGGCTTTGACATTTAAGCGGGCAAGGAATGAAGGCGATGGCATCGAATAACCTGGTGACTGGTGCCGAATTTCGTGGAGGCAAGCTGAGTTTCTGCGACGCTTCTGTGCAAGGGAAGCAATGCCGCGACCCTTTCAGCGGATCTCGTAATCGAGCGACCAGGCTCCTGGAAAGGATCCACTCGGACGTGTGTGGCCCCATCGACCCCCCTGATTGGGATTGGGACGGATCGCGAATCTCGTGAGCTTCATCGATGACCATACCCACTTTGCGGTGCTGTACATGATGAGGAGAAAGTCCGAGGTCTTCAGCATTTTCCAGGAATATAAAGCCATGGCGACGGCGAAGTTCGGCTTGAAAATTTCAAGCTTGACAGTGGACCAAGGACGTGAGTATGGCTCAAATGCGCAAAAAGATTTCTATTCTAGAAAGGGCATCCAAGTCGAACCGACGGTGGCATACACGCCACAGCAGAATGGCGTTGCGGAAAGGTTCAACCGAACTGCTCCATGCTGGTCGATACGACGTGATACGACCGTACCCGTTGGCTGAAAGCCGTTCAAGAGGAACTCGATTCGATAGAGGCGAACCAAGTATGAAAATTACAACGTGCTCCGCCTAACGATGTTTCTTCCATCGGCCCGCAAATGTCCGATTGAAACAATTGCAGTTCTTCATTAGCCCTGGATCCAACGTGGTTGAACGGTAATCTTGTTTTTTTCCGACGGCACAAATTTTACAGTCAGCGCAGTTCGTACCATCGTAGCTGACGTCATTCGCTAGTCCGTTCTTGAGTTTCGCCAAACTTATGGAGTTCAGATGTCCCATTCGTTGATGCCCTCAACTTTGCTGTTGCTCGGGGTGAACACGTAAGCGCTGGGGAGCTCTTCTGTTCTAGCTTGTACATGTCGTTCGAACGACATCCGGTAGCGATTACCTTGCCGCTAAGATTTACCACCTCACAACCAGTCTTCCTGAAAATAACTATGTGGCCTTGGTCTGCAATCTTACCTACTGAAAGTAGGTTTACTGCCAGCTCCGGAATCAGCTCAACGTTTCGCACTTCGATCGAATCTGGGTTGCAGGTGGGTTGTAGCTTGGCAGATCCTTCCGCAACGATGTTCATCACGGTCTTATTCGCCGCGTAGATACTACCATTCGCTTCACGAAGATTCTCCAACAATTCCTTGTTATTGGTTAGATGCTTGGCAGAACCAGAATCGAAGTACCAACTGTTGTCTGCTGCAGTGTCGCGCACCGACAGTACGCAAAAGGCGTCTCCTTTGTTCTTCGGTTCACTTCGTTTGGCTGGTTCTTTGGCTTGACAATTTTTCGCAATGTGACCAAATTTCTCACACCGCCGACATTTTGGTCCTTTACTCGTCTAGTTTGTTGTTTCGTTGCTATGGTGACCATGGTAACCACTTGAATTTTTCTTCGTTGAAACGAACGCCGGTTCCATGGTAACCGCTGACACGTCCGTCTCCTGGAGCAACTTGGTTTTGATGATGTCACCTGTGATTTCGATGCCGGAATTTTCCAGGCCCATCACCATAGGACGATATTCCTGAGGCAAGCCAGCCAACAGTAGCATACCAATCCACTTGTCGTCCAGTGGGAATCCGATTCCGATTGTTGTACGTATGTTTCCATACAACCACAGCTGGTAAAATTCGTCGTAATTAGCTTGTGCAGAAGTGCCCACTGGCGCGTTAGTCCGGTATCTGCGAAGGTGTTGGTCAACTTTTTCCACACTTCCGCTGCTGTCTTTACCTCCTCGACGTGAATATAGTTCACCTGATCGATCAGCAGGATGATCTTGCCTCGCGCATCAACCGCAGGAATAGTTCCGTCCGCATTCGTGGTAGGCTGCACCGCGTCCCAAAGGTCCTCCACTTCCAGAAAAGTCTTCGCTGCAAACTTCCACGTTCTCCAGTTTTCGCGACCAACTAACCGTTCGATTGCCGGATGGTTCTGTGTGGTTGGGACTACACGCCCTGAGTCTCCGGATCCGTTACTTCTACCTGGGTTCGACATGGCTTTTAGATCTTGAGATTTTAACTAAACTATCTGAGCCCATAACCTAATGGGCAGCAGAGCTTAAATAAAACGCGTGTTGTCTAATGAACGATTAAAGAATTAATGAAAATTTTATTAGGTATCCAAGGTAACATAAAGTCATGGGTTGCTTCGATTTCATCACGGTTTCACCGTTCAAGACCAGGGACGATGGAAGTCCAGACTCCCTGCGCTGCTGATTAACATATCTCCAAAAAGATTTCGGACGTGATTTCAGCTTTCTTTGGACATTTGGTTGGTATCGAGAGTAGCATAGACGAATAACCTGCTTGAACTCGTAATTGAGCCTCACGTAGAAATGTTTCAAGGGAAGCGTGCGATATTTTGTGTATCTTCTTAGTGCTGCTCTCTTGGTCGATTTAAGCTTTTTTAGTTCCTTCTTCTGCCATGGATTTGAAGAGAGTCTTCTGGCGAATAGTTTTCGGCACATGCCTGTCAATGGCGTATGCCAAGACATGAGAAAATATGAGTGCGGCATTGTTAACGCCATCAGTGTTGTCCAGAATTGTATCCCAGTCTATGTTGGCCAGCACCTCGGTTATGCTACGATGGTTGGGTTTCCGGAAATCATACGAAACAGGCGCTGGAAAGTCAGCATAGTCGTTGTGGGTGATGAGAGACATGCTTAACCAAAGGGGGCGGGGGCCGTAGAGATGAACGGAGCGGTGTCTCGAGCACTTACAAAACAGAGGTCCAAGCTGCGGTGATTTTCGTTCACTACGTGGTTTATTTGGGAGAGTGTTGCCACGCATTAGCAATCGAGAAGATGTAAAGCCTCTGAATGAAGCACGGATCTTTCGCAGTCAGGATGGAGAAAGCCACTGTAAGACGATTTCCACGAAATATCCGCCAAATTTAAGTCACCTAGCATCATAAACTACTTCGTTGAAGCCGAGTTTTCAACTATAGACTATCTCTTCCAGCCTCGCGATATGACATTGATGGATTTCTTTCGAATTGAATAGTCACACCAGTTTACAATTGAAACTTAGCAATGCAGTTTTGTATAATAATTGCCTACCGATAGATTTGGAACTTCTATTTTCAAACACCTTTAAAGAGTGGGTCAGTTTAGGTACGAGTTTATAAATCATAAATTAACACCAAGACAATATAAACATTATATATTCATATAAGGGAAGCTGATCATACCTTCTGGTAACTAAGAGTTTGTGATTAATAATAACAATAGTCAAAACACTTTGAAGGTGAGGATAAAAGGAACGTAAAATCAAAACCAAAAGATCACTTACTTAGTAGAATGCATAACAAAAACGAAATACACCGACAGGGAAAATAAATTGCACTTTACTCCTCTTTGCTCCTAAAACAGCTGATTGCATCCACTGATGGCTCTGCTTATCACTAAACTGATTTCGACTCTCTCTCTCTGTTGCTCTTATGAGATAATCTACAATTGCACCTCTGTCTATCTGAAATTTGAAAACTGAGTTTTAAACAGACTCTCAGACGTCTAAGACAAAAATCAGGCACCTCTCGCTCCCAAACAAACGCCACGGTTACCACTCGGAATGTATATCCTGATCCGCTTTTCTCGTCCTTCTAGTTTCGTTGAACATTTCCATAGCAAAAAAGTAACATAAATTTAAAACACTAATATGTACACCACGTTTCAATGTGCCAAGAAAGAACCCCATACACTACGAGAAGTAATTCCAACTACTGCCGTTCATTTCCTCCGCTGCAGCCAGTTGCTCATCCGGCTAACGACCAGAGGCCACAGGATAATGAAAGCCAATAGCCGTGGGGAGATGTCCTCGAACGGCCACCAGGGTGGGAAGTTTTTGGCCGTCAGTCGTTGCGAAACCTGTTGCTGTTGGTGAGCGTTGCGCAGACCGGCCACGGATTGTTCCACAACGTTGATTCGGTTGTTGACCTGCTGGACACTCGCATTGAGGCGGTCTATGGCTCTGGCGAGCTGAGCGGTCACCTCCGCGTTGTAACCACCGGCCATCGTGGACGAAGAGTTGATACTGTGGAATAGCTCTCGGTCCGTGCCAACCCCGGACGACTGCGACAGTCGACTGCGGGACATATGAACGGATGCGGACTCGATCGGACGGAACGTGGATTCGGATTCCGAGTCGTCAACCGTGTCAATGTACTCGTCATCGCTCATGCAACCCCCCCCTCCGGAACCCGCGCCGCCATCCGTTTTTTGACCGGTGGCGCCGGCCCGCCACGGCGGACCCGCGGGCCCCCCAGGCCCCGCCCGGTCCCCAAACGCTGACACCCCGCTGCCCGCCCCCCATACTGCACTCCATGAAGTTTGCCACGTTTTCCGTGTATGACATGGTTTCAACGATCTGTGTGGAGGGAAATAACGGATTTAACATAATAGGACTAAGGATGAAATTTGTCAGAAGCAGATAATTTCCCATCAACGTGAGAGGCTCTAGGAGTGGACAGTAATTTATTGCTAGAACTAAGAAAATTGAAGAGAAAGCATTGATAGTTCCGTTTAGAGTAACGGCAGGTTATGAAAATTGAAAGATACAAGTTGAAAACGAGCGAAGGGCATATGAAGGTAGTATACAATCGGGCGCATAATCTTTTACCAAGCTACCCCAGATGTGGGGTAGGCAAGGGGAAGGATACCCCCCTGACTGGTAAAAGAGTATGCGACCGATCGTGCTCTTATACTACCTGGGGGTGAGAGATTATTTGTTGCTGTTTGGGTTTATTTTTGGCATGCACCGACTATTTCACACATATTATTCCTCTCGTCATACTATACTACTTGTAGACCTCGGAGAGGAACGACGGTGAGTGGTGCAAATACTGGTCCCAACCAGTATGAGTTAATGGATTCCCCCATTATGGGCTTTCTACACTTTGATTGTTGTTTTGCTGTATTCTTGTCAACAGGTATCCTCCCCCTTGCCTACACCGCATCTGGGGTAGCTTGGTAAAAGATTATGCGCCCGATTGTATACTACCTGCATATGCCCTCCGCTCGTTTTCAACTTGTATTTTTCAATTTTCATAACCTACCGCTACTCTAAACGGAACTATCAATGCTTTCTCTTCAATTCTCTTAGTTCCAGCAATAAATTACTGTCCACTCCTAGAGCCTCTCATGTTGATGGGAAATTATCTGCTTCTGACAAATTTCATCATTAGATATCGTTACTCCGCGCATTGGGAGAATACAACAAAACAACAATCAAATAATAGGACTAGCTTTTCGACGCGACTACTTACCTTCTTCAGCTCATCGACGTACTTTTGCATGGCCACTTCTTTGGGCATTTCTCCCAGCCGGTTCCATGCGTCCCATTTGGCTCTGAAACAAAAATCCACTGGCAATGAGCTTATCTACCTGATCGGATTGGGCAATTGAGTCGTACCTGCTGACAACTTCCCAGAATGCCGGTCTCCGCTCGCAGCACTGTCCTTTGGTCGCTTGTTTGAAAAGCGAGTAGAAGTTCAATAGCATATCATTGCTCGGCTGATACGGACCTGTTTGGGGCAAACGAAAACAAACAACGAATCAAGTCATTACATTACGTGCGCAATCAGAGTTCAACTGTCGGTCAAACTTAATGATAATTGCCTGGCAGCGTGACACAAGGGAAGTTTCTTATTAATTTAATCTGCTCCACGCCTCCTTCTAATCAACGTTTATCAATGGGTTGGATATGATCACGTCTTTCGCAAGGTGCGAAAAAGGCACGATCCAAGGTCATAACGACGCTGAAGATGATGATGGTGGTTGAGTTTGAAAAGCATGGTACCAGGTAACAAGCAAAACCGTGTTGTGATGATTAAGGGGGGGGGGGGGGGGGGTCACTTGGCGTGGATCTCAACGCAAGAAGTGCTGGTGTTGAGGGGAGGTAGATTTAATAGCTCCTTCGCGGCCAATTACCGACCAACCGGGTCTAACACAATAACACAAACAGCATGAGTCTTAATAATTCATATGTGTGCTACTTCGGCGTGTATAATAGGTGTAACGTTTATAAAGTGAAGTATATAGGAGGCTGCTGTGTGTCAGTAAAGTGACCTAAACGCCACTATAATCAATCAACTTCTTTTTTTTTGTATTCTTATATTCCGGACATCAAACAACGTCCATTAAAACTAAACTAAACCAGAAATAATATTTACTAAAATGAGAGATGTCCGCTGATCTCTGAAAAACTGCGGAATCCCGTTACTCGGCTCCTTTGAGTTGTTCTAGCGACATTTCTGGAGCAACAATAGAATAGGACCTAACAGTACTTGCAAACAAAGTATTGCAAGCGTTTTCCTCGCAAAGGCATCATTGTGAATGGGAAAGTTTACCCTGCCCGATTGTGTTGTTGGTTTTCGTCGTTAACCGGAGGATAACCGGAGGCTTCGCGAGGAACGGGCTAACAAGACTTTGTTTGCTGTTAGGCCCTATTCTAGTGTTGTTTCAGATTCGAGCAATTGTTAGTATCTTAATGAGCCTGTGCAAGCTGCTATAATTGTTTTGACTTTTACTGTGAGCCGTGTTTTGGTGTTGTCTCACTTACTCTCACAGGATGCTTGAAAACATGGCTCACAGGAAAAGTCAAATTTTTTATGGCGTGCACAGGCTCATCCGTTTGAACCCAGCAATAAAAATGTTAGAGTTAGACGTTGTTAGACATTTGTTCGACATGACCAACATAAGGCTTTAAGCACCAGTGGCATGCTTTCAGGAGGAATTTGTTACGCTTTGCTGTCATTCTCTTTTCAGCGTGCTTAACCAAAATAAGTCGCGATAAGCACTGATGAGGCGGAAGTGTGACATCACATATCATTTCAAAACATCGAGTCGAAGCCGTGAGTCGAAGTCGTGAGTCGAAGTAGTGAGTCGTGAGGAAAATGTCGACAAGATGTTTTGGAATACGCACAGATGTTTCACCTCCGTTACTTAAGTGGGCACCCGGTCTAAAGCTTCATGATCTGACTAGGTGGATTTCAGCGTTGCCAGAGCATCTATTTATGTGTAATTTAATTTAATTTCAATAGTTATTAATTTACGGTAGAAATAATACTAATTTTGCAACATTAACACTCCTAAGGGATTTTTTTTAAAGAAAATCCAAACGAAGATCCTGGGTTCTAACGTGTGAAAACATAAGCAATAGTCCGGAAGTCGCAAGACTTCAGAGGGCTCTTGCAAAGGATCACACGATTGAACTTGGGAATCTGAAAAATGAGGATGGAGTTTTTACAAAAACTCCTAGTGAAACGTTAACGTTGATGATGGAAACACATTTTCCTGAATCAGTTTTGTGTGTAGATCCAATCAGAGATGGATCACTTGAAGATGAAAGAAGTTCTACAAGGACATCTTAAATGTCTGTTAGAACAAAAATCGCCGCAAAAGACTTGGCTGATAAAATCTTTAAGAAAGCCAGGGTAGAAAATGCGTTGAGATCTTTTCAGCCTTACAAATCTGCAGGAATGAACGGGATATTTCCAGCATTACTTCAAAACGGCGAAGCAGTGTTGATCTCGCCATTAATTGAGATTTTTAAGGCAAATTTAAGACTCAACCATATTCCAACTTCATGAACACAAGTAAAAGTTATCTTCATACCTAAAGTAGGAAAGCGAGACAAGGCGCATCCTAAATCATACAGACCCATTAGTCTTTCATCAGTCCTATTAAAGACTATGGAAAAAGTGTTTAATGATTATATCAATTCAAATTACATGAACAAGCATCCACTATCTGAGTTCCAGTTTGCTTACCAGTCTGGTAAGTCAACAGTTACGGCACTGCATAGTGTGGTTTCAAAGGTAGAAAAAGCTCTATCGGTAAAAGAAATAGCACTTTGTTCTTTCTTAGATATTGAAGGAGCTTTCGACAACGCTTTCGTCTATGGCTCGTGCCATGAAGAAAAGGAACTTTGACATGAACATAATTATCTGGGTTCATACCATGCTCGCAAAAAGAGAAATCACTTCGGAGCTGGGAAGTTCGTCCATTACAGTACGGGCAACGAAAGGTTGTCCCCAAGGAGGAGTCACCACTAATGTGGTCCTTAGTTTTAGACGATCTTCTAAGAAGCATGAGCTTAGAGAAAAAAGGTTTCGAGGTTGTAGGTTTTGCAGACGATATAGTCATTATAGTGAGGGGAAAATTTGACAACATCATTTCAGAAAGAATGCAATGGGCCCTAAAATTTACCCAGTCTTGGTGTATCAAGGAGGGCCTTAGCATAAATCCATCAAAAGTAGTAATTCTACCTTTCACTAGGAAAAGGAAGTTTAGTCTAAAAGCGTTTCAGCTAGGAGGATTAAAGATTCATCTTAGTGAACAGGTTAAATACTTAGGAGTGATACTGGATGCCAAACTGAACTGGAATGCTCATCTTGAGTGTGTGATCGGTAAGGCAACCAGTGCTTTCTGGATATGCTCAAAAACACTTGGCAGAAAATGGGGTCTAAGGCCAAAAATGATAATGTGGATTTATACATCCATAATACGTCCAAAAGTAACGTATGCTTCTCTTGTGTGGTGGCCAAAAACAAAAGAGGCTACTGCACAGAAAAAGCTTACAAAACTTCAACGGCTAGTATACATTGCTATAACGGGAGCGATGCGCAGCACTCCATCAAATGCGTTGAATGCAATTCTAAATCTGCTGCCTTTGCACGAATACGTGCAACTAGAAACGGAAAAGAGTATGCTTAGACTTAAACGGCTGAATACTTTCCTGTCTGATGACTTAGTCGGTCACCTGAAGTTTTCAAAATGGGCCAGTGATGTACATGAATGGAGACTGGATGAAACCTGTGGAAAACCATGACATCCCTTACGACATATGTGAAACTTCACGTATAGATTGGGAAGTCGGAGGTCCCACTGTTCGCCATGGCTCCATAAAATTCTTCACAGATGGCTCAAAAATTGGAACAAAAACGGGAGCAGGAATCTTCGGCCCTGGGGTAGAAATCTCAGTGGCGATGGGAAACTATCCAACGGTTTTCCAAGCGGAGATCTTTGCTATAATAAAATGTGTTAACGTTTGTCGGAAGAGGAAATATAGACATGCAAATATTTGTATTTTTACAGACAGCCAAGCGGCACTCAAGGCGTTAAGTAATTATAAATGCACATCCAAACTTGTCTGGGAATGCATTCTTTCACTGCGAAAGGTGTACCAAGAAAACTCGGTAAATTTATTCTGGGTTCCGGGACACTGTGGCATTGAAGGGCAGACGAGCTTGCTAAACAAGGTTCAAATGCACAGTTTATTGGCCCAGAACCATCCTGCGGTATATCATACTGTGCCATAAAAATGGAATTAAAATCTTGGGAAGTGCAAAGGGTGAAGACCAATTGGTTGGTCACCACAAAGTGTGTTCAAGCAAAAAGGTTTATAATTCCAAATGTTACAATCAGTAAAAAGCTTCTGGAGCTCAATAAGAGAGTTCTTTGTACCTATACTGGCCTAGTAACCGGACATTGCCCGAGTAGATATCATTTGAAAAACATTGGCCAGGTTCAGAATGATATCTGTCGTTTCTGTAACATGGTACGTGAAACCTCGGAACATCTGCTTTGCAGTTGTGGTGCTGTGTACAAGAGCAGACTTAAATTTCTGTACAGTGGCTATATGCAACCTAAAGAAATTTGGACTGCAAATCCTGGAAAGGTGGTGGATTTTATAAACTCAATTTTGCCTGACTAGGAGACGCGTCTTGGGCTGGTCACTTGACAAATGGTGATCTAGCTTTAAGATGCGAATTAGAATAGTAAACAGGGGTATACCACAAAAGTTCAACTCAGTGGACGCAGTGGTTCTACGCCAGAAAAAAAAATGTTTTAAGATATGCTTTATGAATATCCATTTGCTTTTGAATTGATCAATTGCCCATGAACTACAGAGACATGCAACATTAAACAAAGCCACATGATAGCTTGAGACGCAAATTCTCTGGTAAAGTTTTGAAAATCACGTTGACGAGATTACTGAGCAATTACAATTTATCTGTACATTTACGCACCAAACCTTAGTGATCTAGAAATTTTTTTGCCTAATATACAGCATCTCGGATAAAATATATTCCACATTTTTCCAATATTCCCCCCCCCCTTTACCATTAATTCAAAACCCCAAACCAGTAGTTAAATCATTTTTATATAAATTTGAATTATTTTTCATACTTATCGCTTTCAAGAGCTTGAATTTCGAACATACTTTCTAGACCAGATTTTGAACTCTGCCTTGTTCAGTACCCAACTAGCACACAAAACATCTTTTATATTCAACACTTAGTTTTCATGTTTCATTTTAGTAATTCTGCAGTAACAAAAAGCATATTTGGTTACAGCAGAGTATATTTCACATACACGATATACTAGATATTTCATTGATGTTGCTCAAATGGTTTGCCAAGACCGTTCAAAACAAACATTGGAGTTAGTGGAGACCTGTTTGTCTTTGTTAACTTGCAGCTAAGTAAATTTAATCTTGATGTTGCATACTTAATATTTTCCAGTGTATGTGATGTTTATTATGAAAAATTTTGACCTCCAGTGCAACATAACAAATATATTACAATCTTGTTCCAATGAAGCACTCCGATACTTAAGGTTTTCAGAATGCGTTTTGTGAGCCATATGTGCAACGTAATGAGAACGCAGCAAAAATTCATTAAAAAATGTTACGTGCTTGCAACGTTCAATTGCACATTATCACAACAGTGATGACGGTTGAAATATATCCAAATGAAATGCACACTACCGACCACTTGTGTTTTGATATGAATTTAAAAATAATCACTAAGGGTTGATTTCTAGCGGTTGTTGTTATTGTATTGGCCTAACAAAGAAAATTGTTTGAAGTGCTCATTATACAACTTCTATACGCTAAGATTTTTAAGGTAGTGGTTATTACTATTTCACTATTAAACATGGATCACTTAAAGAGTGAGAGCATGATATTTTTATTTTTGGCTGTACCAGCTAATTGGTATAAAATAAATAGCTACCTACGTAAAGCTGAAATAAATTATCTTCCCAAACAAAATAAACAGTTGTGAGATTACTAATTGTGCGTAAAGACATAAACTGTTATGTTTTTGAATTTATTCTGTCAACTGTTTACATAGAAACAAAATCAATGATTTTACAGGACCCCGTAGACAGAATTTTAAGGACATAATTTTTGCTATGTTTCTAACTATACCTAATGTATTCATCACATAGTAAAATTTAGGTATTGGTTAAATTTTCAATATATCAGTACTCGATTGTATATTTTTTAAATGGCTCATTTAAATCAAAACCCAAACAACAATATCTGTATAGTAAGGATTCTAATGTTATGAATGTGCAAAAATCGATTGGTCATATGCAAAAATAATCATATTAAAAATGTTTAAAAGTTGTTTAATATCAATTTTTGATATGAAACTTTGTGTTGAGTTAAGCGAATAAAGCTTCAAATGAAATACCTAAAGTACCTAACAATAAAAATAATCTTATCAAGACCAACTTTATCAAGATTGGTTTCAACGACCTACTTAAATTATGAGACGAAGTTTCCATATTAAGTAAGTAGTAAGTAAGTAAGTAAGTAAGTTATTTAACTTCTCGTGGTTCATAACAGGAAATGACTTATTAAGCTTCTTTGAGCAATCATACGATTGATTTTTTCTGGCTAGTAGTTTTTCGTCATAAACATATGCAATTAAATAATTGCACTTAATTTCACAATAAGTTCTACACAAAAACATGTTAAGAACGGTTGGATATTTTCCACTTATGCTTAGATAACTACACTTTGAAACATTTGTGCCTATAGTTATTGAAGTAACGCATTTAATTATATTTTATAATACAATTGGAAAAAAAATTTGACTTAAACCAAAATTGCGGATAATCAAATTAAAAAAACGGATAATCAAGTCCAGACTTCGAATATATGGAAGGTTATTAACACTAGGACTTTATTTTATGATTTCGTTTGAACCTCTAAACGAAATCCTCACTCAATTGTTCTTCATTTTTTTTTTTATTTTCAAGTAAAAAGCATGGTGTAGCTTCTGAATTATTTTTAATCTTTGTTCCAATGGATTTTACACTTTTGTTGAAGGCGTATGGGACATTATTGTTTTACTTGTAATGCCAGTTCAACATCATCTTTTCAGAACTTCAGCAAATAGGCAGCTATTAGTTTAATTTAATGTATAATTTATTAATATTTAACTATGTGGAATTCAGTATATTTTAATTCTAAGTCAATCAGGTATACGTGAACAGCAAAAAAACCCACTATCAAACTACTACTGTCGCTATTGTCCAGATATATATATAATTTAAAGATTTTTGCATAGGTAACTATCATAGAAGCACTGAACGTGTTAAGGTTCATAATTATTTAAGCCGGTAGTGTATTTGGTTTGTTCAGCCATATGCCAAAATCTTGCAATACAAAATGAGATATTAAAATATCACTCATTCTTCCACAGTTTGAACCTATGACGATTTATTATTGTTAAAATTAATCAGAAATCTGATTTTTTCAAATGTAAACATAATTTAAAAAAAAAATTACTTTTCAAGTTCTAAAGCAATGCTATATTCTCGAGGATTTATTCAAGATCGTTTAAATTTTTCGTAGTAGAACAGATTATTGGTCCATGAATCTGAAAGCGTTTAATAAATAAACTTATTCCAACACGATTTTTAGATCATTTTAGTTCTCTGTATTTTGATCACGAATGTTTGGTTGATAACGATATCCATTTAAAAAAAAAAGTTATCCACGCCTTCTTTTACAATTCGGTATCATTTCACTTTTTTGCAACGCAATTTAAAACATTTGAAAGTTTTACAAAATGCTATTGCAACTCTGTAGAAACAATGTCAAGTTGCAAACAGGCTCCACCCTTGCGCTTTTTTCGTTCCTGTTGTGTATGATTTTGAGGTACATAGCCAAACAAAACTATCCCTAATTTGTTTCAAGAGCGATTTTTATGCTCTATTGAAACAAGTTGTGCTACTTGGGTTATTTTGCTGGTGCGGGAGGGCGCTCGCGCTCGCGTCCCTCTCGCATCTCGTGGTCTAATCACCCGCCCGGGTCCGTGGTTGTCTGTCCGGTTTGTTGTGTCACTGCGATGGGGGGGGGTGGGTGTGGGCGTATCAGTATATCTTTTTGTATTTTTATTTTTTATATTTTTTGTTTGCGCTTTTTTACTGCCTTCTCCTATACCCTTTTCTTTCCTTGATTTTTTTTTTTTTTTTTTTTTTTTTTTCTTTTTGCCTGTGTTTTCTCAAGTTTAGCATATCATTTGTGTTTTCTTCTGAACCTCGACTATTTCCATAGAGACTGGTATGCGCTTCTAATGTTGGATAAGGTAAAGCGTATTGATCGAAAATTTGTCACACAAGTTGAATCAAACCCAGGCCGATTCAACGACCAGGATTTTTCCACCAACCTTTCCGAACTACTGTTGCAAGAAAGTTTCATGTAATAAAGATTGGACTCGGAAAAAATGCGACACTTTGTTTTGGGTGTAACTTTTTATCGCGTGGGTAAAAATTAATGAAATTTTGGGTAATACTAGTTTAGAGTGTTATGTTTATGTGTGCAAAATTCTATCGCGATCTGTCAAGTAGTTTTCAAGATGCATTCGAAACAAGAAGAGCTACGCCAGCAAATCTTGGGCGCGGTGATCGATAATCCTGGTCAGTCGCACAGATGGATCGGCAAAAGGCTTGGAATCCACCATTTCACCATGTTCCGCGGTGTGAAGATGTTCCAGGAGACGAAGTCCATCGAGCGGCGCGCTGGAAGCGGCCGAAAACCGAAAACGGAATACCCAGAGAAGGCGCGGAAGATAAGGCAGTACTTTAAGAATAACCCGAACCTTAACACCCGAGACGTGGCCAAAAAGGTCAATTCGTCGAAGTGGTTCGTCCAGCAGACCATGAAGCGGGCTGAGCTACGTGTTTTTAAGGTCAGGAAGGCGCCAAACCGGACTGACAAGCAAAACACGGTGGCAAAAATGCGTGCGCGGAAGCTGTACCTCCGTGGCTGGTCAAGCCAGGTTGTCTCGTCATGGACGACGAGACATATATCAAGGCGGACACCAAACAAATCCCCGGCCTCGAGTTTTTTGTCGGTACATCCCGCATGGAGGTTCCGGAAAAGCTCCGGAAGAGAAAGATGGACAAATTCGCGAAGAAGTACCTGTTGTGGCAGGCGATCTGCGAGTGCGGACGGTATAGCAAGCCGTTCGTTACAACCGGCACCATAAACGGGTAGATTTATCGAGAGGAATGCTTGCAGAAGCGCTTGCTGCCCTTCCTCCGCTCTCACCGTGGTCCCACGCTGTTCTGGCCGGATCTCGCTTCGTGCCATTACGCCAAGCCTGTAATGGCGAAGGAGGCGAACCCGTCAAATACACCAGAACTTCGTCCGATCGAAAAGTTTTGGGCGAAAATGAAGAAAAAGTTGAAGAAAAGCGGAAACACATTCAAAACCGATGAAGCTTAGAAGAAAAACTGGGAGAAATTGTGCAAGGAAGATGGACAAAGCCTCGCCCAAGATCTCATGAGCAGTGTTAAGAGAAATGTACGAGCATTCAGCTTAGGGGAGGAAATTCAATAAATAAATTATGCCAAAACATAGCTAATATATAGTTATTTAATCCCTGAGAATTTGAGAAGTATCCGATTTAAAATGAATTTTTGGTGATCATTTTTGTGTGTCTCATTTTTTCCGAGTCCAGTCTTTACATAAGTCCATAATATTTACTAATTAATTAAAAGACATATTCACATTTTGCATCATCACGGTCTCGAATTAGCTTAAATTGAATTATATTACATCGGAGTACCCCACGAGCTAGATAGTCCAGAAAAAAATGGATATAGATTTTGGTTTAGGAAGTACCAGCATATTGGCCCAGGATTAATGAACAACCCGTAAAAAATACCTTACAACGAACAATCACTCAAATATTCTGTCAAACTAACACAGCCAATCCAAACCAAAGCAAAGCGGTAGAAACAATATTAATTACTGAACTTGAGCTCCGAAAGTAGAAGAAAACACAGAAAAATTACAAAATGCCGTTGAATGTTTTACATAAAAAAATTTCAAAATATATCTAAAAAATCAAGGCATTAACAATAATGCGTGCTTTTCTACTATTTTGAAGTTTTTTTTTAAAGTTAAATTAAGTTTATTGCAATTTTATTTAATTATTGTTTTATATTATGTTTAATATATGTAATGTTGTAAATTTTATACACCTGCGATGAAAACTTCCGTGAAAAAACACACTTGAGTATTGTTGAGTGACCGTCAAAGCATGCAGTGGGACCGGATGACGGAAAACGAATTAACCCAAAAAAAAAATAGTTTGTTTCAAACTAAATTTTTAGTTATTTTTTCTCGACACAAAATATCAAATTGAGTTACTCGCCGCTTTGGTTGAATCAATCTAAAATGTTTTGTGTTTTGGTAATAATAAACCCCTTTCATGGTGGAAACAACACAAATGTTAGTTCAGAACAAACATAATTTGTGTTGTATTGTGGTAATATCTTTAGGTAGAAACAACCAACCTGCCTATTTGTTTCAAAACAAAATCATTGGTTTAAAACAACAAAACAGATTTTTAAAACAATCAGTTTTTTTAATTAGATGTCAACAAATAAGTTTGTTGTTTCAAACGGAACTGTTTTTTCTCCATGATGGATTAGAGGTTTAAGCAATTCAAATATAAGGACCATCTAAAATTATTAGATAACCATGATTTTTCTAAGTGGAATTTTCGGTGTCTGATTGTATTGATATGAAATTATTGAAGAAGTTACAATTTGATGGAGTTAACGTAATTCAAACTCATTCAGCTTAAATGATTATGACAAGTTGTATAATTATACCTACTTGTGTATACATTTTGCAACAACGTAGGAATATTCCCCAAAATCAAATAGTACAGTATGTTTTGACATTGGTTTTCCAACGAAATCAAACCAACAGATATTGAGAATATGAATGATTAATCGTCTCCAAACCACCAGTTCTTTTTTTTTTTTTTTGGAAACTTTTGCCGTGATACTCAAGGTGATATTTTTAACATGAGAACAATCAGTTATTTATAATTTCCTCATCAACAATGAATTGATAAATTTATTCAAAGAATGACTATTTTTAGCAGGTGTTCAAAAATGTCGCAATATAAAACACTATTCTTGCATATATTACAAAAAAAAAAAAATTTATCCCCCCCCCCCAAATTTTTTTTTTTTCCAACCCTTCCCTTAAACACAACTTACAACCCCTTCTTTTTTTTTCCACAACTTTCGCGATAAGTTATCGCGCAACGCATAATATTCTATCACAAGATGACTCGGTTAATATTGTACAGTCCGTTTTTAATCAACCTGCCCAGACCAAAGACGAACCAAATTAGGAATACAAAAATTGAAATACAAATGTAATCAGATTTCTTTTGACACAATACACTGAAAAAATATTTCACTTAGCTACTACTGGAAACACTTGTAGATATGTTCCTTTACTAAAATAAGTGACTTTTACATGAATATCATATAGAAAAAGAAATTCTGCTAGACTAATAATTTACATTTCACTGGACACATAAGATTCACTTGATTTTGCAAAGCATTGTCCACTTCCTGAATCACATAAGGTAAATTAATTTCTAGTGGATATTTTTTTGAGTGTATAAAGATAATTTAAAATAAATAAGCTAAAGCTCGAATGAATTACGTCGCAGATGTCGTTGGCAAACTCGCCGGTGTTTGAAGCTGCAAACACGAGGAGCGGTATAATATGATTAAAGCTGCTCAAAAATAGGTGAGTAATCAAAGTATTATGGTCGTTTGTTTTCACTCTGCTATTATTTCAAAAGTGCCAATTTTTGTGTAGAAAAGTGTCAACAAACGACAATAAGACTTTGATTGCAAAATCTAATCTAGCGGGGTCTAACCACCAGTACAAAATTACGCCTAATTTTAGCCTATCGTTAGCCTAACTGGTTAGCTTTTAAACCCAGTAACGTCTAATATTATGTGTCAGATGTGTCTAACAGACGTCTAACATAAGACGAAAGTTAGACAAAATGTTCGACGAACAGTCTAACGTGTTCGACTAACGTTAGACTAACCTTTCTTACTGGGAAGGGACCATGGCGAAATAAAGAGAATTCAACTTAGATCACAACTTTCGAATTAAGAAACACAAGATATAAATCTGTTCAATGTGAACTGGTCCGTTCAGAATTTCAACGTCGTCAATAGGCATTCGCGGTAAGGCAAAACGAACGAACAAATCCCAAATTGCTTTATTTTTTTGAAAGGGAAATTTATAGTCTCTCCTGTGGTATATTAAATTAAAAATAAAAATTAAAAAATTCGCCAAACCAGGGGCGTATCTAAAATAATGTTTCGTTTTCTTTTTTTGCTTGCTGTTCATAATGGGTATAGAATGTCATAATAGCATTATCAGAGTTGGTTTTTTTCTATATCTTTTATATGCACTAAGCCTCACCCGCGTTAGCTTAACGCAGCCATTTTTTATTTGTTTTTTTTTTAATATAATGAATGACTTAATGCGACCTAATGCGGTTTACCCTGGTGGTGCGACACATCTAAATCCAGATTCAAGATGATCGAAAAATCTCACGCTAGCGAATCGATCTCTGAAAAATCTTGTTTTAGCTTGTGAATCTTAATCCACCAACTTGCATCGTGCTCCATCTTTTTGCAGTAAATCTTTAAAATCTTCATCAATCTTCTTTCTATCTACTAAGCGTGCGCACATCGCACAAAAGCAAAACAAAAAAATTCCTGCATCTGGGATAGAGTCGCACCCCCTAGCCCGCCCTTTTTTCGGGGGGAAATCCGCCAAGAAACATTGGAAAGGAATTCCGTAGTCCCATCAGATGGTTGTCGCCAGCACTACGACTTTGTGCGATCTGATGATGAGTAATGTTCTAGGGATCCTCACGACGATTCTGAAAAGACTCCATACTACTTTCCACAAATAATGTTACTAACCACCACAATTCGACCACAATTACTTCTCTTATTTATTTTTTTTATCAACTCCACCACCCCGACTAACCCACCAACGCCCGAGTAATAAAAAAAAAAAACAAATAAAAAAAAACAAAAAAAAAAAGCAACGCTAAACAATCGTTTGTTCCTTTGCTCTTTCTGAAAACAAAATACTGTTTTTATAACAGGGTGTTTTATTCCACCCCACCGCCACATTTCATAGGATCATTTTTTCTAACAATTTTCTTAAACATGATAGCATAGAGATCGGACAGTAAGAATTGTAATCAGACGCTGGTTTCCCAGGCTTTTGAATAGCTATTACTTTAACCTGACTTCATGCGGGTGGAACTATATTTAATTCCACGAGAGTGTTATACAGGTTAAGTAATCGTCTTTTAGCGATATCGGGGAGATTTTTTAGAAGGTTGAATTTAATCATATCGCTTCCCGGAGCAGAGTTGTTCGGTGAAAGAAGTGCCATTGAAAATTCCAACATTGTGAATGGTTCGGCCAGAGAACCGTTATTTCGGGTAGTATCCCGTAAATTCAGTTGTGTTGGGACAGAGTCTGGACAAACCTTTTTAGCGAAGTCGAATATCCATTGCATGGAGTATTCTTCACTTTCATTGGAGGATGAGCGGTTTCGCATGTAACGCGCCTTTCTCCAAAGCGTCGTCATCGAGGTTTCTCTAGATAGTCCCTCTACAAACGAACGCCAGTAATTGCGTTTCTTTGCTTTGAGTAAGTTTTTAAGCTTTTTTTTCAAGCTTGATGTACTTATCAAAAAGCTCACATGTTTCATGTCTACGATAATCTTTAAACGCATCGGATTTCTCAAGATTCAACTTAGTGCATTCGTCATCCCATCCAGGGGTGGCGGGTCTTCTTTTGAAGGATGCACTTGGAACACGTCGTTTCTGAGCTTCTAATGCACTTTTGTACATCAGGAAAGGAAACGGTACTCTTTTAATGGTGGAAGAGGATCGGTAGAATCAATACCAAGGGTTACCGCCGATGCAAAATGTTGCTAATCGATATGCCTCGTGAGGTCATAAGGAACATGGTCTGACTTTTTGAAACTATTTGTGATTGAGATAATTATTGGTAAAGGATCATTATCTAATGATAGTGAATTAGAACACAAAGATATGTCAAGCCGACTCTCCTGGCAGGAGGTTTTGCTATTCGTGTCGCTTCCCCAGTGTTCAAGATGGTCAAGTTGGAAATCGTCGCATAAGTCATAGAAAATACCCGCTCTGTTGTCATCGTATTGTTCGCCCCAAGCAGTACCGTGAGAGTTCAGATCTGCCCAGAATAAGAACTGGAGATGGAAGTAATGTAATTGAACTCCAAAGTTGACGGCGGTTTATTGATGCCCTCGGAGGGACATAGACGGAAGCTATGCAAAGATCTTTATTCTTTACATTTATTTGGCAAGCGACGATTTCAATGCCTGAGATTATTGGGAGTGAGATTTTATAGAAGGGGTAGCACTTTTTGATCCCCAAAAGTACGCCACCATATGAATCTTCTCGATCCAGGCGAATAATGTTAAAATCGTGGAAGTTTAATTCATCTTCAAAAGAAAGCCATGTTTCACAGAGAGCAAATATATCACAATCAGAATTGTGAATCAAGTACTTGAACGAGTCTAATTTAAGTATTAGACTGCGACAGTTCCATTGTAATACGGTGATCATATCTTGATCCTCACTCGACTAATTATTCATCGAAAGATATGAATTCACCAATAAGGGGCCATGATACAGTCAATTGCTTGAAGTAGTTTCCAACTATAGGAATAAGCAGGTCAATAAGTCCTCGGAGCGGTGAAGCGTCCGAAAGGCCAAGAGCATTTAAAATGTTATCCACAATGTCCCTAAAATTAATCTTACCTCGCTTGGACGGGATATTCTTAGAATTGCGAGAAGACTTAGTTTTTGGTTTTGGCAACCTCTTAGGGTTACTGTTATTAGGTAGCGGCGGGTTGGTATAGCTACAGCTAGGAACGGATGCATCAGCTATTATCGGTTTATTCGGTTTTTTTAATTGACCCCCGCTACCTCCAATTTTTTGCAAGCTTTTGAGAATGGGTTTAATTCGTTTCCGGCGCACACCCGGGGAACTAGTGGGCTTCCTTTTACCGGGGGCGTGTACCTCCGGAAATTCACTCTCATCGGCTACGTCAGAATCCAGTTCATCGGAAGACAAAATCAAAAAAGGATTTTCATTTTGAGCGGCTGATGCAGACGCTCCGTTTTGCGACTTTAACATTTCTGCATACGTCTGCTTCAAGCGTTCTTGTATGGAACGTCTCACATTACCAGTGCGCTTCTTGTACACGGGGCAGTTCTGCAAATCGTGGAGAGGCTCTTTGCCATAGTAAGCACACTTTGTGGCTTCCTGTTGGCAAGCATCCTCTAGATGCCTTTGGCCGCATTTGCCACAACGGGGCTTGTTGTTGCAGAAAGTAGCCGTATGACCCAACTGTTTGCACTTGGTACAATTAAATACCCTTGGTACAAAAAGGCGCACTGGGAAAAAAAACTTTATCAATTTCAACAAATTTTGGGAGAATTGATCCGGCGAAGGTCACTTGTAGCGAGTCCGTCGGTGAATACGTCTTTTTTCCATCTACCATTGATCCTGCATGCAATTGTTTGCATTCCAGAATCTCAATGGTAGACGAAGCAGAATTTGGAAGTCGCCCCTTACCTTCCATAACGTCTTCAGACGTCAGGCTCGCTGCAGAAATCACACCGCCTATCTCCACATCTCGAGATGGGATGTAGACGTAGTACTCGACATTATAACCTTCGTCACTAGCAATTTCTTTTGCAATTTTATACGTAGTGACGTAGTGACACGCAGTTTGTTTCGGTTGACCTGATGAAATTCGGTCCCCGGATAACGACGCGTCAAATTTCTTTTTATGCCCAAAAAGGCTAGGGCTTTCACTTTCTGCCGAAAGTAGACAACCCAAGGAAAGGCAGAAGACGGCTCATAACAGCACGCCCTAAAAACATCTTTGGGAGGCAAGTCGTCCCCCTTAGAATCATCCATGAAAAACCAAATTCAGGGACAAAAAACAAAAATTAAATAAAACAAAATTAAAATCAGATGATTTTTTTTGAACCACCCTATGCAGAACGATATTTTTTTTGAACCACCCTATGCAGAACGATTCACTATATGGGAGAGAGATACACAAAGAACACTAACCGATGAGGCAACAATAAAGGAGACTGTGCTACTTGCCCTTACGCTGCGCCTTTGCCGGTGTGGCACTGTCTGCTGTTGTTCGCAAACAAGCACCACTTGCTGGCCGGCAGTGGATGGAGCGATGACCTTCCCTGCTGCGATGATGTTTATGGGGTTACACTTTTTCCCTCGCGTATTTGTCGAGGGTACTGGCTGGACAGATCATCCGTCGGACTCGGCCGGGAATGTCTGCTTCCCTAAAGGAACGCTCGGCTGGATATCGGCGGTTCATACACTGCACTAATTTTATTCACCGCGTGGTTGATAGCGGGTTGAAAAAACAAAAACAAAAGAGGTAGTGCGGAGTGCGAACAAAAAACTGAATCGAAGCCCTTCAGCGTTCGATGCGGAATGAGACTCCCGAGATAACATAGGATGAAACAAATTATCCCTTATTCCAAAGCGTCACTGTACTCATTCATAGTAAATCGAAAGTAAAGCGCTCCTAGGAGTGAAATTTTAAATTTAACCGTAATCCAATGATACTGATTTGATGACCTTACTCCGAACAACAATTCTGCCGAGGGCTGTAGAGTTTAGTGCCTTGAAACAGCTAAGATAGACCTTATTTCCGCCAAAAAATCCCAGGCGGTACGAAAAAACCATAGATCGAAGTTGTTTTACTGTTCTCGCCATAGTTGCCGTAAACAAACTGATGGAGCTGTCAAATTTTCACAGTATATAAGCAATTAGTATATATTGACTACTAACCGGTGGACCGACCCCATGGCTCTTGCTACCCCAGTGAGGACTGATGTACCAAATATGCCACGCAAAATTGAGCCTCCCACTCCGAGCTCAGATCGACGGTGATGAAATCGAGGCGGTGTCTTCGAACGGAAGGTGTTGCGAACGATCTACGGTGGACGGTGGAGTGCAAATGGAAGACGGACTACGAATTACATCAGTTGCTGGGAGAACCTCCCGTTTTTCACACGGCTAAAATCGGTCGACAAAGGTGGGCTGGGCATGTCGTAAGGATGTCGGACGTTAGCCCCGTTAAAATGATTCTCGAAAACGAATCGTTATGCACAAGAAGAGGCGCGCACCGAGCAAGGTGGAGCGCTCAAGAATTGAGCCACTAGCACAAGTTAGCTGAAGAAAGCAAAGCCCTTACTCGTAAAGGTCTCTAGATATAGCATACTTTAGATGGAGGCTCATATGCACACTAGCGCCATGTAGTGCATGAATTCCGAACTTATGTGACTACCACCCGGAAGAGCTTGGTCACTAGCACAAGTTTGTTGAAGAAAGCAATCTCCTAACTGATAAGATGCTCTAGATACAGCATGATAAAATTGAAAGCTCTTATGCACATTAGCGCCGCGAGAAATCCTAACAAATTTGCCTTGGCTTGGCCTCTAACACAAGTTTGATGAAGAAAGCAGTGTCCTAATTAGTAAGGCTCTCGAGATATAGCATTACAAACCTGCAGGCTCATATGCACACTAGCGCCACACAGTGAGTGAGTTTTAAACACATCGGACTACCACCCGGAAGGGCTTGGCCACTTGCACATGTTTGCAGAAGAAAGCATCTTCCTAACTAGAAAGGCTCTCGAGATATAGCAATCACAAACTGGAAGATGATATGCACACTAGCGCCATGTAGTGATCGAATTCCGAACATTTGTGACCACCTCTTGGAAGGGCTCAGCCAATAGCACAAATTTACTGAAGAAAGCAATGTCTTAATTAATAAGACTCTCGCAATAGAACGTTATATAATCTGGAACCTCATATCCGTACTAGCGCCACGTAGTGAGTGAATTCATGATCATTATCCGGATGGACTTGGTCACTAGAACGAATTTACTTAAGAATGTAACACCGTAATTTGTAAGGTTCTCGAGATACATCATATCAAACTGAAACATCATATGCACACTAGCGCCGCGTAGTGAGAGAATTCCGTACATATGTGACTATCGTCCGGAAGGGATTGGCTACTAGCAAAAGTTTGCTGAAAAAAGAATCGTCCTAGTGCTCTCGAAATATAGCAATCACAAACTGGAAGATTATATGCACACTAGCGCCGTGTAGTGACCGAATTCCGAACTTGTGAGACCCCCTCTAGGAAGAGCTTGGCTACTAGAACAAGTTTACTCAAGGCTGATATGTCCTCATTGGTGAGGCTCAGGAGATATCCTAGAATAAAACCAATTACCCCTTATCCCAATGCGTCACAGCACTCATATCTAGTAACTCAAAAGTAAAGCGCCTCTAGCGGTGAAATTCCCAATTAAACCAGAATCCAATGACACAGGTTGGTTGGAGGTTGGTCCAACCCCGTACAACAATTCTGCTGAAGATGTTTATCACTTGAAACAACTGAGATAGACCTCATTTCCCCCAATTAGTGAAAATCCCATAAGCTTTACGGTTTGCCCGAAAAGAACGAAACCGTAGAAATTGAGACCGTAAAGAACGAAACCGAAAAGATCGGTCCCGACTGTATTTCCGTCTATTACCCCTTGAACGATTAATCGATTCACGAAATTGTTGAGCTTATTATCCAGTCTTTTCAAATCCCGAATATTATCTAAATCCCAAATGCTGAAAACTACCATTTTTATGCCAAGCCCGGAAGATGTGAAGAGTAAGGTTGTTTTTTTTTTAGCTGGAGTTCAAGGTCTCAATTACTTGCGTGATGTTTGAACAACTCTTCAACACCCCGGCGCGCCTGAATAGCGTGTGTTAACACGTCGTGAAAAAAGCTACGAATTACAACAAAAGCGAACAAACCGGTAACTTACAATGGAGGTAAAGTTCAAGTACCTTCAAGCCGTGAATTCTGCCAAGTGGAAATCATAACAATGACTCATCGCAGGTCTGGAAAGCAAGCAGTTTTAGGCTTATATTAGTAGTTAGTAAAACCGAATGGGGTTGCGAAATGCATTTATCTGCAACTCTCCCCAGCGATCACTGACCAGATAACCCAGTTAATGAATCCCCGGCATTTTAATATTGTGGTTTAATGCACTCTATACATGGGGCGAGCAATAATTATGCCATCAGCTGTTACAACGAATCGATGCATCTCTCCGCTCCAACTACACATACACAAGGGTGTACTTTTTAAATGGTAGGCTGAGAGGCACCTGTAGGCCGCTACATGGCATTGATCGTTTCTAATAGCTCAATTAACCACCACAGCAATGCAAAGTAGTTGTGGTTGTTGGTTCTATTTTTAGAGTTAACAATTGCAGCAACAGCAGTTACCTTCCGAAAATTGATGGTGGATGAAGTAGTTATTAGATCTTTTTTTTTTTTGCAAACGACGGATTCAAAGTCACTTCGTGGTCACTTGGTGAGTGGCATAACGTCATACGGTTATTTGCATTTTCCTCCGGTTTATGGTGGACCTTTTTTTTTGCCGGTGACCAGCACCACTCGAGCAACGAAGCACCTTGAGAACCGGTAACAAATTTAATATTCATCAGGGGTAGGATTCTTCAGTCAGCACTTCAACTCGGTGGCGAAACCTTGGCTTTAAAAAAAACGTAGAGTTAGAGAGGTGCATGTCTTCAGCCGGCGAGGCGGAACGAAATTTGTGGGTTAGCTACTACGATTTATCAATTTTTTTTAAATGGTTTGTTCAATCTTCGATCATTTATCACCTTTATGTCCTTAATCACCTGAACAACTCTTTCAAACACAATAAACGAGGGAATGCAAGGTAGAGGCAAAAAAATAAAAAAAATTCAAGGCTAAGATTTCTGTCATCTATGAACTCCTCTTCCCATAGGATGATGCGATGGTTTACGCAGCACCGTCTCGCTTATTAATGCCATGGACGCTTTCCGAAAACCTCAATAGATATGCATAACGACTGCTATATGCATAAGGCCGAATCACTAAAAAACCACCACTACTGCTGCTGGACCGGTTTGAATACCATTCTTCTGCAAGCAATATGATCGGCTCTGCCGACGATTTGACTTCCAAATATGCTTTGCTATAAAAATGCTATCATTCAAACCAATTCATTCGATGCTCAAGAAGGATTGCCAAACTAGTTTGAAAGACTTTGCGGACGTGATCATTAGCATAGTGTTCAAAGTTTTGGACAAAGGAAATGCTACCTATCTACAAACCAAAACCAAGCGAAGCAGCGCGGGGGAGTAATCCCACTTTGACTTTGACCATTTGATAAGATACACCCTAATCAGTGAAATGCACAAAAATAGCCAGCTTATCTCCGTCGTGCACCGAAGTCAACAAACAACCTGGAAGCTTACCGCAAATCAGTTTGAACAATAAATCTTACCATTTTTCGGCAGCCCTCGAATGACGTTCACCGCAGCTTTGAAACGGTCCTCGATCGACATGGTTTCGAGTGTTGTTCGTTGCTCACTAGTGTTGCTTACGCCAGCAGCTGATTTTGAAGTCGTTTCTGCGGTTGGAAAAACTGTCCCAACTTATAAGCCGTAGACAAAATTCTTCACGGCCGTCAAGCCAGCAGCCTCTCTAAACCCACCTTGTCACTGTCCTCGTATTATATATTACGTAAAAGACGCGTTTCGGTCTGTTCGTGTATTACAATGGGCTAATTTTCTAAGCTCTGTTCCCTGGTAAGCTGGACTAGCTGGCGATGCGATGGCTGTCTGTGTGTGAACTTTCCGCTGAGTCCGATTGAAAGGTGTAATTATATGTGCATATTAAAAACTGTCGACGATGATGGTGGCGATTGCAGCAACGATGACCTGCGTGTCGCTCGGGTGTAGGAACTGCACTACCGCCGCCGTAGGGTGACTTTCGACACCATCGAAAATTCCAGATTTTTAGAAGAGTTTAATCCTTTCAGAGGTAATCACTTTGTCGTTGCAGCTGCTTGACGAAGAGACTGTTTGTTTTGCTGAGTGCTTGATACTATGCAGGTTATTGCTTTATTGACATTTTTCACTAGAAGTAAGTAGGTGCTTCTGCCCTCGCGACTTCTATTCCTTCACTCGCGGAACGAAAACGAGACACGCACTGTTGCTTCCTTCGCGAACGACAAACGAACTGCCAATAAAATTCTATAGATTTTCACACACACTCGCCGTCGTTCCGATCGAACCGAAGGAGAAGCCAAGACAAATAATGGGTAATTTCCGCAGCGTAATAACTTTGCGCTGTTTGCGCTCGTATTCACTTCACACTAAACAATATTCACGATTATTTACACAGCTTTTTGCGTCGATAATTGAATGATTACTTTTTTTCCCAACACAAAAGCTGCAATAATCCAGAATGAGAGGTTTCCGAAAAAAAAAAGTTCCACTCATTAGAAGAACACCAGTCGAAACATCAGGGAATAAAAAATCTGAGACCAGATACGCAGAGCAAAAGAAAATACAATAATCAACTACACAAATGCTTGGCTAACGAATGACTGACAAGAAAACGTCAAGTTGAAATCCAAAACGGGTGAGATGAACTCGAGTTGATTGGATGAATTCAACGGAGGAATTCGTTTTCGACATGGGTTGTGTTCCCGGGAAAAAAATTAAAATGCTAATGAACACGCTAAGATGAGAATGCCTAAAATTGGGTATTTATTTTACCTAATATAAGGTATTATTGACAATACCCCAAATATCGGTAAAATTTAACGATAAGAAACAGTAATTTTTACTGACATTTAGGTAATATTCTTTTTCAAATGTTGGACGTTATTATTTACCTAAAATTGAATAAATGTCACTGAAGCAACGCGAAAGCCATACTTTTCTAAGCGAAACCGTAATTATTTTTTTACTAATCTCTCAACAAATTAGTAAATATTCCCCAAAATTTGAAGCAATAACTTTTACTTCCTCTTTTTCAATCTAGCTCCAACGGATCCTTGTGGATCAATGTGAATCCCTATGTGCAATTCGGCTTCACTCCGGAGCGAATAAAGGAACGTGTCATAATGTTGAGTCAATGCGGAATAAATATTTCTATAATGGAGGAATCCAGGTGAGAGTGAGGTTATACGATTACACGTAGTAGCCCAACAAACATCGGTGTTGCATTACACCCCGTTCACACTACAACTTATATTACGTGATATAGAGTATCTTGATATCAGCATCTATACATCGAGTTTTCACTGGAAATAACAAGCATGGCATTTGGTATCAAGATATTCTATATCACGTAATATAGGTTGTAGTGCGAACGGGGTGTTAGAGTTTGTTCAAGCAAATTTGCAGAAGCTATTCAGCTGTTTCTTCTAGAATAGCTGAATAGCTTCTCCAAATTTGTTTGAACAAGCTCTAATTCAACAGCGAAATTAATGAACTTGCAATTAAAAGATGTTGCAATTAACGAAACTGCAATAAACAAATGGTCACTGTATATTGATGTCTTCTTTATTCCTAATCTCCAGAAAGAGCTTCAAGTCGTCGGCATAAATGAGTACATTTTTTTTTTAAAATGAAGAAAATGTCGTTTACGTAGAGAATAAAAAGAAGAGGTAGTAAATGAGAGCCTTGAGGGACACCTGAAGTGACTTGAATAGGATTCGATTTATTTCCGTTAGGTTCTATTATTTGTTGGCGATTAGTCAAATATGATTCAAGCCATTTCAGAAGTCCTGCTTCAATTCCCTTTTTTTTTGCAATTTGAAGAGTAATATTGGTATGTCAATGCGGTCAAATGCCTTGCTTAAGTTTGTATAAAGAGCTTCTACATGGTTTCCATTATCCACTGCATTTAGTGAATAGTCAATGATTTGTTGAGGTCGAACGTCCCGTAAAGAAGCCGTGTTGCATGTCAGTTATTCTATTTTTGATTTGTTGAAATAATTTTTCGTTGACAATTGAACGTTGAAATTTTTTGAAATGCGTGAGATAATGGATATACTATAATACGTACGTCTGATTTTCGTCCAGATTAAAAAAAAAGGGACTAAGAATGAGCTTTTCCACATTTTTGGGAAGTTTCCAGATTCTAGTGACATATTGAAAATTCAAAACAGTGGAGCAGTCTGGAGGAAGGACTAGGTCTAGGACCTTTCGAGGCGTCTAAATTGTTTAGAGCCTACAAAATATCCTGCACATGAAGCTGATTGATGCCGATGCCCCTTCACTGAAAAAATGTTACCTTATACGAACGATATCACAAATCCTCCAACCATTTCTTTAATGGTTTGGATGATACCCCAAATAGGTCGTTAAGAAAAATAACCAAACGAAATTTATTAGGGTTGACAAGTCTGGATAAAATGCAATATAATTGCAGTCGCGATCTTAGGTTGTGTACCAATTTGCAAATTAATTTTAATTTTACTTCAACTTGCCAGATGGAAAATAATCGAATAATCGATTAAAATCTCTTTGTTATTGATCAACAAACTTTCGGTAAGGTGTCTTTTTTTTACCAGTTTGTCTATTTGTGCGGCTCAATCGCGTTAGCTTCACGGAGGCATAGGCAATGTTTGTTGGTTACACACAAAAAAACAACTATTTTTTAATCATACTAGGGATCTTCTTCTTTCTTGGGAGTGATTTTATGTTAGCTTTTTCTTGTTCTTTTGCAATTCTAGCTGACTCTTTTTGTTTACTGATTCCTGTTGATATGAATGCGGTGAACTGTAACAACGCGCGATCGCGAGTTTCCATCTCCTTTGGTTCATCATTATTTATTTCGGTGTCCACCGGCATGATGACAGTCCTCTGTTTTATCTTTCAGCACCTCTAGCGTTTCCAATTCTCCCTCACCTTCAGTTTCTGATGCTACGGTGGCTGTACCTCCAGTTATTGGACATCCAGATATTTTCTTCATTTTACCGCACGGCTCCTTCGCTTGACGACGCAATTTCGGCTGACTCCGATCTTTCCGCTTGGGACAGGAAGCCATCAGGTGTCCCTTTTCCTTGCAGATGAAGCATTTGTCCTTGTTGCCTTGGTAATAAATGTTTCCCTTCCGGCTGGCAAAGTGCAGCGATGAAGGGATTTCCTGTTTCACATCCATGTACGCACCGCGCACACCAGTGTAGGCGGGTATGCCCAGTTCCGGCGGAAACTTCTCCCGCACGATGCGTTTTACATGTCCATATTTTGACAACACCGTTACGACCTCCTCTGGTCAGCAAACTCTGGTGGGAGATCGTAAATTCACACATAGCAGATGTGATCCTGGGCATGCGACATGTGCACTTTCATTCCCATGATGAAACATAAGTTCATCCGAGTTTGCGGTCAACGCGTGTAACATCGACTGTTCAGACTTGAACTTGACGAGAAGGGACTTTTCATCTGCTATCCTATATGCAGCTTCAATTTCATCAAGCTCCACATCCAAGCCTTTGACGAAATTTGCCACTTCGCCTAAGGCTGGTTTATCCGCTCCATTGTCGAAGATAAATCGCACAGTATTTTTCAACTCGCACATTGTTGCTATAACAAAAGCGACCGGGCTGATGAAACAAGAATAATGCAAATTGATTACAATGCCGTAGAGAAGAAGGCTCACGCGCGAATGAACAAAACTCTCAACCGTCCCAATCGAAAACAGAAACAGAACTGACGTTAAGGTGTCTGTCATAGCTGATTTGCCGTCTGTCTGAAATAAGTCAGCTCGAGTAGCAGACTTTATCGATTATTTTCCATCTGTCAAGTTTGAGTGATAATTAAAATTAATTCGCGAATTGGTACACAGCCTTAGGACCTAATGCATTGTTCAGCTTGATTTATATCACGGAATACTTCATTGCATTGTGACGTCACGTATTAATTTTGACAGGTGGTGGTCCTGTTGCTTACGTTTTGGACTTAGCAGATTTTTTTTTCATCCGAAGTGAAATTTTTCGAGTCATTTGCAATGCCTTGTTAACGCTGTGTGTGGAAGTGCAAATCTACTGTAAAAAGCCCCGGAATCAAATTGTTCCATAATCCTACAGAAGGAAAATGTTTGCAGGAGCTGGCCAGCGAAAGAATCGATGAGTGGAAAAGAGTTCTTGGATATGGGAACAGTTTTACGACACTTAATAAACGAATCTGTAACATGCATTTCTGAAGCTGTAAGTGCGATAAAATATTAATTCAGAAATAAATAATATGTCCAAATTACTGCAGGAAAACCTGCACGGCTCACGGATACGCATAATCCGGATTGGGTGCCATCACTACGTTTTTCCAAATCAAGACCCAAACAACCTACACCGAAAGCTTGCGGTTCCGCGTTTGGTTCACGCGAATCGAGTCGCTTGTCTCCAAACCGATCAAATTACCTTTCACCTGTTTGAAGAGGTAAAGTTGTACCTATTTGAAACAATTTGTGTTGAATTTTACAGATGCGAGGGAAAGTGCTGGGGACTCTGTTTCGGTTAAATCGGGGAACTTTATGTCTTCTAAGTCACCATCAACCACATTAACGGTTTCCTTAGAAGGTTCCCGTGCTAGCCGAAACAGCCCAGATTCGAACTGTGATCCGCGAGTCCGCAGTTCTGCTTCTGATTCATTTGATTCGCTTCTTTACTGCATCCGGCAATCCTTATATCGCTAAGGAGAGTTTAACAGATGAATTACTTGAAAACAGTTCCATTTTTACAAAGAAATCTAGATACATCTTTTAACAACGAGCGAAACACCAACTTTCAGGGCAAGACAAAGAAGTCCGAAACGTAAACAACAGGACCAGCACCTGTCAAATTTGTGAGGTTAACAAAAAAGCAACTTGAAAAAAGAAGAAGACACCGAGTGGTGATAAATCTGACAGCTCCCATGTTAAAGTATAGGACGAAAATTTTAAAATGCTTCTAAAAAATTCAAATGAAATTTTAATTAAAAGCGGTTTATTGTATGATGTAAGAAAAATCCAAAACTGCACAATAAGGGCATTATTTTAATTTTATTTTTATTTTGCTGAAAATGTCATTATTGAGTAGTTTTGGATTTTTCTCCCATCATACAACAAACCGCGTTTAATTAGAATTTCATATGAATTTTCTGTAGAAGCATTTGTCCTATACTTTGACATGGGAGCTGTCAGATTTATCACCACTCGGTGTCTTCTTCTTTTTTTAACCCGTATGGACCAGGGACCTGGCGGACAACGATTTTCCTGTAGCCAAGATCTCTAACAGCCAAACGTCAAAAGATGCATTGTATGTAAACAATGCTGGCGTTCCTACCCGTAGTAACAAATGTCAGACGGGCCTTATTCAAATAAGGCCCGTGATATGTTGCATACTGTCAAACGTTAGTAAACAGGATAGGGTTGCCAGGTCCCTGGTATGGACGGCACTCAAGATCGCATGCACTTGTGTTAATATTCCCGGGAACTTGTATTTTTCACTAAATGCACTAAACGTGACATTCAATTTCCTTCACAGTATTTTTCACATCATTTTGAAGAGAGAAAAAGAAACGTCAAAATTTTCATTTTGTAACTCAAAGCCGACACTTCAAAAGAACAAATCTCATTTAGTCAAAAAAAGCTTTATACAGCCATTGTGCTTGAATAAAACCCAACTCCAGTGAACAATTTTTTTTTTTACCTGTTGAAATTCCTAACTTGTTGGCATAAGTTCATGTTTCCCAGAAATTAGTGATGGAAGCTATCATTCAAAAAAAGTCATTTCGGCCTAATGAAATATCGACATTGAATTATTGTTTACAATCAGCGCGTTCCGCATTTGTCTGGATTCTTCACTTCGGTATCCGGTTTGCAGTGCAAATTCGATTCAATAATCGGGAAATTTCGTCAAGTTACCATGTCATCCTACCATTTAAGCACCAAGGAGCGCCTGCTGGCCATCGTGGACGACATCGAAATTATTTCAAAGTAAGTGCATGTTCGTTTGTATCGTTTGGCAGGCGATCTCTCATTTTTGTGAACATTCGTAGAGAATTGATCGAAAACACGATAGCTCCGAAACATCAGAAAATATCCAGTGGAGATCATGGCCAGCTGGTGGAGTTGCTCGTATCCAAGGATAAAGAACTGAAGTCAACTCTGCAGCTGGCAGCCGAACAGGCCGGTATTGAGAAAAAGATGGATGGACTGAGGGAACAAGTCAAGGAGCAGGACGAGGAAATTAACCAGCTGCAGAAGCAGCTGAAGGAAGCCGAACATATTCTGGCAACGTCAATCTTCCAGGCACGGCAGAAATTGACCAGTATTAACAAAGCCGTCAAGCGGCCGGTTTCGTCGGAAGAACTGATCAAGTTTGCCCACCGGATCAGTGCATCGAATGCGATCTGTGCCCCGCTAACGTGGCAGCAGGGTGATCTGCGGAGGCCCTACCCGACGGACATAGAGATGCGGTTAGGGTTCCTGGGAAAATCTGATCTGACCATTAACGGGCACAATCTGCAAAATCAGAACAGCCTGAACGAGATGCATCGAAACACGACAGCCGCTGGCGGAGGTGCCGCGGGAGCCGGTGCGGGAGTCGCGGACATCCCGGCGTCGGCACAAAATCAATTCGCTTGGCACCCATCCGGGGAGCTGCACATGACAATGGGATCCGGAGCCGGTTCGGTTCCGCTGGACACCCGAGCGCATAAGGACGCCTCGCAGGATGACGTGGAGGTGATGTCCACGGACAGTTCCAGCTCCAGCTCGAGCGATTCGCAGTAAGTTGGAGTTGCCGTTTTGGAAAGTATTTTCGTTTTAAGATAATTAAAATAAATTCGATGAAAATGAATCTGAGGATGCGGGGGATTTAATTGTATGAGAATTCTCCATTGACTTTCTTTCTAGGGAAATAATATCTTTTCTTTCTTCAATTTTTAAACTTTATTCTGAACCACGAAACGTTCTCAAATATTACTGGGAGATAGTCTCCCGAACTGCAGTAGAAGTGAATTGATTACATTCTTGATTAGCTTCTGGAACCACTAAATCTCTTTACTACTAGCTTTTCGATGACTTACACAGTTTTAATAGTAGACAAAAGCGCAAATGTTACTCAGACTTATTCAAACACATCTTCTTAAGGTAATTCACGACACACGATGCGAACTCTCTGTCTTTCCCGTTTCGTATTAACAAATTAGTGAGCATTATGTTCTCTGAACTGGTTTCCTCTTTATTTCTCAGCCTAGCAGTAGCATTTATCATTTTCAATTATCACTAATATCGGTTCCACTTTTATCCTAAATGGTATGGTAGGTTGGCAAAGTCACCTACTAGTGACCGTTCACAATTCCTGCTCCTTTCCACAATGTATCTTATGCGTTCCTAATAACTTAATGGAAAAAATGGTTGGGACTCAATAAATACGTTTTTTTTTTATTTCCTGGGATGGTTGCGCGGAAAAATGACCACGTGGATTGTTGTAAAAGTAATGAACAATATCAATCAGTCAATCGATTGACGCTGCTTAAAAACTACCCTCCCTTGCGTCACATTGCTTCTCCCTTCTCCTGTCAACTTACACGGTTTGACGAATTCTAAAATCTACACGCTAAAAAGATTGCTCCGTAAATCTAGAGGAAGAGAGACACATCAGAAAATACGTCTAAGACACGAAGAAACACGTGAAAGTAGGTAGAAGGAAAATAGGAAAACGATCTCTTTCTTTACACCCGAATATCACGACGTTTTTTCTATATCAGTTCGACCCTAAAAACGAATCCATAAAACACGTTTCAATCCTAGCTAAAAATAGATCCCTCTCTTTACCGCTCAAATATCATCTTCATCACTAACCGTATCGGAGGTGAGCGTGTCCCCTTCCAGCACCGTATTGGCATCATCTTCCTCTTCTTCTTCGTTCGCGGATGTGCCCGCCGAGCTAGCCGAATCATCGTCGTCGCTATCATCGCTGTCCCCCGACGTATCGTGCGGTTGTTTCCGGAAGAACTCGATCATGTGGACCAGATCAACTAAGCGTTGCTTGGTTTTTTCGTTGTTCGAATCCAACACCCTCAGGTGGTTCAGATATTCGTACGTCCTATTGCTGTCCAGTTCGTCCGACGATGGCGGCGACAGCGACGACGAGGCAAACAATTTCCGGGTAAACTTGCGCAGCTTGCCCAAAAGCCGGTTGTAGTTGCTAGCCAGCTTCTTGACTTCCAGTAGCGGACCGGAGGCGAGGCTTCCGTAATCCAGCACGGTCCACTCGCCGCTGGTGATGTTCCAGGTGAACAACGATCGGCACTGGTAGATCTTCCGATGGGTGCGACAGTCGATCGTCGTCGAACAGTTGTGGCACTGCTTGACCTTGCTGGCGTCGCTGGCGGTGAACTGCAGCACCATGGTACAGGTGATGGTTTCCGTCAGGGGGCATACCTAGGGGCGGATGGGGTATAAAGTGGGAAATGCGGGAATAATTAGATCTACGCTTTTTTTGGAAGCTTTTATTTAGGATCTAGGAAAATTTTAAGACTCTGTAGTACACGGTAATATGCCTTTCATGAGCCTCTCGACGGATTGTGATACGGCAACCATAATTGTCTTTTTAACGTAGCAACCGTTGCTCTGAAAACTTTGCTATTTATAATCTATTCGGTAAGGATTTAGTAGTAGTAGTTAAATTGTTTTGACTGAGGATTACGTTTTTGTTTTCAATACAGGGGTACACGTTGCGAGTATATAACAAACACAATACTATATTACATATATATCATAATAAATTATTAATATTATATATTCATCATCATTTATATTATAAATACTAAACACAATACCAAAAAAAACGCATTTATTTCAATTTTTAATTGATATCTTTATTATCGCCTTCAAAGTACTCGCCATTAGAGGCAACACACATATGCCAGCGCTTTATCCAATCATCCATACATTTTTTATAGGCCGATGAATGTATGGCTTTCAGTTCTTCCAGCGAATTCTTTTTTATCGCATCAATCGATTCAAAACGCCTACCTCTGAGCGGAATTTTCAGTTTTGGGAAGAGAAAGAAGTCGCACGGGGCAAGGTCTGGTGAATATGGTGCTTGTTTGATGGTATTGGTGGAGTTCTTGGCCAAAAATTCACAAATAGTGAGCGCGGTGTGTGATGGAGCGTTATCGTGGTGTAAAATCCACGAATTATTGCGCCACAATTCTGGCCTCTTCTTTCGAATTGCCTCACGCAAACGTCTCATAACTTGTAAATAATACTCTTTGTTAACCGTTCGACCTTCTGGAAGGAATTCAGAATGGACGACACCGCGAAAATCAAAGAAAACGGTCAGTAAAACTTTAATTTTGGAGCGACTTTGTCGTGATTTTTTTGGTTTCGGCTCATCTTCGGCGCGCCATTCGGACGATTGTTGACTTGTGAGCATATCAAATTCATATACCCACGTTTCATCACCAGTTATGATGCGTTCCATGAATGTGGGATCGCTATCTGCGTTCGCAATCATCTGTTTAGCGACCTCAACTCGATGCTGTTTTTGCAAAAAATTCAGCTCTTTTGGAACAAGTCGTGCTTCAATGCGTTTCATGCCCAGAATTTCCGTCAAAATGTGTTCGGTCGATCCAAATGAGATATCAAGGAGTGCAGCTATCTCCCGAATGCTAATTGAGCGGTTTTCCATAACTAAATTCTTCACGGAAGCGATGTTTTCATCGGTAGTTGAGGTCGATGGTCGTCCAGAACGCGGCATGTCACTCACGCTTTCACGGCCTTCTTTAAAGTCTTTGTGCCAAACAAATGTACGATTTTGTGACATAGAGTCCTCACCAAAGGCTTTTTGCAACATTCTGAGCGTTTCCGCTGCAGAAAATCCGTTTGCAACACAAAATTTCACACAAACGCGTTGTTCCAATTTTTTATCCATGGTAAAAATCGCCGAGCGTCTATTTTTCGACTAACAAAAGCAGTTGTCAAAACAAAACTAATGGATAATTTGCTCTCACACTTTGACAGAATATCAGAAGTAGTGTTGCCATCTTACACTAAAAAGATTTTACCGAAAAAATAAAGGCGGCCTTTTTAAATTGAAAATTACCGGAACTTTTTGATCACAAGGTATCAAACAAATTTATTTCACCTTCCCCCACAAACCCCCCAAAACCTTTTCCTTCCCCCACCAACCCCTAATTTCCATTCTTCAATATTCTTATATCATTTCTATTGAAAATAACTAAGTGTCGGTTAAAGTTTGCTTACTTTTTGCAATCGCAGCCCGCTGGTTGCTGGCATGTTATGATTTCCCTATTACAGACATAATCTTATTATAACAAGTTGTTCAATGTTGGTTTTGTTCTCTTCAAATTCCAATCAGTGCTAAAACATTTTTGTGTTCGTTTTAGTGCGTTGGATAGAGTCCTTACCTTGCAATAGGAATCACATATTTTTGTGAAAGTGTTTGAAAGAGAAAGTGAAATGTCGCAGAATATTACTGCAAAGTATCAGAGCAGCGATCAGAGCAAATGAATCTTTAAGCTATTTTAAATAATAGCATGAATTTAAAGTCGACTTTTAAACATTTTGAGAAATTATTAAGGGATTATTGAGTTCCTGCACAAAAAAATATCGTTTAAATTATGATATCTATACAGTTACATATTCTTAAATAAAGCTTGTACTTGTACTTGTAAATTAAATTCATATTTCTAGCAGATCCACAACTATCTTTCACGCCATAAAGATAGTGACCCTCTCAACCATCGTAGCAAAATACCCTATAAAAACACCCCACCCCCCCCCCCCCCCCCCACCAATTAAAAAAACCAAAAATAGACCCCCCCCCCGCCCCCCGCCACCCCCCCCCCCCCCACACAAGTGCGCGCCCCTTAACAACCCCCCCGCGCGTGTTTTCCCCACGATGGAAACACGTTGAGTGGCCCCACATCCCCCCCACCGGGTGGGAGTATCCCGGCCCAGGATGGTGTAATGGCCCTTTTCCAGGTCCTCCTGTAGTATTTATTTATTTAAAACACAACATTTTCGACAAGGACATAGCACAGACTGATCACAAAAATGTTTTAATTCTATTCTTATATACTAATTTACTCATGTTAAAATCAAAAGAGTCACACACTTGATTGAACAACCTACAACATGCATCTAACGGGTTATTTCGTCCATAAAGAGTACGGTGGCCAGAAATCCACAACAGTTGACGATTCCGGAGCTGACGAACTGGTGCATGTAACAGAACATTCTCAAGAATGCTGCTACAATCGATGTTGCACATGACCACGTCGAAGACAAACAGCCGTTGAAGCATCACTCGGCGACTCGATAACGGCTGAATATTTAGCAGCGCACATCGATCTTCATATGGCGGCAGATTGATAGGATCGTTCCAGGGAAGGCGGCGTAGAGCGTATCGAATGAACCGCTTCTGGACTTTTTCGATGCGTGCAATATGAACGGCGTGGTACGGAGCCCAGATTTGCACTCCGTATTCCAGCACGCTACGAACTAAAGCACAATACAGCGACTTAAGTGCATGCACATCATCGAAGTGGGCGGTGTTACGCTTTATGAAACCGAGCATTGTGTTTGCTTTCGCGGTTGTTGCGGAGATGTGCTCGTTGAAACGAAGCTTCCGATCAAGTTTGACTCCTAGGTCGGTGATCGACGTGACCCTCTCCAGTGATATGTCGTTTAAGCCGTAGTGGAACGTGACAGTGGAATGACAACGAGCGAAAGTTATCACTCTGCACTTAGCCGTATTCATCTGCATTCCTTTTACATTACACCATCTAGACACATGTTCTAAATCAGCTTGTAAAGCACAGCAATCTACAAGCGATTTAATGACACGGAACAGTTTCAAGTCATCCGCATAGAGCAATTTACCGGAGTTGAGACCTTCGCACAGATCGTTGATGAAGAGGGTGAATAAAAGAGGGCCAAGGTGGCTGCCCTGTGGTACACCGGAGGGAATATCAAATAAGTCCGATCTAGCGTCGTGCACCTTGACAAAAGCTTTACGTGAAGACAAATACGATTGAAGCCACTGAATAATCCAAGGCGGTTCAGTTTTTCAATGGCCAGTTGATGAGGTACCTTGTCGAACGCTTTTGAAAAGTCAATGTAAATGGCGTCGACCTGGCATCGCTTCTCGAGCTCGTTGATCACAGTACCGGTGTAAGTCATGAGGTTCGATGTCGTTGACCGCTTTTTGACGAAGCCATGTTGATACTCAGAGATCACTGACTGCACAACAGGGTACATCGCGTCATGTAACAGTTTCTCGAAAACTTTCGCAAGGCAGTTGAGGATTGATATCGGTCGGTAGTTCTCAACGCTGTGTGTTTTTCCAGCCTTGTGGATAGGAGTGATTGATGCCAGCTTCCAAGCGGCAGGAAACACTCCTTCGGTCAAGGATCGATTGAAGATCGTAGCGATGGGACAAGACAGCGACTGAGCACACTGTTCGACGAAGACAGGTGGAATGTGATCAGGGCCGGGGCCTTTCGATGCATCGTCTGCGATAAGAGCATCGCTAATATCGTCATTATTGAAAGTGACAAAAGGAAGATGAAGATTATACAACGGAAGCCCTTCCAAGTAATGCGGCGCCAGCGGAGGTGAGTTGTCGTCGTGTACGGAACGGAAAAACTCAGCAAAAAGATTTGCTGTAGGGACCGGTGAGCAAGAACTACGAGATTGGTACGTAACCTCAACGGGAACCCTGGTCGAGCTCTTTCGTTTGTTGATATAGGCCCAGAAAGATGAAGGGTCTTGTCGGAAATTCATTTGGATGCGATCAATATACTCACGGAAACGATCATCTTGCAGTCGGCGATACTCTTCTTCAGCAAACTTCAGAGCTCTCGTGTTCGTGGTAGTTTTGTTGCGAAAGAAACGTTTCCTGAGCTTTCGTAAGCGATTACGACGGTTACGGAGTTGTGGTGTCCACCAAGATTGGTTAAGCTGCCTTGTAGGCCGGTAAGCTCTAACGGGAACAATTTCACGGATGATTCGATCAATAGTGCCGTAGAAAGCCATCGTGGAAAAATCAAGAGAACCATGGTTCAACAGCTCATTCCAGTCCTGGGAAGCGATTTTCGCATTTAAGGCTTCATAATCACAGCGGGTGAAATCATAGTGTCGTGTCGTGATGTCTGCTTGGTATTCCTCCTCACGGGAACGGGCGTCCACAGATACAATAACCGGCTTATGATGAGCGTCAATTTTTAATAGAGCAGATGGCGATTCGAAGAGATCTATGATACATGGATCACTTACGAACACCAAGTCAAGTAGCTTACCGTTCGCGTTCAGAAGATCATTTACTTGATGGAAACCAGCTGACAACAAAGACTCGACTAAGGCAAGTTCCTGTTCAGTTGACGCGTTAATTGGGTATCCCAGAAACTGTTCATCAAACTGCCAGATTAAATTCGGCAGATTGTAGTCTCCAAGGCAGACGATAACATCACGGGAATCGGCAAGACGTTGAATTTGGTTAACTGATTCCACGTGCCTCGTGTAATTCTCCGGGCTACTGTTTGGCCAAACGTAAATGCAGCAGACATAAAGGAAAAACTGCTGCAGAACAATCCGAACGGCAGTTTGCTCCAGGCTATCACTATCCACTAGATTCACAGCTTTGCAATTAAGCTCCGATTTGTAAGGTTTCGAGTTTCGTGTTCTGGTCGCCGGCGATGATAAACTGCTCCTTCCTTCAAGTTAGCTTGCGTATGTTGCTTCATAGGAGCGTTGTTGTTCCGTTAGCGGGGCTGGTTGCTTGGGACAAAAGGCCACGATGATGGTGATGGCCGACGGCAGATTCGACTTCAACTCCGATGACTTCGATAAACTACAGCTGGCAACTCGGTAACACGTGGCAGTTGATGTTGTTGCGCAGGGCGATCGCGACTTCTCCTTCATCAGAGCAGCAACGATCAATTCGCACAATCCGGTAGCGGCCGCGTTCGAATTGGTCGAAAAGTTCATTGATGCGCTCAATCGCCTGCATATTGTTGACTACCGGGGAGGCGTAGGCTATCTGCGAAGGCTACCACGAGGTCGATGTGTCGCTCTATTTGTTGAAGCTACGGAATTAGGTAGATTACGAAGAGAAGCATCGATAACGGATCGCCCTGACGGATCGGACATTCTATGTGAAAACTTTGTGAGAGATGCCCACTAACCATCAGTCGAGAAGAAGATCGAACTGCAATACGAGCTAGTAGTTCTCTGTGCTAGTAGATCGATCAAAGCAGGATTCGGAAGACGAACTGGATTGTTCGTCTGAAATCTTCACGCAGCTTTGCACACCGTCCATCGTTGCTCTAATCATTCTTGTGAGCTTCCCCGGGAAGTTGTTCTTGTCCATGAATGATAGAATCTTCAAACTTCCACAGAAATTCGAATGATTCAAAACTATACTTCAGAACGGACGCTCAATGGCATCACACCTCAACAGCGGATCGTGTGGTAGTTTGTCACATGTTTTTGAAGATGGGACCACCATACCATTTATCCATCATCCAACATCTCGATGATTGGTTCCTTCTCGGAAGCCGAAGCCCTGCGTCAAAAAAAAAAATATCCCCCAATTTACTTACATGCGTCAGCTCATACGCCGAATCGAACAGGATGCCATACTTCTTGCCGTGCTTGGCGCAGATGTAGTTGGCCACGTGGAACGAAAACGCTTCCATGTCGAACGAGTTCTGCGTCACCACCACCGCCGGACAGTTGAGCTTCTGGTACGAGGCCGGCGAAATGATTTGCATATTTGCATAGCAGGAACCGTGCACTTCCATGGGCAGCGAGGCATGATAACCGGGCGAGATGCAGTCATCTGTGAATCGGAACAGGTTACATTGGAATTTATAATAGATTACCTTCACCACCCATATACCTTCTTCCGTGGTCAGCACCGAGTTGGCATCGTCCTCTTCGACGAAAATCTTGACTATCTTCTTCGTGCAGGCCGGTTTCTTCTCCGGTTTGGCCTCATGGACCATATTATTGCTACCGAAGCCGTTCATATCTGCCTTCAGCGGTAGAAGGTTGTCCGAGTTGATGTTCTCGTTATTCCCTTCGTCGGCTTGCAGTTTCTTCTCGTTGAACTTCTGAATGGCATCGATGAAGAATTTTGGGATCTCCTCGCTGGTTGTCACAGTCGTGCCACCGCCCTGGTAGATGTAATCTTTTGGATCGAAGTTGACCATCTTGATAAGATGAGCGGCCGATGGCGGTTGAGATGAGCGGGGTGTGCCGACTGGGGAATGATGGCGATAGTAGTTCGGAGACCGGATGCCTGGCGGCGATCGAAGATAGCGATTCCCGACCGGCGAACCGCAGGGCGATCGGAAGCCATGGTTCGGAGAGGCTCGATGAAGATGAGTGGTCATTTCGTAGCCGGAATGCGAGGGACTGCAGATTAGGTTTTGACTAGTGGATCGTGTCCGAATTTGACTACGGAGCCGATTGAAAGGGAGGATGACGTTTTCGCCGTGACTGCTGTCTTCGGAGAATTCGTACTTTTTGTCAGCTAGGCGTCGCTTGCGGAAGATGCTGATCTTTTCGCAGCGTTCGTTGTCTTCAGAGAATTCATATGCCTTGGCCGCGACGTCGTTGGGGGAGTTACCTCCGTTATTGTCGCCTTCGGCCTGATTAGGAACGTTAGGATCAGTCGACCGGGTAGAGAGATACGAGCGTCTCCGCAGCGGCGTTCGTCCGGAGGACGTTGAGGAACTTGATGTTGGTCCGCTTGGGTCCACCAGCGGATACTGAGTTGGGCTTGAGTTGGCATCGATCGGACGTGGGGAAGCACCGGATGAGGAAGGGCCAACCGGAAGCTCCACGCGTGTTACCGAAGTTCTGACGGCGCTGCCGTTCATGACAGGAGTAAGTCTTAGCTCTATGTTGGTATTGTTTCGATGATTCATCAGTCGTATGTTGGAAGTTGGTGAGAGTGCTTCCGAGAGGCGAGCTGCTGCTCCGCGGGTCATTATAGAACTTCGAGAGGCGGAAAGAGCAGTCGTGGCAAGACGATGATCACAGGTAATGACCAGCTCATCGAAGTTCTCCGGACATTGCGTCACCGTCGTCGAGTGTGACCTTGAGGAAGAGGACGAAGTGGAAGACAACCTACTGGTGGTACGATGATGCGGCTGCTGAGAACCTTTGGATTCGATCATTTCAGTCTCATACTCAGCAAAGTCGGCAATAATTTGGTCCGCTATGCTCAGGGATTTTGACGGAGCGGGGGCAATGGGTGCTGGAAACGAGCCGCTAGCTGAGGGTTTCGAAGGCTCTGGTTTCTGTATGGGAGCTTTCGCCTCAGCTGGAGTCACTTCCGGACTCATTCGTTGGTATTTGGAAATGTACTTGCTACTGATCACACCAGACGTTACCTTCTGTGGGCAGCGGGACATATCCAGGTGGATGTTCACGGTGTGGATGAAGCTATTCTCACTCATAATTATATAGCCCGGACAGTTTAGGTTGTAGCGCGGATTGAACTTGGGTCCCGAATCCGAATTGCGGTACTTGGTGTGTATCGTCATATTACACTTGATGCAAAGCGACCCTTGATCACCGTTTCCTTCCTCCTCGTCGGCATGCCTCATCTGTTTGCAGTCCATGCAGCCCAGCTTTGGCACTCGGACCACGGTTATGTACGAATCCAGGTCCTCCTTCTCGCTAGCCCCGTGGATGATCAACAACTGCTGATCCATCTTCCACTGTGTGATCGACACCGTTTTAATGTCATCCACTCCGTGATCGTCGAAAAGACACACGTGGAAGTACTTGCTCAACAGAAAGTGCGGGCGGTAGATCCAGAAGTACAATCTACGGAGTGGAAAATTGACGTTAATCTTGATTTAAAAGCTCGAACGTTATTGCGGTACTTACTCATACTTGTAGTTGGAGGAGAAGCTATACTCATTTGTGATGAGTTCGTCATAATCATACGATGCTTTATAGCTGAGCAAAAACTGACCACACGCGGACAAACCCATGAAGACATGCCTAAAAAAAAAAACAAAATCAATCACAAATTCCCTGAAAACGACCCGCCCCACACTCACCCCTGTAGATAACAGTACGGCACGATCTCCTTCAGACAGAAGCTCAAATGTTCCGGAACCGCTCGGAAGGCCTCCCGGTGCGATCGCTTGTTCAATCCCGTACTGAAGTACCCACAGTGTTCCCGATTGAGCACCTTCAGTAGAACATTTTCGCATCCAACGGCATCATTGGCCCGGCCAAACTGATGGAACTTATTCCGGACTTGTTGCTGCCTTCCGGAACTGTGGCTGCAACTGGCCAGTTCGGAATCCAGCGAGTCCCAATCCGGAACGGTACTCATGCTACTCGAGCCAGCCAGTGGGCGTCGCTAAAAGGAGAAAATCGATTCTAGCAATTATTGAACGGTTCTTCGCCTCGGAGAGATTGGCGATCGCGACAAAAATACGAAATGCAGAATGAACAAAACCGGTTTCCTCGCTGCGAATTCTTGGATGAGGAAGAAAAGGAAAAGTGCCTTCCTGTGTGTTTGTGCGTCGCCGTCCATGACGACCGAAGACAGACGAGCAGGATGAGGAAAATGCAATTCCCGTAGGCGGAAGTGAAGAAATCCTAAATTTTTAACCTTATTCTGTTCAAGAATTTTCCAATTTTGGCGAACAATAAAACAAAATCAAACACAAATTTTGTTTACTTACCCAATGGCAGAAAAATCCTTTCCGCTCAAGGCAATCTCTACTTTCGTTTGCATTCATCCATTCCGTCCACCTAGACTATTCTGCGTGCTCCTAAAATGTCTTTCACGAAGAACGAACCTTCTATCAATGATTTGAATCGACCCAACACTTTGAACAATCGTGTAATTTTTTCCAATTTTCCAACACAAGTCGCAGCAGATTAGAATTTATTGAATTTTTTTTTCCCAGGGAGTGAGCTTCTTCTACACGATTCACTCACGCACTCAGGAAGAAGGACGAGAAAGAAGCAGTCGACAGCTAGAAGCAGCGCATCGTCGTCGTCGTCGTTCAAAACCACCACAGATATCGCAGCGAAAGAGATAGACGGAGAGCGACCACGAAATCAGCAACGGAACGGGAACCGTAGACGACGAAACACAACTTATTCAAGATACTATAGTCGTTTTATAATATCCATACAACATGAAAACAAACTGCAAATGATTTTTTTCGTGTTTAAATCTCATTTGAGGGACATAAAGTTAGATAGGTTCGAATTTTAACAAAGAAACCAATGATTGTCAAGTCGAGATTGTGCTACGGAACCTATGGAGGATTCATTCACGAACGACAACAAAATAGAACAACACTGCGGAAAGCAGGGGAAGAAGCAGTTTGATGACGGCGCTTGTCAGTCAACACAACAATCTCGACGGTGCAACCAGAACACGAAAACCTGACGAAAGCGATATAGTTCAGCTTCGGCTACACAAATAACTATCTCACCTTTCGAACACTGTTTTATGAACACTGTTTAAAAAAATCAATTGAATTGTATTGATTGAAGAGCGACCTCGCAAATTCCATTCACTGAGTTGTTGGCAGAACGTAACCAGATCAGACTTATGTCCTCCTGAAACGTGAAGGGGGCTGCAATTAAACACTCAGGCAATTAAACTTAAGAATTTCATAAGGTACAACTTATGAACGATACTTTTGAATTTCATAAGTGTGACTTATGACTGGATTTTGTTTTACACGACGTTGTTCTCGTAAGCCTTTCTTATTTTTGAGTGTTGATATGGGTTAGTGGACAAGTCACTTCATCCGTAATTAATCTTAACGTGTAAGGTTCGATTCCAGGTTGCACCATCTTTTTATATTTTCACTATCATTATATTTCATAAGGCAAATTAATGTTCCTAATAGCCCAACAAACATCAGTGTTGAATAACCGCTTGTTCAAACAAATTTTGAGAAGTTGTTCAGCTTTTTCCTCTAGAAAGCTGAACAACTTCTCCAAATTTGTTTGAACAAGCGGTTATTCGACACTGATGTTTGTTGGGATTAATTACTCTCAAGACTTCTCTAGTTCTACTGTAGTTTTTGATCTGACGATGAAGCAAGAAGCTCGTGAAATACCAGATCCACTCCGCCGGGAGTACATTCCATCAACTTTTGCAAGTAAGTTTTGCCATATCAGATGTGACAGGAAGGTTTACAACGACGGGTCAAAAACAAATGATTCCACTCCTTCAAACTTCAAAATCCTTGCTCCGTATACGTCGCAGAATTGGCGGCTATACACTATACATTAGAGCGAATGGGCTCTCTTCCCTCTGATCAATTTTTCATTTTTACGGATAGTCTCAGCTCACTTCAGGCTATTTGTTCAATTAGGCCGGCAAGGCACTCACCGTATTTCGTTAGCGAAATACGATCTCTTTTGAGTTCCCGATCAAACAATTCCTACACCATCACCTTGGTTTGGGTCCCTTCTCATTGCTCCATTCCGCGTAATGAGAAAGCGGACTCGCTTGCCAAGGTGGGCGCTATGGCAGGCGGTATTTATGATCGACAAATTGTCTTCAACGATTTTTTTTTGCTATTTTCCGTCAACAGGCCATGATCAGCTGGCAACATAAATGGGATGCAGGGGATTTGGGCAGATGGTTACAATCCATTCTCCCACAGGTATCGAAAAAATCGTGGTTCAGAGGATTGGATATTAGCCAGAATTTTATCAAGGTTATTTGTCATATAATGTCCAATCACTACTCGTTTGGCTCTCATTTCTATCGAATAGGGCTCTCAGACACCAATCAATGCGGTCGTGTTGCGCAGGTTATCAAGGCATCAACGGCGTCGTGTGGTATTGCCTCGATTTCGAAATTGCCAGATCTGATCTTTGCGCACCCCTGCGGGCGCGAGGGAAACCAGAGATAGAAGATATCAGAGACGTGCTGGGTAAGCTGGACTTGGACTATATGGGGCTAATTTACAAGTTCTTGAAACAAATAGATGTATTCGTTTGATCCTCTCTTAGCTGTCGTTTAAACATGTCCACCTCGTCCGCTCTCCCGTAATACCGCTTCTATTGTATCGTTACAGCTTAACGCCATGCAACATCTACGCCAGAGCAACAGCAACAATATCGCATCGCCAATCTGCTGTTGAAAACCAAAGTTAAGATTTCTACTTCCCCCTACTTCCCGAAGCATCTTTATACCTAACCTCGACCAAGCCGCGAGTTTTTCGGCTTTCCAAAGCTAACCTAGTTAGTAGGTTATTTTCGTTATAAAAATGAAAAAAAAAAAACTTACAGCATTGTATGACCCAGTATGACTGCGATTCCGTCAAGGATTCCGTGCATGTATGGGAAGGCAAAATGAAATTAGGACGCTTCGTAATTTACTGCTTACGTAAATTTCCTCAACCCACCCCTTCGTTTTACCATTCGCACTCGAAAACAATCAATCATAACATAACTGCACATGGTTGTTTAAATCGACCTAATTAGAAAGTGAAAACATTGAATTTCATAATATTTTTCTCAATGTAACTTTTAGCTCTACACACATTTTAGAATTAAAATTGGTAAAACTACAATCACATAAAATGTTGCCGTCGATTGCATTGTTACCTTATTGGAACTAAAATTGAACCATAGCTAGAATCTTTACTAGGGCAAATAAATTTAAAATCCATATTGCGATTGCAATTGTTTTTAGTTGTTAAGTTCTGAATAAATTTTCATTCCATTGCTAACATTCAACCAAGCTAGACTATTAACTGATTTGCTCTGCAATCTGTCACGGGCACAGCATGTGGAATTTGACCGGAAGTAGTTCTGAAGTTATTTGAAAATTCAAGAAACCTCAAGCTTAATTTTTTAAAGAAATATCCTTAGTCCGAAGCTGAGATGTCGCTGAGAAGTTCCAGTAGCGTTGATAACGCAGGCGGGGAGAACGGAAGAGCCACACTGGAGCAGGAAGAGTTCGAGTTGGCGGATGTTCCGTGGCATTGCCGGTCATCGAAAAGTTACGCGGAAGGGAGAACTACACGACATGGGCGTTCACGATGCGGATGATTTTGATTCGTGAAGGATGTTGGGAAGCTGTAAATGCTGGAACCGAGGAAGCGCAGGCAGGATCGGAGGATTTGAAGCACCGGGCGTTGGTTACAACCTGCTTAAGTCTGGAGACCTACAACTATAGTTTGGTTCTGGATGCGGTCGATGCGCGAGTTGCCTGGAAGAAACTCGAATCGGCATTTCAAGACAGCGGGTTGAACCGGAAAATTGGGTTGTTAAGGAAGTTCACTTCGATACGTCTTATCAACAGTTCAAGTATCGAAGCCTACGTTGATGAGCTGATGAGCACAAGTCACAAGCTAGCATCGTTGGGATTCAGAGTAGATGATTCTTGGTTGGTTGCTATGTTGCTGATGGGTTTGCTGGAACAGAACGATAATGGGTCTTGAAGCTTGACGGCGGATGCTGTGGAATTAACAATTCTGCAAGAAGTGAAGATCGATCGGGGCGCAACCAGTTTCAGTGACGAAGGGACTTTGTACAGCACAGCAAGCACGGTACTAGAAGGTGCAAGTCAACGATGGTGAAACCAAAGATCGACGAAAAGACCTGCTTCAACTGCAAGAAGCCGGGTCATTTTGCGGCAAAGGGTCCGGAGAAGCAACAGTAATCGAAGCCGAGCAAGCACAAGGGTCGGTGTTCCATTTTTGCGATGGGAGACGTAAGCACCAATGAATACTTTGGTACTTTGATTCGGGTGCCACTTGTCACATGGCACGGCTGGATCAGAGATTTGTCGATGAAGTGAGAATGAACCACAACGACGGAACGGCGAACAATTCTAGCATGAAGGCCGTAGCGAAGGGTTCCGTTGAACTAGACAGCAACGAAGAACGAATCGATGTCAGTGGAGTACTGAAGATCTCGGATCTGGCCACCAACTTGTTATCCGTAAGTACCATTTGTAAGAAACGAAAAACGTTATTTTCACGAAGCACAAATGCAAAGTTTGGGACGAAGACGTGGAGCTGGTTGTCACCGTAGTCGAAGAAGGTGGTCTATACAGAGTCAATTGGCAGGAGAAGTCATTTTTGGCGAGTGGCATAGAGCTCTGGCATCGACGTCTGAGACATCTTCACGAAGGTGGTCTGAAGAAGCTGAAGCGAATCGCCAACGGAATCAATTTTCAAGAAGGGTCGTTATCGAATTGTGTTGCCTATCTGGAAGGGAAACATGCGAGGTGGAAGCCGTCATTTTATGACGTTCCTGGACGACGCAAGCAAGCGCGTCATTGTATACTTCTTGAAGAACAAAACCCAAGCACCCGAGGCGGTCAAAACGTTCAAAGCCAAAGCGGAAAGACAAACGGGAAAGAAGCTCAAAATCTTGCGTTCAGACAACGGAAAGGAATATGTGAAGGCAGATTACAGGAAGATGCTGGAATTGGATGGAATCCAACATCAAACAACGTGCCCGTATACGCATGAACAGAACAGGGCTGCAGAGAGGATGAACCGCACGTTCGTGAATCGTGAATCGATGTCCAACACGTTCCCTGGAAGACAAAACGCCGGAAGAGGCGTGGACTAGAAAGAAGCCGAATCTAGGGCAGCTCAAGGTCTTTGGATCGAGTGTGACGACTTGGATACCGAAAGCGAAAAGGAAGAAGTTCGATTCTAAATCCGAGAAGGGTATTTTCGTTGGTTACACGAAAGGACATCGAGTGTATGATCCAGTGAATGACCGTTTCCACGTCAGCCGAGATGTCGTGGTACTAGAAGAAGGTGTCGCTATCCGCTCGGCAGAACAACGAGTGGAACCGGTTGAGTTCATGGAGCTTTGCTGCGACGAATTCTATGATCGTTCTGTATTCGGTGCAGCCGAGCTTCCCGAGGTCAAACAACTGGTTGGCAACGTCGTGCCTGGTGCTGCCAAGCCTGCTGAAATTATTGATCAACTGGGTGGCGACTCAGATGATACCGAAACAACGGAAGAAGCCATCGTTGTCAACCGTTCGTTCAGTGAAGCGGACGATTTCGAAGATGCCTGTGCTGATATTGCTCTCCCACCGCAACTGAGTAGAACAGGTGATGAAATACAGCAAGAGTTAAGGCGCAGCGGTCAAGAGTGCCGTTGTCTAGGCAAGTACAGTGAATTCATGGGGAAAAAATGATGTTTGTGACCATCGACATCGATGATATCTTGATTTTCACAAACGATCGGAAGCTGAAGATGAAGCTGAAAGTCCATCTGCAGAAGTGATTCAAAATGAAAGACCTCGGGGAGGCGAAACATTGTCTCGGCATCGGAATCACAAGGAATCGTGAAGAAGGCAAGCTGTGGTTGGATCAACAAGCCTACATCGAAGACATCATTGATCGTTTCGGTATGGCCGATGGCCACCTGGATGGCCACCTAGTTGCAACACCAGCAGATCCTAGCATCGAAAGTGATGCGGCCAGAGGGATTTCGGAACTTCGAGTAGAAACGCGACAATAGACTGTAATAATTGCGTACGATAAGAAAAACACACTTGCTTGGTTTCTTCAAGATGGCTAACAGAGTTTATTTATTCATAGTACTGGGATGTCATATGGTCTAGAATACAGCGAGGGACGTACAGATCTGGATACATGGATTGCAGAGATTGTAATCTCAACAGCATCAAGTTGGACAAATCGATGGCACCAAAGACGAAAGCTGAAACAGAAGGTATGAAATCAGTTCTATATAAAGAGGCAGTCGGGTGTTTGTCAATTGCAGCTCAAGTCACCCGACCGGATATAACTTTTGCCGTCAATGTTGTGAGCCAGAACAGTGCTAATCCTGGCCGTCCTCATTGGGAAGCGGTAAAGAGGATAATCCGGTACCTAAAAGATCACAATCACCAAGAAGTTGGAATATTCGGCAAACGGTCCAGCGGATTTCGATTACTCTTGTAACGAAGCCTTTAAAAAAAGCAAAAAAGCAATATGTAGCGCTCAAGTTCTTACACATTTTGATCCATCTAGAGCCATCACCGTGACTTGTGATGCAAGTGACGATGGAATCTCGGGCGTTCTTAGCCACACAGTTAACAGCATAGAAAAAACAGTATTTTTTGTCTCACGTCGATTGTCAAAAGCAAAAAAAAAAAAATATCACATTTTGCATAGAGAGGCACTAGCTATAGTATTCGCCATGGAATAATTTTACAAATATGTGCTAGGTCAAAAAGTGTCCATTATAACTGATCACAAACCATTATTAGGTATATTTAACAGCAAAAAGGGGGGCCCTTCCGTAATTGCTAATAGGCTACAACGTTATTTTTTACGACTTTCCATATTTGATTACACTATCACACATATGGCTGGAAAGGAGAACCATGTAGCTGATTGTTTGTCAAGACTACCCCTAGAACAAAACATGAGTACGACTGATTTCGAAGAAAGTCAACGTACACACTTAAATTCGATTTTGCTGTTCGGTAAAAAAATTGACGAAACATTTCGGTAAACATAACATCTTACCGATTTTTCGGTAAATATAAAAAATGTTACCGTAATTTTGTAACACTTTACCAAACGATCTGTAATGTTGAATTTTATTTACCGTATACGGTAGAAAAAAATACAATCCATACGGTAAAAACAAACAATCTCTGAATACGGTAAGAACTTTACCGAACAAAACGTAAAACGAACTCTGAATAACCGAAGCCCGGTAAAGTATTATTAACTGTCAAACTGTCAGCCATTTTCTTTGAAGCCTCGTGGTTCCAGTGATCGGTTGTCCAGAAGGTGGTTTGGATATTGATTAATTTTAATTATTCCATGTATGTATGTAGAAAATAAACCAGTGTTAATTAGAGCTTTCATCCGGCTAGCTATAAATATTTCAAATGTGCTGATTACACGCTAAACAATCAATAGGTTCGATGTAAAAAGGGATTATTATTCTAAATGATACACATGCAAAATATATTTGCAGCATTGTATCCATCTACAGGTAGAAGTTGTACTGACCAGCATCCGATGCAGTCGACACGCATCGTTCGTAGTATTTCATTGACTGCGCCATATGCTGGAAAGACCTCACAGTCCCGGTCGGAATAACAACAAATATAGTTTTGTTTAATATATTCAATTAACCAATAACATCCGAATAGTTTGGTGTTTAACGATAAAAACAAAAACAAAATACCGAAACGGTTCGGTACCAGACTACACAAATTACCGAACTGTACGGTAATTTTTGACAGATCATCAAATCTTCCATTACCGAACTGTACGGTAGTTTTTGACAGTTCATCAAAAAAATTTAGTACCGAACGTTCGGTAATTGATTTAATTACCGAACAGATTACCGAGCGTTCAGCTGTTGAAAGTTCGGTAAAAAATTACCGAATACTGTAAAATTTTCTAAGTGTGTAGCTCTTTCAATGAACTCAATTACTTAATTGAAGACCAACAAGCTAAACTCAATTCAAAAACTATAGGGGAAGAATCTCATAACAATCCAACATTATCAAAAATATTAGAGTATCGGCCAATCCAGCCATGTTAAATAGAGAATTTTGAGAAATTTTTACTCTAAACTAAATAATGATTTTTTCCATAAATATAACCGTACATTTTTAATATTGGTACACGCTTATTCTCGATGGACTGAAGTTCGAAAAATGACCAAAACAAATGCAGATAGCGTTTCACAAGAACTTGACAACATTTTCGTCGTTTTTGGGATTGCAGCCGCCATTGTTAGTGACAATGGGCCTCCATTCAACAGTTTCCAGTTTAAAAAGTACTGTGAATCACACAATATGCAAATTATTTTGTCCCCACCTTATCACCCAGCTAGCAATGGGTTAGCAGAAAGGGCAGTACAAACCACAAAAGCTGTGTTGGGGAAACTAATCGATGAGAACGATTCTTCTTCGTCATTTCAGATCGACAATGAAATCAATAAATTTTTACACCATCATCGTGACTCTCCAACTACAGAGGACAACATTATACCATATGAACGTATTTGTACCTTTCTTCCGATCACAGAAATTTCAAATTTAAGAGAAACAAAAAAAAACATTTAGTGGCGAAAACAGTTCTGAAAGTTTAAATAACGGTCTTAAAAAATAGTAAAGTTATTTACCCTTATAAATCAAACGGTAGAGCATTCAATATGCAATGTAATATTGTTAAAAAAGCATCAAATACGTCATATTTAGTAAATATTAATGGAGATAATCGGAAATCCCACAGAAATCAATTAAAACGGATTCCACAACAGCCATTCGTATTAAAAAACAGTGTACAATCTGCGTCAGCGTCAGAGCAGAATCCAAAGGATATCGAAGCCAAAACAGAATCACAAGTAAAGAAAATGCTTCCAAGAAAAGATTGATTGCAAGTAAAGCGATACTCAGGTCGCAGGTCTACTAGAAATAGAAAACCAAAGCATAAAAACCTTAATTTGGGAGAACTTATTGAAAGAAAGACAAAAAGCATAAGACCTGAAAATGAATAGGATCCTTATTTCTCTGACATATCATTCGCTTATTAATTTTTATTCATTTAGTTTGTAGGCGTAAACTGAAATAAGATGAATTATATCTTAACAAACTTTGAATTAAGAAGAATTATGTTAAACTTATCTTGAAGAATTGAAAGTTAATTAAATCAATCAGTTTGAAGAATTAATTTAATTGGGGAGATAAGAGGCATGATGAGAGGTTACTCTCATCTCACATAAGGGAACTTTGAGTATGTAATAAAGATCAGTGTGAACCTCTGGTTTGTATCTACAAGACGTGTTTATTCTTCTTTAATCTGTCCGAACGACTCATGATAGCTATCCTCGGTCATAGGGGTCATGGCATACATCTATACATGGCTATGTCTCGTACCATTCAGGAGGCTATGTGGTGGAGCAATCTGGAGTCGCAGTTTTTCGAAGCCAGACCGATTTCCGTACGTAGCGATAGTCAATCGGCAATCAGCATAGCAAATAACGGATCGTACAACCCTCGGACCAAACACGGTACCATTTCGTGCATGATAGTCTGCAGGACGGTGTCGTGAAGCTGAGCTATACATCCACAACGGAATAACCAGCCGATGGCTTTACCAAGCCAATGACCTTTCAGAAGCAGCAGAAGTTTCGGAAGCTACTGAAGATGTAGTGCGTGTCCAGAGCAGTCGGTGCAGCTACAATCCTTAATTTCGGAGTGTCCATTGACCTTGATACGTAGCTCTGCAGCAGTGCACGCCTCACACTCTTCGTGCCCGAGCTTCACAAAAGAGATGTTGTTTTCTTTGACGATTTTACAGTACAACGAATAGCCTGCTTTGAGGTGTTGTTTGGCTGCATAATCCTCGTGCAAGGACTTTTCGGTCCAATCCAATGGCAAATAAAGACGGCTGGGAGCATGAGATCGTCGAGGGCCCAAAAAAAAAAACCTTCCCTCTTCCCGCCCCCTCTTCTCTCACCCCTTTCTTCCCCCCCCCCCCTCCCCGCCCCCCCCCCCCCCCCCCCCCATTTAAAAAAAAATTACTACTTTCTATAAAAAAAAAAAAAAAAAAAAAAAACCCCCCCAAAATTTACCCACAATTTTCGTGAAAACCAATCGTGTTTAGGAAAAACTTTCTGCAGACAGTTACATACAGGGTCACCGCCAAGGGTGAGTCGCTTAGCACAATATCCCTTGTGCTCATTTTTTTCAGTATGCCTCTAAGCGTTACCATGGGTGCCAATAGGTGCCCATGTGTGCCACGGTTATTTGACAGTTCAATCGTTATGTTTTGGCTACGCCTGGCAACCCGACGATTGGATTTGCAAACATTTTCCTGGTGATTTGAATCTCGGTTAAGGTTTTTGTTGTGGAAACTGCGTTTTTGCAATCGAATTTCAGTGATAAAGAATAAAAACTCAAGAAGCTAAGCGCTGGAAATGAGTGAGAGAATTCCTATAAACTGTTTTATATTTATTATTGGTTTATCCTCTTTCTCAACAGCTCACGTACGTTTGCGATAACATTGAACGAGACGCAACTCCACCCTTTGATAGCAGATTCACCCGGCGTTATAACCACATGTATCAAGCCGTATCTTCCAAGCGAGATTCCCCTGTAATAATGTTAATTATTCAATTCATTTGTAATTATATTAAGTTGTTAATTGTAATCGTTTAATGTAATGTGTATTTCACACATTCCATCATTCTTCAATCCTTTCTTCTTGCATGGTATCTAATCCACTCGAACTATTTGGGATATAGTTCTCTGGACCACTCAATGGATCACAAGATATGATATTTGAGTCGTTGTGTGAAGAACTAGTAGTAATCTCTAACGATGTTCCTCCGACGGCTTTGCTGAGGCTTACGAACTTCACTGCAGCATGAGAGTGTCTAATTACATTTAATGTCGATGATTGTGTCGATATGTCCGAATATGTTTGACGTCATTTCCTTGATGAACATTCTGGTATTCGGAAATGAACATTACTACTATGCCTTGTCAGGCTGTAAATGTGACAGTTTCCTTTCTTCGATCTTTCCTCAACGGAGTTCCACAAAAGCTCTCAATTATGATCCGCATGTCCTCTTCAATCTTTTGGATCATCTCGATTTTGCTCTTGATGGTTTTGCGATGCGATTTGCTCCAAAAATGTGCCTTTAATTATAGCTGCTAAATGGTATCATGTCACAACTTATTAATTAAATCGCTTACCTCATCCATTGTTCCACTAAAGATTTTGCCTAAACAAACAGGTAGCTCGAAAATTCACTAATAATCATTTTTTTTTCTATAACTTATATCTGTTGCGTGACGAAACAAACAAATTAAGACAACACCACAACAACATACAACGTCAATTTTTCAGGGCTGACAGGTTACATCTTCGAATAGTACAAATGTCAGAAGTGTGCCACAGAGTGCCACACATGTTCCGGTATTGTGTACGATTTTCTTCTACAGCGTGCCTGGCACTGTTCTAAGCGACTCACCCCTTGGTCCCCGCGAGTCACCATTCCCCTACCCCCCTCCCCTCCTCCCGTTTGATCATTCTCCCCCCCCCCCAAAAATAAAATTGTCCCCTTCCTCTTTTTTTTTCACCCAACCCCCACTTTTTTTTTTTTTCTTTTTTTTTCTTTTTTTTTTTTTTTTTTTTCTTTCTTTTCCCTTTTTCCCCCCCCCGAACAACGCCACAGCCTCCATCAGTTTTTTCTTTTTTTTTTTTTTCTTCCTCGGGTTCTCCGCGAAACCCCCCCCCCCCCCCCCCCCCCCCCCCCCAAACCCAACTCCCCCCGCCCTTCCCCCCCCCCCCAAAACCCCCCCCTCCCCCTTTTTTATTTAAACCCGCGCGCTCCTCTCCCCTTTTCTCTCCCCCCGTTTTCTTTTTTTTTTCAAATATTCCTTTTCTGTTTCCCCTTCCACCCCCACCGAAAAATCACCCCAAAGAAATACAATCGTCGCTCGTGAAATGTCAAAACAAATATCAACAACAACCATCTCTCGTTTGGCATTGCCCGGGTAATGATGCCTCCAGAGCACGACTATTGGATACCCTTGTGGCCCGAGGTAGACAACCCTTCCGCGAAGTAAGAGATGTTTTGGGAATGCGTGATCTTCCCTACATGCAAGCGATTTACGAATTCCTTTGTTTGTCTGATCTAAGAGTGTAATGTCATCACCCCCTCCTTTTCACTCTAGTAAATTCCCTGCCATTGTGTCCCAGTTATATTATCCTTTTGTTTCCGTGCTACTTGTACATGCCCAGCAAGCTGTGATCACCCATCTGCAGCTTAGTTCCTGTGAGGGACTACAGGGACCGAGGATCTGGTAGATGTCGCAACCATGAGCAGCAACAAATACCTGAAATAAGTTACCTGCCTAGCCCCTTCCAAACAATAATGTGACCCATTAACCTCGAGCTAGCCACGAGTAATTGGCACCCCACTTTACTAAAATCGAAAAAGAAAAATTGTTAACTACAATATTGAATATCGGCTCCGCAAAGTGTTACACACGCCTGAGCCTAATAAATAAACGAACTGATTAAAAAAAAAAACAACCATCGCTCAGCTCACGATGTGACAAATATGCGTACATTTTTCGCCTGGCCAGAGAATTTCGCGGCATAAGTGTCACATTTGTGATTTGATTGAAAAAAAGTGGAAAAAATAGTTTTTTTTTTGCAAGTTTGAGTAAGACTAAATAATATTAATATGCTTCGATAGTTTATTGCGTTAAAGTCAATAAAAAGAGCGAAATTGTGCGGTAACAGTGTAAATATATTTTGAAACTTCAAATGCGTTTTTCTCATTTTGCTCGTTTGTAACATGTGACATTTATGCGTCCGACGGCAGGTTACTACATGAATGGTAATGTTTTAGTTGAACTAATCATCCCACTTTTTTATTTGCAGCGCTACCACAAGCGACGACGAATGGCAGCAGACCAGGTAGCAGATGCCAGATGTTCTTCAGGTGCATTTGGGTGATAATGGCCGACATGGATCTCTCGTGATGGAAAACATCACTAAAGTTCATTTTGCAATCAAATAATTTGCTCCGATTTTAAACAGTTCTAAAATTAATCTGAAAATAAATCTTTTTATTTTAGAACCTTTTTTTTTATTTCAAACCAAAAAGCACATTTTTATTTTTATTGCACAACACTTTCTGGACGAAAGTTCATATTGGAATAAAAATAATTTGCTTTCGTTTTCAACGATGCCATGGTTTTGATTTGACAGTTCTACAACTCATGCTGAAAATTTCAACTTTCAAATGTACAGAGCAGGAAATTTTTGAATTGACGGTTTGAAGGTTTTTGTTTTGAAAGCAAACCACTTTCTACGAAAAAGAACTAATGCAACTTTTCAATTTTGGCAATGGTTTTTTTAATTTTAATAATCATTATACTTTGTGTGTAGTAAATTTGACTGAAATTTTATGGTACACAGAGAGGAATTTGATAGTCAATTTTACCATTATTGGGGGTTAGGATGACCATTGCAGTATAGTGATTTTGAACCGACTATGATCATGGTCAAAACTACCATTAAAAATAGTTGATGCAACATTTTCCATAATATCGGAATAGTCCTTGTTACCATGATCATAGTCAAAAATGCCATGAACGTGGTGAAATCGACCATTTTCATGGTTATTGAAACCATTATATGCGATAGTCATCCTGACCATGATTTAATTGTCGGTACAACGATGAAATTTTTCTCAGAGTAGTTTTAAAGATAGGCATAGTCGGGTAAAATGGTAGTTTTTACTACAAGATTTTTGTCTGTGTATGCAATTGTGAATGTTCAAGTTCTGTATAAAATGCTATTCCATTGCTAACATTCAACCAATCCAGACGATTAACTGATTTGCTCTGCAATAATCCACATTATAACTTGTTATATTTTTATAATTACCATAATGGATTGAATTGATTTATTAACGCCGTCAAATAACGCCTTGGCGGGTGACCATTCGCCCCCATTCCCCTTAATTCAATTGCGTGTTTCCAGGACTGAACATTTTATACTCTCGCCGCGAAACCTCACGAATGTCGACACTGTACAGCGTCAAACTCGACCCGAAAATTGACAGTTTCATCCACTGTGAAAATGATTAGTGAGTGATTCCGTCCCGGTTGTCTTTTTCGTTTAGTCGCGGGTTGTGCCGTGTCATCAATCAAAGATCGGAGATTCTCATTTTTGTTGTGCGGTAAGTTTTCCGAATCCGCAGGGTTGATCGCATCCCAAATCTCCTGTCTCCAGCTATTGCCGATTGAAGATTAAGTTTGTTTATTGTGCAACGCAGCTATTAAAAGCCAGTGCCGGCATATACGTAACACTTGATAGGAAGAGGTCTCCTAGAGGGTAAAAAAAAGGATGGGTCTCCTGTACAAGATTCGCATCCGGGTGATCAATTTTCTGGTGTTCTTCTTCCTGGTGGTTCTGCTGCCGGGATTGCCACCGAAAACCACGTTCCCCTTCGAAGGTTTCAGGTAAGTCAAATTGATTTTTGATCTTCGCTAGTCGCATAATACTCATAAAACATGGACATGTAAGTTGGTGAAGACTTTCACCACCCCGTCGCAAGTGGTTGGCTCGCCGTTCTCGCTCTTTCTTTCGCCACTTTCCGTCACCTTGTCCTTGTCCTTGCCGCGGTGTTGTTGTTTTTGTTGGTTGCTAACAGACGTTTGCTTCTTATTGGTTCTTTCGCTTTTCGATTGTCATCATCATCGTCATCTCAATCATCGGCCAGGCAAAGTCTAATACACTGGGAGAAAAATGTTGTTGAGTTGTGGATTTGAATTTCTGTGTGGTGTCGTTTGGTGTTTTATTATTGTTTGCGCGATGTGATAAGAACAAACATAATTATCGAGCTGTTATCAGTGAGATTAGTATGCACACCTGCTGCAACCATTGCATGTGAAACTTTGCACTGAAGCAAGCGACAAGCTTATCAATACAATGGGTACTTTGTATTATTTTTATTGGCGATGTCCATCGATCTATTAGAACTTGTTCATTTGTGTTAACATTTTGGATTCGGGAATTCGGGACTCTTAATACAATTCAACCTCAACACAATCAACGTCTACATCTCTCAAAATCATCCACCTTTCTTTCCCACCAAAACATCCCCCTATTCTAATCCAGCCAACATTTGCATGATCATCACGTACGCACGCTTCTCTGCTCGAGAAGTAATTGTCATTTGAATTTCATGACTCACTCCTCAGCTATAAGAAGCAAGCTAATCGATCAAATTCGTACACAGCATACCTCCGCTGAAGGAACTGAAGGGTGGTTTGGAGCCAAACAACCATCTGGACAATGCCGAGCGATTGTTCGAGGGAAAGCTGTACGGCCCGGAGGCACTGCTAGTGCGGGGCAAGGAAATCTACACGACCGTCCACGGTGGCGAAGTGGTTCGCATCACCGGTCAGCATATCACACACGTGGCCAAGTTTGGCAAACCTTGCGGTGAGTTATCTACATCCACATTAGTGTGAAGTGATCCAAGAACAATTATTTGCAGAATCCTCTGTGGAGGAGGAAATTTGCGGTCGACCACTGGGATTGGCCTTCGATACGCAGGGTAACAATCTGATCGTATCTGATGCCTACTACGGAATCTGGTTGGTCGATCTTACCAACGGAGACAAGATTCAGTTGGTGTCGCCTGATGTCGTTCTTGAGGGAAAGGGCGTCGACCGAAAGCCTCGTCTGTTTAACAGCGTAGCCGTTGCCAAGAATGGTGACATCTACTGGACCGAGTCGTCTTCGGATGCCGATCTCCAGGATGGAGTATTTACGCTTTTTATCAATCCTTCCGGCCGACTGTTCCACTACGATAGGAAAACCAAAAAGAACACTGTTCTGCTGGATCGGCTTTACTTCGCCAACGGTTTGGCTCTGAGTCCGAACGAGGACTTCGTAGTGGTTGTGGAAACCATGGCGTCATTGATCCGACGTGTCTACGTAAAGGGACCGAAAGCCGGAACGGACGATATCTTTGTCGATGGTTTACCCGGAATGGGTGATAATCTGATTGCCAACGAAGAAGGACTCTGGGCACCGCTGGTAATGGCTGCCGACGAGGAGAATCCCTCGATGACACGCCTCTTGTCTCGTGTTCCGCTGATTCGCAAGTTCCTCGCCCGTATGCTCGCCATCGCCGAGATGCCGTTCCGTGTTCTGCAACAAGTGTTCCCCAACGTTCATACCCAGCGACTGCTACACGCCATCGGACACTTTGAGACAATGTCGTTCGTCAATCCGGATCGGGTGACAATCGTCCGGCTAGATTGGAACGGAAACATCGTCGGATCGTTGCACGGTTTCGACAAGTCCGTCACTTCGGTTTCGCACGTTGCCGAGCTGGGAGACTACCTGTATCTGGGATCGCCGTACAACAAGTACCTGGCACGCGTCCAGCTGCCCAAGGTGCCGAAGATGCGTGTGCAGAACGTCCGTTTCGAACCGGCGGTGGAGCCAAGCGTAGCTAAAAAGCCGGAGGCTGCACCTACGACGACAACGACGACGACGACGACCACCACGACTACGCCGAAGCCAACAACCACTACAACGACGACCAAGAAGCCAGGTGAGTGACATTTTGGGGACTTTTTGGATGTGGTTTAAGGACTCATTTCTGTGGTCGTATTTAGAGGCGGATTTCTATGCTGGTGAACTCTGAGGGATAAGTTGAGCAAGTATGCGTTTGGGTTTCGCTTGAATAAGTTTGTCTAACCGAGTGTAGTTTACTAACCAGCTGTTTGTTTGCCGTTGGGGGGATGTTGAGAGAATATTGAGTAGTCGAAAGCCTAGACGAAGGAAGGCTGATTAGGTAGAAGACAGACAAGATTGGAGAGGAACAGAATTGAAGAGAGGCAAGATTGCAGGCAGACAAAACTGAAAGCAGATTAGACTGAAGACATGCTGAAAACCGTTCAGAATAAAGAAAGAAACAGAGAAGACTGACAATAACGAAGAGAAGCCAGATTTTGGGATGGACAAAACTTAAGACAAATTTAATCTAATCTAATCTAATCTCATACTAACAACTCCGAAGAAGCTTTCACTATCAACCGCAGCAGCGAATCAAAGAAAGTGCAGTGGCGCGTCCTCGTACAAGTGTACGCACGTGGGCGAAGACAGATGAGAGCACGAAAGAGCGGTCGTTTAAAAGAGAGTGATTCACTCACTCCAAGCCATTCCATCACAGGCTCACACTTTCACTCTGTCTTTTTACCACCTAATAAAAGAGCACTTTGATTTATCTGCGGTGAGTTATGGTTGTATCCTCTGTGAAGGTACAAATCTCACGCGCCGGCGACATTAGTGTGAAATGCCATCTCTGACTGAGGATAGACTAACCTGAAGATTGAAGAGATTTCAGATTGAACCACTAAAGACAGACAAGAATGAATACAAACTAGACTGAGCATAAACAAGACAAGACAGACATGACTGAAGAGAGACAAGGATGAAGGCAGACACAACTAACAGCAGTCCTGAGAGAAGACAAACAAGATTAGGAATAAACAAAGCCGCTAGGCCGGGCTGCAATTTTGTTCCTTTTTTTGTTTAACTAACATTTACATCTTAACTGCTTTTGTTGATGCCAGTTTATCATTAAATCAAGCAGTTTGACGACCTTTCACCAACGATAAACTAAAATGAAGTTAGAACTTGATATTCCAAAAAAATCTATAAAACATATGCTTTGACCCGTAACATTTCGTGTTGATTACTTAAGTTTCTAAAGCTAACTTCCTCTATCAAATGTTGTTCAAACTCGAGATTTAGTTACCTAGATAGTCGTTTTAACTGCTCGAATAACATGATCTCTTACCCAACTTAAAATAGAATTCAATCCTTCCCAAAAACTGAAACTAATTTTCATATGAATCCAGTGACTACTACCACCACAACGCCGAAACCACCAACCACAACGACCACCACACCGAAGCCCATGACCACCACTACGACTCCCAAGCCAACCACAACGGAAAAGGCAACGCCAAAACCAACCACCACCACCACCACCACAACCACACCTCCTCCTACCAAGAAGCAGGAAGCTCCACCCAAACCAACAACCACCACGGAAAAACCCACCACCGCGGAAAAACCCACCACCGCGGAAAAACCCGCCCCGACGGAGGCACCGAAAAAGAAGGAAAAGAAGAAGGAAAAGGCAACCCCCACTACCACACCCGCTCCGGAGCGCCGGACCGATCCGGCCCCGATCCACGAGAAGATCCCGAACGATACGCCGAAACCGAAGCAGGAAAAACTTCGGGTCATCAAGAGGGGCGGGGAACAGGGCGAACTGTAGGAGGACTCGGGACGCGGAGTCATGATCGGTCAAGATGGGTGAGTTTCCGAAAGAAAACGCACAATCAGTCTTTGGTTAGGAACACACGTTCGGGTTGCGTTTATTTTTGCTGACAGAGCGGCAGCTGTCCTCCTCGTAGGACTCTATTCTTCACTACCATTGATTTTTTTTAAATACCCATGCTTTCTACTTTGTTGACTAAATCTATTTATTTTGTGTTGTGCTCATATTTCTAGTTTTCCTCAGTTGTTGTTCTTAATTTTGTAAACCTCCGGGAGGTGTAATTTTCCTTTATTAATCGTCATTTATACTATTGTTCCACTAGGTGTTAAGGTGTTAGAGACGTCTGAAATTAATTAAATTAAAACTTAGCAAAAGAGCTTTCGCGGTAAAATAAGATAGGATTTTGTCGGAGTTTCAGTTGAACTTTTGCAATAATTGGGAATCCCCAACCATTCTATTCTATGAACTTTCGACTTCATGCCCTAGGAATTTAGGAATCTTATAGTTGCTGATGGTAGGAATTAATAGGAAAACAAAGTAAAGAGTTCGAAAACATGCGCGTTGTTGATTGATTGCATCCGAAATTATCCCCTCCAGAGTGTGGTCAAGCAAGGGAAACATCTTTTGACGTAGGCCTATGCGTCTGTCTTTTCAATACTGGGGAACACGAGCGTCACGAAATATGTTTAGATTTTGAATGTTAACAATTAAGTCAGGGCTAATAGCAGGTCACTTTTTAGTGACTTGGTCACTTCTTCGAGTCTAGTCACTAAAAAGTCACTATTTGCATCCAAAAGTCACACTTTAAGTCACTATTTTTCGGAAAATGGTCACTAAAGCCACTATTTTCGCACCGCCGATTGTAAAAAGTTAAAACAAATCACTTGTACCTATGGTACAATAGATCTGGCAACACTATATAAAAGTATACTCTAAACTCAGAAAAAAATCTAAACTATCTAGTTTAAAGTTCACTCTAAAGGTCGGTATCGAGTTCGAAAGAAATTTCTTTTTCTATCTCAATCTCATGTTAAATTCCGTTTACTGAAACGGAAAGTAAAAATAAATTTCTGCAGCAGTATCCACCTGAAAAGAACGAAAAATAAAATTGGAATTTGTAAGGTTTCCACGCAAACTAACTGGGAGCAGTCACTTTTACTTTCGGAAAAATATTCCGCTCGATTATTCCGTAAGTGAAGGTTCCATGCTGATCAATTGTCAAAATTCCGCTTGGTAATATTGCACAACATTCCGTAACCTCTCTACTTTTTGAGTCGATACTGGCCTTAAATGGCCTTAAATATTCGCCTGGTTGATGCTTAGCTTCGTATAAACGTCAACTACCGTGATGTTCCCTTATTTCAATCAGCCCCTAATTCCGTTCACTTGAAACAAAAGATTAAATTATAGCTACTTGACAGGACAATTCTAATCAATATGTTATCCTATTTTTTTGTGAGATTATATGCTTTCAAAAAACTTGAATAGCAACTCAGTATGCTAAGATTTATTTTTTGAATATAAATAAATAATGTTAATCGTCAGGTCGGACGCCATATTTGTTGCTAGCTTAGAGGAATGAGTAACAACCTCGCTTTCTAAATCAATTTTCTTGATAAAAATCGCAAGATTCGGTGGAAAAGCAGTAACACAGGACAAAATGAGCATGAGCATTAGCAAGGTTGACCGCCTACGGATGCTACTCCACACTGACAGTTGGCTCCAACGCTTATACCGTATCCATACAAATCGCGAATGCCCGCGGAGATTTGGCAGAAGTTGCCTGAAGGATGGGCCGCTGGGAAAACAGAATCAGGGTGGATGAACAGGGACACATTTTTCCTATTCCTCAAGGATGTATTTTATCCATGGTTTGTTAAGCAGAAAATACCGTTCCCTGTAATAGTTTTTCTCGATGGACATAAGTCTCACGTCTCCCCCCAAACGACAGAGCTTTGCGTAGAAAAAACACATAATCCTGATATGTCTTCCACCGAATTCGACCTAAGTAACACAACCTCTAGACGTCAGCTTTTTTAGACCACTCAAAACCTTTTGGAATAAAGTTCTGATGGAATGGAAGATTGAGAATAATGGTGAAATGCTTCCCAGGAAAGATATTGCACCGCTATTAAAACAAGCTGTAGATCGAATGACCAACCTACAATCGACCTTGATTAACGGTTTCTCGCGTTGTGGCTTATACCCGTTTGATCCCGATGCAGCCAACTATGCAGCTCTTATCGGCAAACACACTGAAGCATTGTCAGCACAACCTGTGGTTTCAACAACGGAAACGAGAGAACCGCAAAATGATGCTGATAATGATTACTTTGTAAAGCGCCTTGAATCGTTCTTATCACCGGATCAACTAAGAATATTCGAAAGCTGTCGTTCCGTTGAAGAGTGGCATGGAGCTGTTATAGATACGAATCTTTATCAAGTGTGGACAAAAGCTAAAGGAGCTTTGGATGAAACATCTCTTACCAAAACCAGTTCAGTCGAGGCATTGTTTCATGGATTTGATGAAGGTGAGCATGAATCATAAGTGTTTTATGTTATATTCTTAAAATATTTTGAATATTTTTAGAAACATCTCATCCGACTTCCCAAGCACCGGAAGACTCAGAGGAAGGCAATCATGATGCTTTTGATGCTTCATTCGGAAAACCATCTGCGTCAACTGCTGGTCCAGCAAAACGTTGCTTCGAAAAGCATTCACCACCTTCGGTAGCTACTAGCCAGGCCTATCGTCTATATCTGAGACAGAGAAAAAAACAGTTGAAGGTTCTAACCAACACGCTCGTTTGTAACTACTCAGAACTGAGTAAAAAACGACTCAGTTTCGTTAGAAGTGGAACTACCCTAATTAGAGTAATTGTAGGGTTACTCAGTTTTGATTAACTAGGTTTTCTGTCAAAATTAGAGTAAACATTACTCAATCACGCTTGTTTGTATTTTTATAAAACTGAGTAGAAAATGACTCAGATTTGTTAATAGTGGAACTACCCTAATTAGAGTAGCTATAGGGTTACTCGTTTTTGATCAACTACAGCCGTTCCATCTTGAAAACTTGTTACGCACACTATGGCGGTTTGATCTTGGAATGAACCTCGGACTGAACCACGTTTTTCGCTTTTGACAGCTTTATTATAATTACTATATTTTTATAAGTACAATCAGAGTAGCATTTACTCAATTTCCTTATTTCAAGTTACTCAGTTTTTGACATTTAGCATGGACATACGAAACTGAGTGAAAGTTACTCTATTTAGAGTAAATCTGAACGAGCGTGAAACAAACAAAAAAGCAGAAAGAAAATAAATTGTCGAAAACTTGTTAAATTGGTTGAATGCTAAAACTATTTCTTCATTAAAATTCACTTCTAAGAAAATATAGCAAATTATAACATTGTTATGCTACATAAAACGTTATTTTATCATAAACAATTTCATATCCGAATAATTAAAGGTGATTGGAATTAGGAACACAAATGAACGGATTTAGGAGCAATGCTATTTTTAGCGATTACAATTAGGGACAAATTGTGCAAATTGTTTTCAACTGTTTTGGAAAATATGAGAACGTTGATTTTGTGATCCTTATTTTTAATGAATAGAAGAATAAATTTAAAGCATATTGCATTATAAAGTCATCAACTGTTTGAACATTGTTGTTTTGACAGCTTTAAAACATTATACAAGGCCTTAAGTGAACAGAATAAGGGTTCATCAAGGTATACTTGCTTAGGCTGTGTTCCAAATAGCGAATCAATTTTAATTTTACTTAAACTTGACAGATGTAAAATAATTGATTAATCGAATAAAATCCATATGCTATTGATCAACAAACTTTCGATAAAGTGTCTGTTAAAATTGAGTTGCCGTCTGTCAGAAATAAGTCACCTCGAGTAGCAGACTTAATCGATCATTTTCCATCTGGCAAGTTTAAGTAAAATTTAAATTAATTCGCGAATTGGAACACAGCCTTAGTATAAACTTGAAATATAAGGGGCTTAGTATAATGTTGAAAGGCATGTGCTTAGTTTAATGGAGATTTTGTCAAATTCTAACCTACAGACTAATGACACCGAAATTTCTTAAATCTGTCGGTGTGAATAAAAACCGATTGACTGGGTTGATTGGATTATTCGATGATATTTTCGGGTTGCAAATGGTGTGCTTGGTATATAGTAACGTTGAGCATGCCACATGCAGACATTAGAGTATCATTATATTTACTGATTTGAATAACCGATGTAATTCAATTGGCTTGATACTATCAAGTAAAAAGAGAGATACGATTTACTGCCATCGTTTAATTCGAACATCGAATGCTGTTGTTTGATGGAGCACTCTTTTGAAACCGGCGAAATTGAGAGCACACCTCGCTACACTGAACAGAACTAGCAATTTATTTTCGAGAATCGATTAAATCTTCACATCATGAATTGACAACATGATCGCACCAAAGGAGTGACAGTAATGCTATTTATAATTTTCTCACACAACTTGGACTAAGCTTAAACTTTATGCAACGTTAGTATAGTTTTTATACTATGCGTCTTGTAAGCCCCGTGAATGATAAAAATTGTTTCTTTGTGTATTGTTTATTATTATTATTATATTGTGTATAGATCATTGCACGATAGCGTCATCAATGCAGTTTTGACAGTTCAGGGAGCTTGTTTACGTGGACTCAGAATATATTCGGTAATATCGGTTTGAGATTTTGTGCACTAAATTTATTACGATTGAATTAACACAGCTGGAAAACAGACACCAGTGCTTATTTTTACATAATTTCCTGAATCAATTCGTACAGAATCTGGAAAAAGCGAATGAAAAATTTTATTTGAGCGGTTCGAATTCTAACACCTTGTAAACAAGCTCCCTGAACTGTCAAAAAAGTGAGGTAAATACATTCCGTGCAATGGTCTATTATTTAGTGTACGCAGAGAAACCATGCACGGAACTGAAAAACTACCTAAAATTAACTTCTTTTGACGCAACCGTAAAATATCGTTCAATAAGGTAAATTTAGGTAAACTTAGATTAACCAGACCAAATAAAGCGAACATTGAGTAAATTTATTGCTGTTTCTATCAGATAAATAAAAATAGACAATCGTGCTATTATTTGTTATTGATGTCTATTTCATTACAAGTAACCTAGTGTATCATTATGTGATTCCAATGCACTTCCTCCGAATTTAGGTTAAACGTTCAGATCAAAAGAAACTAATTTTTGGTAGACGGATTTTGCAGCGTTCGACGAAATACATGGAATTTCCGAGGAACTTGCGACAAGGCCGAATCTGCTTTTGTAAACTAACACTTCATTCGCCGATTTCTCTCGAATACAAGCACAGTTCCAAGAATTAAGATTACAATCAAGTAGAGGAATGATTCCTCTTTGATTTGGTAGATTATGTTTTTGAGATAGCGGTATGGTTGTTTTTTTTTTGCTCGTGGTAATTTTGTGCACCGAGCTAATGTGTTGCTCAAACACCTCGAAGTTGCAGCTGATGATTTCTTCACACTCATCAATGCAGCAATGTCTAAAATTTCAAAGCGACAAGGATAAAAATAGGCACTCGAATAAGTGAAATAATTACACCGGTTTATTTTTTGTAGCTTCCCGAGTCCTATTCTCCGTACCACTTATAGGTACGTTGCATTTTAAACTAGACACTAGACAATTTAAAACTAGACACTATAAACGGTACGCAAAAATCAAATTCCCTTCTTTCGTTGTTTATTGATTGGCGATCGAAAAATTTCAGCCAAGTCGTAAACAGGGACAGTCCAACACTCCGATTTGGATAGTTTCGCGAAAGCCGTCTCTCGCGTACATTGAAAACTTACTACTCTTAAAATACCTTGCTGTGGGTAAAATTGACTTTTTCAGTCATACTTCAGGGCTGAGTTAAAACTACCTACCAGTGAGAACAAAATTAAATTCAAAATAGTAGTCCTATCAGACTACTTAGTTTTAAGTACTGTCACACTTGATTTACAGAAAATTTGAGTTTAAACTACTTATATTTAAGTAAACGCGTTATAGTATCTTATTAGGTAGAACCAGGGGGCAAGTCACTCGGCCACCTCACTTGACATCCTCAAAAACACAATCCGCCACACTTCAAACACCTCGCCGCCACGTGAAGGAATAAAATCATTTCTGGCACCTCTGTCATGAATCGAATGTTTGTTGTCCTACTGTTTTGTTTCCCTCTCACTTGCGCTGATGTGATTCAGATGATGCATATGTGTGCGTGGATTAAACGTCCAAAACAACTATGGTTGCCAATAAGCATACATTTTCGAGTGCAGTTTTGACAGATATGTTGAAGCACAGAAACACCTTCTGCCACCTTCCAACACCCCGAAACACGATCAACACAAACACAACGTGGCAGAGTGACTTTCCCCGGTAGAATCCATGTTCCCACCCCACAAAAAAATTATTTTTTTTTTTTTTTTTTTTTTTTTTGGAAAACAATCCCCCGTTGTGAAGAAATTGTTCAAAGCACTTGCTTTCATGACGGCCAATTCGAAGCGACGCTTTTCCCCAATACATCCCCCATTAAAAAAAACTAATTTTTTTTTTTTTTTTTTTTAAAAACAATTCCGCGTTGTGAAAAATTGTTCAAAGCACTTGCTTTCATGACGGCCAATTCGAAGCGACGAAATGCTACGGAGCATAGTTGTATTGAGTTTCGTGCGCCTGGAGGACGCAGAATATCGGTTGTTGACGGTGGCAAGGGAGCACCCGGCCGGTAAATGTTCAATCGCTGATTTTTCGTGAAAATTAGTTGAATCTCAAAAACATAATCTACCAAATCAAAGAAGAATCATCCCTCTAATTGATTGTAATTTTAATTTTTGGAACTCTGCTTTTATTCGAGAGAAATCAGCGAATGAAGTGTTAGTTTACAAAAGCAGATTTGGCCTTTTCGCGAAGTTCCCCGGAAATTCCATGTATTGCGTCGGTGGTTGAACGCTGGTAAATTCGTCTACCAAAAATCGATTTCTTTTGATCTGAACGTTAAACCTAACGTCGGAGGAAATGCATTGGAATCGCATAATGATGCACTAGGTTACTTGTAATGAAATAGATTTCAATAACAAATAATAGTACGATTATCTATTTTTATTTATCTGATCGAAACAGCAATAAATTTACTCAATGTTCGCTTTATTTGGTCTGGTTAATGTAGATATTTTTTACCACCTAGTAAGTTAATTGTACCCATCGCTAGCTTTTTTAGGATTGTTTAAATTTACCTACTTGATAGTTTACCCCCGTTAACCTAAAATTAGGTAAATCTAAGTTTATCTAAATTTACCTTAATGAACGATAGTTTACGGTTGCGTCAAAAAAAAGTTAATTTTAGGTAGTTTTTCAGTTCCGTGTACATTGGATAAGTGCTCTGAGAAAAATTTCATCGTTGTACCGACAATTAAATCATGGTCAGGATGACTATCGCATATAATGGTTTCAATAACCATGAAAATGGTCGATTTCACCACGTTCATGGCATTTTTGACTATGATCATGGTAACAAGGACTATTCCGACATTATGGAAAATGTTGCATCAACTATTTTTAATGGTAGTTTTGACCATGATCATAGTCGGTTCAAAATCACTATACTGCAATGGTCATCCTAACCCCCAATAATGGTAAAATTGACTATCAAATTCCTCTCTGTGTGGTTGAAAAAAGTCCTATGTACAGAGCTGTGCGATATGAGACAGAAGGTACATTGGACGTTTTGTAATCGGTCGTGTTTTCAAAAAAAAAAATATCTTAAAGCCAAATTTCAAAATGATACATAGAAAAGTAATGGCTTTCTAACCGGTATTCAACTCGACTTTGTTTATATTGTTACTTGAGACCTAATGCAATATTTGGCTTGATTTTGAAAAACTATCTGGCATCCCTGTTAGTCGAGGCGCCCACTGATGTGGCGGAGGTGTGATATCACATACCATGTCAAAATATCGAGTCAAAGTCTTATGGCGTGAGGCGAACGTCGACAAGGTGTTTTGACATGCTAGCAAATGCCGTACCTCCGCCACATCAGTGGGCGCCTGGCCTTATGATGCCATCTGATACTGTTTTCGTTTTTGATTCAGTTTCAATCCAGAACGGGGATCAAGATTGGGCCGGTTTATTGTGTGTTTGACGTCGGTGTGAATGCTTTTATGTGTAACTCGTATCGGGTTGAGGTTTGCACTAACAATAAGCTCGAGTGTTGCAGGTTTCAATTTATGTTCAGAAAGGAAAACGGTATGAGATTGATGATTGTTCGAAATTCGAACATCGGCTGTCGATTTTTGCTTGTAAACAAACCGGTGGCGGAAGATGTTTACAACAGTGATTTAAATTTCGATTTGTAACAACCACTACGTATAGTCTCACGTGTTCCAATAGTGTCAACGTATCTACCAGAAATCATGGCCCAATCAGCTGCTTCCAGTACTAGGCAAACAGTCTACGCATCGAATCTACCGTTTGATTTGACAAATATAGACGTTCGGAAGGTTTTTGAAAAATACGGTCAAGTTGTAAGGTGAGTCTGAAGCTTATCATTCAGAAACTTTAATCGGAATTATCCCCAACAACTCCGACCGAGAAGAGTAACCATCCTACGAGACAAACAAACAAGGAAAAGTAAAGGCGTTGCCTTTATTCAGTTCTCAAATGCCAAAGAAGCGGACTTGTGCTGCACGTCGCTCAACAACGCCGAGGTAATTTGAATTTGATTTTCGTCAAACCTAATTTACGATTCTTCTTTTGAAGTTATTCGGCCGTACCGTGAAAGCCAGCATCGCCAAGGACAATGGCAAGGGAGATGAGTTCGGTCAGCGACGGGAGTATCCGGACAAAAGTCGATGTTACGAGTGTGGCGAGCAAGGCCATTTGAGCTATAAATGTCCCCGCAATGTGCTGGGCGATAAGTCACCGCCTCGGGCCAAGGTCAAACGGAAAAGCGGCAGTAAACGGCCGATGGAACAATCGTCCGAGTATGACGGCGTTGGATGGGAAAGTGATGAGGATGACCGCGTGAGGAGGATAGCGGAAAGACAGGGCGAGGGGTCGTCGACTACCTCATCGGGAGTGAAGCGGGTCCGGTACAAGAAGAGTGCCTACTTTAGCGACGATGAAGAGCTGGATGACGATTGAAATAGGCATTTTCTCAATCACTTTCGAATGAAGTTGGAAAATATAATTTTAATCTTTATTTCAGCAACAAAACTGCAGTTTTTTTTTCTGTTCTTCAAATATACATTTTTTTTTCATCATTGACCTTATGTTTAGTTTTATCGATTCTCGTGTTTTTGTTTGTCTTGTTTTTAGCTTAACATTTTTTTTTGTTCTGTTAGTCGCTTAACCGCTATCATACAGCAACGGAAAAGAAGAGAGTATAAATCAATATCAAAACGTCAGGAACTAAAATGGCTTCTTTTCCGAGTGTGTGTGTGTGTGTGTGTGTCTATTCAGTTTTTGCTTAGTTTGCGTTTTTTGTTTGCTTATTTTTTCCCCTTAGTTTTCTCTTAATTAACACCAACCTATACAGCTAACAAGAAAAAAGTCCTTGTGTTGTGTTCTGTTTTCGTCATATTTTTTGCTTTGTTTTGTCCATAGCTATGCTTTTTTGTATTGTATGTTTTGTATGTTTTGCAAGTCCACTGTTAACGAGTAGATCCAAATGGTATCGGGGTTTCAACTATCCTGCATTGTTTTTCCTTTATTTTTAATTGGGAAACAAGTTGCGGGTTTTTTTGCATGTTTTTTTCTAGTACACTTTTGTTTGTCTTATTGGATTTCAACAGTAAGTTTTTCCTCTTTCAGTTTGTGTTTCTTTGTTTAGTAGTTTTCGTTTCCGAAATCCTCATTTTTGTTTAGTAATAATTATCAATAATTATTGTTTTTTTCTCTTATTTGTTTTAATTTTTCGCTAATCTTGTTTTTTATACAAATTCTACAACTTAATAAATTAAATAACATTATGGTTGTTGCTCTTTCAATGAACAATGTCTTCATTTACCTTCCATATTTGGGTCTTGTCGTCGTGATTTTTGTTCTCCATGTCGGTGTATAATTTTATGCTCTCCACTGTACGGAAACTAGTAGCATAGCGGAATATCTGTAGAAACGCATTTGTTTTGATGCCTTTTTTGCATATCGACTAGGGGAAAAGAAAATGTATTATATTTTAGTGTTTACCTTTTAGTGTTTTCGACAGTGTCATGGGGTCGCAACTTAAAGCTTCATTTGCCATTGTTTTCTTTGTTTGTAGTTTTATGTTAATCGCTACTAGTAAGCTTATCTATATATTTTCATTTGTTTATACTTTTGCTTTCCGTTTTCCTAAGTTCTCAGTCAAATCCTTCCATTCGTTCGCTGCACAGCTTGAGCAGCTTACCTATTTAGCTAGTAGTTGTTTTCTTACCACTTCTTCTTCTTTTTTCTGCTGAATTTCTTCTGCGCCGTTTGGATTGCAAAATATCTGTTATTGGACTAAACTAAACAAAATAGGCGGGATTGGACACTCTTCAATGTTCTGGTTGATTTTTGCAATGTTGAAACATCTTGGATCAGAGAGCTAAATTACTTTGATTTATGGCATTTGGAGCGCCATCTTTTGGTTATATTTTCAGTTCGGTACTCTGCCACATGCCACTGTGCCAATATGTTGGTCTTGCACCAGAGGATTATTGAACTTTTGCTAGTATATGTAGTAAATAGGGTGTGGTATACATCTTAAGCATAGTTGAGTGCACTCGAACGAAAGAGTATCCCCAGCTGATTCCTTCTGATGATGCGTTTCAACGAAGATTAATCACTACTGGACCATTTTCTCCGTTTTGACAAGCTGGCGCGGGAATCGGATGGACAAAGAGGATATTATCAGCCACTTGATGCTAACGATGCCGGAGTCATATAATGCGATAACGACGGCATTGGAAGCGGTATCTAAACAGTTAACCATAGATCTGGCCCGGCGTAATAACCTTGATGTCGAAGCGAAGCGGCGATTTGAATTCCAAAGAAGCAGCGTTCTCTAGCAAGTCCAGCAAGCAAGGTAAGCTGAAATGTATCAGCTGTGATGATATCGGACATTAAATGTTCCAGTGTTCCAAGGGAAACGACAGGAAGTGAGATAGGGAGTCCGTCGAAGAAAACGTCGCATAAAGCGAACGTCAGCACGAAGACCGTTTCGTTCGTTGTGGCGGATTATCCGGAGATGGTTGCAGTTGGTTCTAGTGTGGAATCGAGATGGTTTCTAGACAGGAATGCTTCCAATTGATGTTCGATGTTCGAAAGCCTTCAGAAACTGGATAAGTCGGTAGTGATCCAAACAGCTAAAAATGGTACCAATTGCTTGCTCGGTACAAAGGTCGCGTTGTCCAGATGAACATAGAGGATGTGTTGTGCATACTGGAACCAGCGGCTAGATAGTCATGAAGACAATGGATATAGTTTTTTTGCTCAGGAAGTACATCGATCCCAAGTATAATTATTCGCCCCTAATAGCGTAACTCCCACGAACACACCCTCAAACATTCTGTCAAAATAACCTAGCAATTCAAAACAAAAACAAAGATTCTAGTACCGGAAAGCGCTAGAAAATATTGCAAGGTGTCGGTGTGTAGGGCAGCCAACTGAATTTGGTAAGTAATTCTGCGTCAGCGAAGGAAGCATGGGATCAGCTAAAGGCATTCCATGAAAAGACGTCGATGACGTCGAGAGTGTATTTACTTCGCCGCATGTGCAGCTAAAAGTTGGCCGAGAAAGAAGACATTGAAAAGCATTTGTTTGAACTTGAGAACCTCTTCGAAAAGTGGTCTTGTGCCGGCCAGGAAATGGAAACATCTTTAAAAATCACGATGATATATCGTAGTTTGCCAGAGTCCTACGGCAGTCTGGTTACCGCCCTGGAGAGTAGACCAGATGCCGTTCAGACTATGGAACTGGTCGAACAGAAGTTAATTGATGAACATCAACGTCGTCGTGAACGGTCTGGTGCCGGCGGTGAGAAGGTGATGCAGTTACAAAAGAAGAACAGTGAAAAGTCGTGTTATCAGTGTGGCAAATCGGGACATTTTCGCAGAGACTGCCCACAGTTGAAACAACAACAATCGAACAGCGGCGCTTCTGGTTATCGATCAGTAAGTGATAAGAAGAAACCGCACAGTGCGAAGGCTAAACAAGCCGAAGAAAGTGGTTCCGCGATTTGCTTCGTGGCTGGCTCCAAAGTATGTCGACCCTGGATCGTCGATAGTGGTTGTTCTAGTCATATGACGAACGACAGATCGTTTTTTGACAAACTTGACGCGAGTGTTAAAGTGAAAGTAGTTCTGGCCGATGGCTCAGAGACAATGTCTACCGGTGTCGGAGAAGAAACTATGAAATGCGTGAGTGGTGAGAACGGTCTCGTAGACATTTTGTTCAAGGACGTACTATACGTGCCTGTGGTGGACAGTGGACTCCTGTCGGTGAGAAAAATGTTGGAAAAAGGACTCAAAGTGAAATTCAGTGGTTCGTGATGTGACATCTCAACGGAACAAGGCAAAGTGGTGGCTGTAACTGAACCACGAGGAAACTTGTTTGCTTTGAAGATGGCAGAGAAATGGCTGGGCATGGAGGCTCGGACCCTGCAGTTTTGTCAGCACACCTGGTATCGCCGGTTCGATCATCGGGATTCGGCGGCTTTGGACGAAATCCGAAGGAAGAAGCTGTGTTTTAATAATTCAAGTTGGAGGATTGTGGAATACGGCAGGCTTTTCAACACTGCCTCGAAGGTAAATCTTGTAGAGTTCCTTTTCCCAAGACTGTGAGCAATCGGACCAGCGTGTTCTCGACGTCATTCATACTGATGTTTGTGGTCCAACGTCACGCCGGGGGGTGCCCGCTATTTAATCACAATCATTACAGTCGGTACACAGTCGTGTGCCTGCTGAAGCAGAAATGTGATGTAGCTGATTGCATTAAGAAGTTTGTCGCTCACTCAAGAACATATTTTTTCGGGCTCCGTGTATCATATGATCAGATGGCGGGGGAGAATATATCAGCCATAAGCTCAAAAGGTATTATAAGCAGGAGGGCATTCAGGTGCAATACACCGCGGCCTACTCCCCCCCCAGCAAAACGGAGTGGCCGAGCGGAAGAACCGCTCACTTCAAGAGATGGCAACTTGCATGTTGCTGGATGCGGGCCTTGACAAAAGTACTGGGGGAAGGCTTATTTCAAAACATGTTGCCAACCCGTGCCGTTGATAAAACGCCATACGAGAAATGGCTCGGTAGAAAACCAGAACTAGCCCATTTGAAGGTGTTTGGTTGTCCTGCTTTCGTCCACATCCCCGATGTCAAGCTTGGAGCAAGCTAGATGGTAAAGCGAATAAGCTGCTATTCGTTGGCTATTGTAGTGACAGGAAAGCCTACAGATTTCTGGATACGAACGCAAACGAGATCACAATAAGTCGCGATGCTCGGTTGGTGGAAATTCAAGAGGAGTCACCAAGGTCTGGTGGACTGCCTCAAACGGAAGAGGAACTTGTCGGGTTCGAATTCACGAGCGAGAGGATGAAGAAGCACGTGGAATTGCCAGACCCTGTAGATCGACAGGCTGCACCTGAGTCAGAAGAAGAAGATTTCTTTGGCTGGGATGACGAGCAGGAACAGCCCGACCAAACGGAAGCGACAGTACCAGCTCAGAAGCGGAGCACCCGAGGCGTGCTGCCGAAAAACCTCGAGGACTACGTCGTCAACGCAGCGATGCTCGCACAGGAGGAGCCGGTATCGTACAAAGATGCAGTTGCTGGTGCTGAGCAAGGATTATGGCAGGCTGCGATGGAGGAAGAATATCAGGCGCTGATGGAGAACCGCACATGGAAGCTTGTCAAACTACCGAATGGACGTACACCGATTAGCAGCAAATGGGTGATTCAAGGCACGCCTGGTGGCGAGAGGGTTCTCGCAAAAGTTCGGTGTTGATTAGGATGCCGTCTCCGCTCCAGTGGCAACTCTGACGACTCTGCGAATCCTTCTAACAATTGCTGGGCACAAGAAGTTATACGTTCATCACTTCGACGTCAAGTGTGCTTACCTGCACGGCAAGCTTAATGAAGAAGTATACATGCAGCAGCCTAAAGGCTTCGTGGTTCCTGGGAAAGAGAAGTTGGTCTGTAAGCTCGACCGCAGCCTCTATGGTCTTAAACAGGCGGCGCATGTGTGGAACGCAACGATTAGCACGATCTTGTAAGAACTTGTTTTCACGCAATCGGGAGCAGATCCATGTCTTTAGGTAAAGAAACGTCATTTATGTCGACGATATGATCGTGGCGAGCACGACTCAGGAGGAGATCAAAAGGATTGAAGGAGATTTGCAGAAAAAGATTTCGTTGACGTCATTAGGAGAGGTGAACCAGTTCCTTGGAGTTCGAGTGACCCGGGACGATGAAAAATACTTCAACCTGGATCAGAACGTCTTCATTCGGGTGCTTGCGCACCGATTTGGTCTACAGAATGCGAAGGGCTCGAACATTCCACTCGACCCTGGGTACTATCGCAGTCGAGTAGGTAGTCCGAAGCTAAATACGAACGAGCACTATCACAGCCTGATAGGTGCACTCCTGTATGTAGCAGTGAATACAAGGCCAGATATCGCCGCAAGCATCTCCATCTTAAGCAGGCAGGTCAGCAATCCCACGGAGACGGACTGGGTCGAACTGGGTGATGCTGATTGGAGCGGTTATCCTTTCGATCGCAAGTCAAACTCGGGATATATTTTTCAACTGGGTGGAGCTACAATTTGTTGGGCGAGTCGCAAGCAAACCAGCGTTTCTCTGTCCAGCAGGGAGGCTGAGTATATGGCCTTGTCGGAAGCGTGCCGAGAGTTAATTTGGATCAGACAACTACTTGGTGAAATGGTGAGAACAGCAGCATGATCCAACTGTCGTACTGGAGGACAACCGTAGTTGCATCGACTTCGTGGAGATGGAGCGCAAGTCCCGGCGGACCTGTTTCTCCTGCAGGCGGTCCAGAAATTTTTGGTGTTGCATATCCATCGTGATCGTGAGGCGGATGACGATTAGCCAAAGATCGTACGTCGAAGAAGTTCTCGACTGTTTGGCATGAGTAACTACAAGCCGTCGTTGGTGCCGTTGGATCGGAATGTAGCTGCAGTGAACTGAACTCCGTGGTCGCTCACGAGTACCGACGGTATGCAGTAGGTAGCAAAGATCTCTCGGCACATGTTTACAGTATTTTCGGCAGTCATAGATTTACAAATCATCACAATTCGCCACTTGCTGTAGGCGTCCACGCAGATAAAGAAATATGTATCCAAGTATGGTCCAGCAAAGTCAACATGGACCCTTTGGAAGGGTTCCATTGATGGCTCCTAGCAACGTAACGCCATCTTTGCTGGTTCTGCTCGCACTGCCGGACAGTCTGTACAGTTTGCAATCATCTCCTCGATTTCTCGATCGATTCCCATCCACCAATAGTAACCTCTAGCCAATGATTTGGTACGTGTGATACCGAAGTGAGTACTATGGAGTTCTTCAAGCACTCGTCTTCTAAGCTTTAATGGAACGTAAACACGGATTCCCCGTAGCAAGCAACCATTCTGGAGAGAAAATTCCTTCTGATTCACTCCGAACGGGTCCTTTGCTTCAACAGTTTGCCCAAATTTGAAGCCTTGGATTAGGACCCACAGTGATGACTCTTCGGAAGTAGCTTGAGCTAACTCAGCAGCAGTTAGAGTTAGTGGCAATGTATCAATCTGATTCATTTCAATGACATCCGTCTCTTCAATTGTATTGTCCGCATCCGTATGCCTTAACGGAATCCGTGACAAAGCATCAGCATTGGCGTTTTCGGTCGATTTGCGAAATTTGATCTGATAGTCAAACGATTGTAAATAGGTTGCGTAATGTTGCATACGTAAAGCTGGCATCACGGGCAGACCCTTGTGTTCTCCAAATATCTTCGTAATCGCCTGGTTGTCTGAGTTTAGAATAAACTTCCGGCTGTACAGGTACTGAAAATACTTCTCCACGACAAAGATAATAGAGTACGCCTCTTTGCCTATCTGTAATTGTATGGGTCGCTCTGATCCGTCAGGCATGATATGGCTCAATACTGCCCTCACTCCGTAGGGAGATGCATCCGTAGCAAGAATCAGAGGAAGCTCCGGTGAGTAATAAACCAAACAGTCACCAGACTGGATGAGCTCCTTGATTTTCAAAAACGACTGCTCACAATCCTTGTTCCAATTGAACGGCACATCCTGTTTGAGCAAATTGTTCAAGGGATACAACAGTGTACTAAGGTTCTTGAAGAAACGGCCATAATAATTGACCAATCCAACGAATGATCTTACCTCATCCCTGTTCTTTGGCCGCGGCATACCTTGGACAGCATCTACTTTTTCACGAAGCTTGTGGATTCCCTCCTTGTCAATCAAGTACCCACAGTACTCAGGCAAGAGTACATGGTGGAGTTGCTGAAACGAAAGCCGCATAGTGTTCACCTGCTGAGAAATGTTCACCTCACGAACCACATCATGCTCCCTGAATTGAATCTTCCAGAATTCTCAGGAAATCTTCTCGGTTGGCGCTCGTTTCACGATTCGTGCAATGCTGAAGTTCACTCGTCAGGCGAATCACCACCTGCACCAGCACCTGAAGATTACTGAAATGGTCCCTGGGGTGAGTGGTAGACATTCATCCGGGCACAGATGGAATGGTGCTTGTGACATCTGTTCGGTTGCCTTCGGGAAACTTGACTAAACGCTAAATTTCCAGACTGTGTACACCTCCAATCGTGGCTAATCCTGCGCTCTTTCGTGATTCTCGCCCTCCTGAAAAACTCTACAGGATCGATAGGTGATCCTGGTCATCTCAATGTATCTGCAGAAGCAGCAAGGTCAACCCCTGACACAGTCTCAAGTGGAGACTGTTTGCTATACTTTAGAAGCTAAGTGTTAATTTTGAATCATTCTTGGGGGAAGAATGAATACCTGCTCGTTTGACGCCGTATGGGCGGAGTCGCGTATTTCCCACGAGGGTCCGCGTAGCGCTTCACTTCTCAAAATGTCTTTACACAAATGTTGTTCCCACTGATTCTGATATTATGCGTGAACGATCTCTTGGTTCAGGAACGAAATGTGATGTTAATTTGACGGATGAAACAAACTGGATGTCTGATTGTAGAGATTTGGGCCATTTCTTAAGTATCGATATTTGAAGATTGCTTGGCTTTCCTCTGTTTAAGATTTTTGGGCCTATTCTGCGAGTCGAAACGAGTCACCTTTACTTGACTCTGTGTGCAAATTAAATGGAGAGCCGACTCACTCGATTCAACAATTATCGAGTACTTTTTCAATCAGACGTATCTAATTTTGTAAACAAAGAGGGGAAGTATTATTCAAACATAAATTTCTCAAAACTCTCAGCACCCTCACAGAAAGTAGCATCACCGTCATGTTGAGAAATGTTATTTCATGTGTTGGTGGCCCTAGTTTGCATGAAAGTGCTAAGGGTTTCAAGAATTTAACGTTTGAATCTTACTTCCCCTCTTTGTTTACAAAATTAGATACGTCTGTTTGAAAAAGTTCTCGAGAATTATCGACTCGTCAAGTAAGAGCGAATCGTTTCGACACATTGAACTCGCAGAATAGGCCCATCTACAATGTTTAGCTGTTTGAGAGAAGGTGCTATCAAGTAGCCAGGCAGTAATCACTCTTGGTGACGAGAAGTGTTGCCCTTAGTTACATGTTTTTGTTAGGTTTGGTTCTTTTTTCTTTCAGTTTTCGAAGAAGTCCATAACTTAGAAATTCTTTGAAGCTAGATGAAGTTTGCTGAATTTTCTTCATTTAACGTAGAAATGTATGGCATCTTTCCAATTTGTGATTTCACTGGCACTACTAATCTCTTCATTCAGAAGTTAATTAAAAGTGAACATAGAAGTGTTTGCTTGCTTGAAACTCTGGTTTAATAAGAGGTAAGGCCTGTACTCAAAAAAATGCACCATTTTTATCCGTATGTAACTTTTTTGTCAATGGGTAAAAATTGATGAAAATTTGAGTTTAACTAGTTTGAAGTACATTTTTTTTCAAGTGCAAAATTTCATAACAATCGGTTCAGTGGTTATTGAGATGTCATCGAAACAAGAAGAAAATCGCCGGAGAATTTTGCGGGCGTCATGGAAAATCCGACTACGACCATGAGATGGATCGAAAGACAACTGGGAATCACCTATACAACTGTGTCTAGGGTGGTAAAATCGTTTAAGGAGTCCCAGACGACCGAGCGGCGGGCTGGAAGTGGAAGAAAATCGAAAACAGCTGACCCTGTGAAGGCCCGGAAGGTGTTGGATTATTTCAAGTGTAATCCGAACCTTTCGATTCGCGACGCGGCTCTGAAGGCAAAGTGTTCCGCCTGGTTCGTTCAGCAAACCATGAAACGAGCTGGGCTTCGTGTATTCAAGGTCCGCAAGGCACCGAACCGGCGTGATCAACAAAACATGGCGGCCAAATCCCGCGCAAGGAAGCTGTATCGAGAGTGGAAAACGAAACCGATGTGTGTGGTTATGGATGACGAAACCTACATCAAGGCAGACGCAAAGCAGATACCGGGGCTGCAGTTCTACGTTGCCAAATCACGGTTTGATGTTCCGGAAGACATAAGGAAGAAGAAAGTGGACAAATTCGCCAAAAAATACTTGCTCTGGCAGGCCATATGCCAATGCGGTAAACTGAGTAAACCGCACATCACAACGGGTATCATCAACAGCGAAATTTACCGCACCGAGTGCCTCCAGAAGCGTCTGTCGCCATTCCTGCGGTCCCACGGAGGCGAGACATTATTTTGGCCGGACCTGGCATCATGCCATTACGCGCGATCGACGTTGGATTGGTACAGAGACAATAACATTGTTTTTGTACCAAAAACCGCCAACCCCCCAAATTCACCAGAGATTCGTCCGGTGGAAAGATTTTGGGCCATAATGAAGGCCAAAGTTCGAAAATCGTCCAAGATGTTTAAGAACGAGCTAGAATTGAAGAAGAATGGATTAAGGGAAGGGAAAGGTGCGGGCTTTCAGCGATGGAAAGTGTTGGCGACACTGCAAGAACTGACGTCACGAGATCAGACATCGTACCACCCGTTGGCGTGACCATGGAAACAAAACAAAACATCGGAGCATCGCAGCAACCAGAAAAAAAGGAACATGTGAAAATTTGTGACAGAAGTTAAGCTACGTTAGAAGAATCAAGATCAATTGGACAAAGCTGTAACAAAAGAGAATAAAAAACTAAAATAAGTAGAGTAAACGTGCTTTCTATTGCAAAAATTAAAAGGAAAAACCAGTGGTTCTACTCGTGTCACTGTTCGTGCTGTGGGAATCAAAAAAGAGCTGTATCTGACGCTCTTTTCCCAACGAACCTATTGTCTGGACGCGGACAATATGCTACATTTTGGTCCTTCTCCCACAGGTGAGCAACCGCAATAGCAACATCCGGCCATCAACGACCCGACGTGTGCTACAGAAAGGAAATTGAATAAAGTAATTATGCCGAAACATAATCTATATGTATTAGTTCATTCCCTAAAAGTTTCAAGAAAATCCGACTTAAAATAAATTTTTGGCGATCACTTTTGTCTGGTGCATTTTTTTTCGAGTACAGGCCTTATCTATTCCTATCTGACACGATGTCGACATCTCTGGCAAAGTTCCGAATCCTCAAATTAACTCAATACATAGCGTCTTTGTTTAACCTAATTAGTCCACAAATTCAGCCTATCCGATCCAAAATGTTTCACGGTAAACGTAGTTTTGATAAGTACCTAACATAATGAAAGAACGCTGCTGATGATTGACCGTACAACTCTCGATTCGGCTGACTTCTGTATTAGACTCAGCGAATACTATCGAGAGGAGTAAACTGCCTTTAGACCACTGCCAAAGAACTCAAATCTTGACCGTTGGGTCCATGGATCCAAAATACCTGAAATGTGAGTACCTGCTACTCAAATTCACTAAAAGTAGGGTTCCTCTGTGAATGTGAAATCTTGTATAGCACAAGAAAAGGGCCAATCCTCTTGATCGACTTTTCTTTTGGCTTATCACGGCAAAATTTCGGCTCTATTTGTAGCTCAACTCAACAGCAGACGTTGTTGACAACTAATTCCACAAGAAATGCTTTTGCAGCCACGATATTTACAGATGAAACACTCGATGAAGAGAATATATCCTTTTCTAATGTTATGCGAGAATTATGCGAGACATTTTCTCTTATTTAAAAATTTGACTTAGATAAAAATTAGGAATTACTACTCATCCATTAAGTAGCTTCACTTTTTTTTAAAAAGCTTAACTTACCGAAGAATGTGCTACTATTCAGCTATAGACGTCAATATTCGCCTGAATAAGCTTCTGTTCAGCTTCGAATGTCTGTTCGACGGTACTCAACGTTTGAAGCAGATACAGCAACACTTCAGAATCGTTTGCCTGCTTTGATCGGCCACGGGGTGATATAAACATTTCAACTACCTATCTACAGCGAAAGAGAGTGAGAGAGTTGATCAACATGATACTGATACTGGTCCAATCTACCACTGGAAAAACTCAAAACATGACGGCTGTGGATGGGAATGGACAATTTTGGTTGAATCTGTCACCGATGATTCGCCCCACTACTGGTGACAGACCGTCGCGATTGAAGGGGAAAACGCGCATGCTTTGATTGTTTTGGGGTTCTCGACAGGCATTGAGTGTTTGATAAGTCTCTTTCTAAGCCTCACGTTCCGTTGTTTTGGTTCGATTCGCTTTCGTTTTCGCCTTCACATTGTTGCATTTGGGTTTCACTAGTAGACTTGGTATAAAAACTGATATGTTGTTCCATATAAGGTTCTCATATTCCTAAGTCGCGCTTCTCCAGATTAGAGTAGTCGTCTGTATGTATGTATGTATGTATGTATGGGTGTGTTTGTTTATGAGCATGTGTGAAAGAGAAAGATTTTATAACGAGTAAACGAGAGTGAAAAGAGAGCTTGTTTTGTTTATCATTAGACAAAGTGAGAGAGGCGTGTGTGCGTGAATTTTTGATCCGGTTTTGACTACGGCCGCGTTTTGGGGGTGCGCAGAGAAAACACAAAACTGACGTCCTAACTTTGTTTGTTTCTTTTTTCTTGTTTCCATAAGAATGATTTGCTGTACTTTAAGTTTGGTTGAAGATTGGGGTTTGTTTACATTTGTGTTGCTTTTGGTTAAGAGAAAGAGAAAACATTTAGTATTTTTTTTTCGTTTTAGATTTTTGCTTCGCTGTGTTTATAAGTGTAAATTTTGTATACAGTTTTTTTTTGTTGGTTGCTTACAAGCAGTTCTGTCATTCTAGGTTATGCGCGATTTTGTTTTGGTTTGCTTCGTTTCAAGTATAAATGTAGCTTCCTAGCAAGAAAAATACTGTAATTTAATGGCATTGCTCAACGATAGCTGATTACTTCCCATTGTCAAAGAGTACAGTTGTTTGCGAGTGTGAGTGTTTTTCTGTGTTTATCGGGGGCAATTCTGCTAGTGTGGGTTTGTGCATTGTAAAGAGTGTTTGTGTGTGTGTGTGGATTATAGAAGATTTAGAGTATTTTTTTTTCTCGGTAGGGTTGCTCTCTGCTAATCTGACAAAAGGTTGGCCTCTCTTTCTCAGCTTCTCTCGCACACAGGGCGAGTAGAGATTAAAAGAAAGCCAAAGGGATTGTTGGTTGTGGTGGTAGTTTTCCAATACTAATGAGTATTTAAGTCATCCAAAAAGTAATCCGGCGGTTCAAAGTTTGGGCTTTCCTCGCGAAAAAATGTTAGAATTCGATATCTTGACTTACTTAGGTGATAGTGATTGTGTAAATAGTTTTGTTTTGGTTTTGATTTCTTACCTACTCGCGAGTGGTTGTCATTTTTTGATCGATTCGTTCGATTTGTTGGGACATTGAAAATATTTTTTTTTTGTTTATAAAAGTAGGGACAAAATCCACGAAAACGGGAGGCAAAAACAGATTTTTTTTTCTATAGTTGAGTATACGAAAAAACGAGAACATTTACCATCTTGTAATTTGCAGTATATTTCTTCTTGAAGAGATTTGGTTTTGAGTAATCGGAATCTTAAAGGTAGTTCAAAATTACGGTAGATTTTTTGTTTGCTCATTTGCGTTTCACTTACAGTTTACAGTAGTCTTAAATTTGTGCAGAAAAACAATTTGCTCGCTTAAATCTTCTTTGTGAGTCGTTCTCAAGTATATCAATTACGGTTGTAACTTCTTCTGACAGTGTAATTTAATGTGTGTTTTTTTTTGTGTGTGTAACGCTTCACTCGTTTGTCACGGCTTGCTTCGATTCGTAAACTATCTCAAACAGAAAGTTCCTATAACAGGATTTGTAACTCGATAAAAACGTCCTCTACTGCGCGGAAGGGATGTTGAACACACGGTTGAATGGCCGCTGGTTTGGTTCCTGTTTCTAAAGGCATAAAACCGACAAAAAGCTTCTCTTATTCGCCTGGATAAATTTTATTCTTTTGTAAAACTATTCCCAATATAACGTACTTTCTAAACAAACGATAACAACATTTTGATTAGAGAGTTGGTGGAACACGATTAACGCAAACAAAGGCGACGCGCGTCTCATAACAATAAGAGTTTCAATTAAAATATTTCACTAAGAGCGAATATCCGTCATGGCCGAAGGGAAATGCATTGTTCCGGGGACACCACTACTAATATGTAACGCACACTTTCATTCTCGCCGCACTTTTCAGCCTAGTCTCGGTGTGTCTGTGTGTTTGTGTAATTTACTTTTTGTGTGTATTTGCATCTCTTTTGTTTTGTGTTTGGTTTGTTTACTATGTACACTTTCGCTTACGGCCTACTTGGATGTGTTTGTTTTGCTCAATATATTTTCTGCCTTCTGTCGTCATAGTTTGTTTTCCCGTTAATTTAACGTTTAGTGATAGGTATGTGTCTTAACCTTAAATTTTTCTTTCTTCTGTTTATATCATCACAATCTGCATTATTAATTAATTATCGACTATAATTAATCAATGATAGGTATAAATAAGTCTGGCGTGGGTGACCGTTGTCGTATGCGTGAATCGCGCATCATCTGCCATGTTCCGGTTCTGGTTCATCTCAGCAGTGGTACTCATAAAAATCTAACGTCTCTGATGCGCGTGTGAGTGCGTTCTTTCCTTCTGTTTCTGTGTATTGGTGAGTGCAACGTGAGCTGATTTAGACATACCACTCTTTGATGTCCTTGGAATTCCGATTCTTCGGTTTCTGCGGTGGACCCATGCCTCCGGACTGCATACTGCCTCGGTCGCTGCCGTTATAACCCATACTGGCCGCACTGCCACCGCTGCCCATTCCCATTCCACCGCCACCGCCCATGCCATTACCACCATTGTGATGATGACGTAACGACCCATTTAATGGCATTGTGCCGCCATTGCCGTGATGTCCACCTCCGCCACCACTTCCGCCTCCACCTGCACCGCCATTACCATTGTAGTGTGGAGGCTGTTGATGGTGCGGCTGTTGCTGCTGCTGGTGCGTATTGTAGTGTGAGTTATGTGTATTAGTATGCGATCCGCCCAGCAGAGCCGCACTCGGACCCTGTCCGTACAATCCACTCTTGTCGTGCTCCGTCTTGTACGAGCGGTCTCCATTTGATTTGATCCACAGAACCAGCAAAATGACCAAAATCACAGCAATCAACGCTCCGGCTACGATTCCGATGATCATGGCCGTTCGTTCCTCGGCTTCCGAATTGATTCGACCACCTTTGTGCTTCGGAACCCTCGTCGGTGCAAAAGCCGGCGGATGGACATTGAACGGTGGCTCCGGTTCTGGATTCGGTGGTTCCATCACCTTCACTGGTGGTGGTCGACGTCCCTTGTTTGGTCGCTCTTCTTCCACGGCATCCTCATCGTCCGGTCCTCTAACCTCAATGACCTCATCATCCTCCGTCGTAGTCGGCGTTTGTGGTTGGGTCGTCTCTCGAATATGATCCCGATCACGGTCGCGATAGCTAACCGTCGTTTCCGACGGCGTCTGCTGTTGTGTTGTTGAACCAGATGTGCTCGAACCCGACGTCGTACCCGTGGTGTACGTTGTCCGACTACTCGTTCCACTGGTTGTTCCACCCGTCGTTCCAGTCGTACCTATCGAAACCGTTGTTCCGTAGCTGGTTCCACTTGTTCCGACACTACTGCCGTAACCCGTCGTACCGCTGCTGGTTGTATCCATTTCCCGAGTCGTCTCACTAGGGGCATACGTCTCCGAACGCCCTTGAGTCGTCAACGTTGTCGTACCATCTGTCTTCTTATCGAAGTCCATCGTTGTGTACGTCACCTCCGGACTCGTTTCTGCAAAAACAACAAGATGAACCATTTAAAATTCCTTCCACCCATTCACCCCGCAGCAACTCACCCGAACTCTTGGCCGTTGTACCGGTGTAGACCTCGGTCACTTCCCCGGACCCAGAGCCGTGGATACAATCCTCATCGTCGCACAGTTTCCCTTCGTCCTTTCTTCGACCGCCTTTGCCTGAACCGCTGCCCGAACCCGTTCCGGCCGCCGTAGTTTGCTTTGTTGGAGGTACGTAGACCGGCGTGATGATATCGTCCCCACTTCCGGTCTCGAATGGCGGTGTGCATTCATCCTCGTCGTCGCCGCGGCAGCCCGACCCGGCACCGCTGAATATCAAATCGTCGATCACGCCCGGATAGCCGCTGGCCGGAGTCTTGAAATTGTCCGAAGAATTCTTCAATTAACACTCATGGGAAGGGTTCGGCGAGCGGATTGCGAAGCGCAATCCGCGGTCCGAACGTTTCAAGAGAGTAAACATATTATGGGTTTTTAAGAGAGATTTCGAGAGAGAAAGATAGAGCGAGAGAGAGAGAGAGAGAGGTGTGTTGAGTGATGGATGCGATAAGCGAGAATGACATTTTATATTTTTCAACCGAAAACAATGAGATCGTGAGGCAATGCACAGTGCGCAGTGGTTCAGAATGCATATCTAGGATTGAAATTAAGGAAAAGAATCTCGCGTAACATTCGAAAAGGGGCCTATCAGCGTCTACTGTCGACCAAAGCTGCATGCAGAGCTAACCCTTTGCTTGTTTAGTTGTGGTTTGTAAAGAGAAAGTCGATGAACACAATCGGCCAACAAGGATAGGCTCTTTTCAAATGTTTTGCGAGGAGTGTTCATTATAATGTTGCTTCTAAATATATTAAGGATAATTAGTACTATGATAGCAATTAAAACTGTGTAAGAATAACATATTTTTCTTTGTATCCTTAAATTCGATCTATGGATTTTTTCCTAATTAGCATACCGTTTCTCTAGAAACAGCATTTCAATGCTATTGCGTTTCGCATAGTTGCAGGTAAAAAAATCGATTTAAATGAAATTAAAAACAGCCCTGTATGAATTGACAATAATAATGAAAACCGCTGTAGAAGATTTGTTGTTGTTATAACGCACACTGTCACCAATATTTGCATTCTGAACCACTGTTCAATGGAAAATAATGGCTGTAACGCGAAAGAATTCAATAATCTAGCTCGGAGAAATTACTAACTTTTGATATTTTAAAAATCTGTGGGAAATCGAATGGAGATTATTTTATCTGACACATGGAACTGTTAGCGAAGATAAGCATTGGTTGAATCGAGAGATCTAGAGATTCATTGTTTCAACAAATGAGGATAAATGATAGTTGTAAAATCTAAAATCTAACTCCTGTTTTGAATAATTCACACTTATCCAGGATAGATTGGTTAGGTGTCCAAATAATCCGGATGAATAGGGATAGGAGAATTATTCGAGTAGAAAATTTATTAACGAATGCTTTCAAAAATGTACTGATCTTAGAGATTTTATATGCGATCGTAGCAACCCTGTTGTGAGCAGTAAAAAATGACAGCGTTATCAATTGATTTGCAGCAGCCCTGTCAAAAACAGTCAAGCAACTGCACTCGATGGTTTATTCGTACCGCCAGTTCCACCTCGGAGCGAAGAAGTTGGACATCGTGAGACACTTAGTGTCCGGCTGATAAAGGCGATCTGGCATTTACAGCATCCACTCTTTTCTGGAGAATGGTGAGAGCGTCAAACGGTAGCCTGGTTCCAGCCGCCCGATAGTGTTGCACAACCGTAAAGTCAAATATACTATATTAACAATATAAGTAACTTCAATTTTTTTTCAGGCGGCCCTCTTTTTTGCGCTTGTGGTGCCATAAGTGAGAAACGTGGCATCTACTAAAGGCACACGCTCAATCTAAGCTATCCAGCTTTTGTTATACCTAGCGTAATATTCCAAAGGTGCTCAACAGACAAATCAAAACGAATCATAAATTGTTAAACTAAGGCCTTAACTAAGGAAACGATTTACAAACAACTCGCCGCAACTCCGACTTGTTGCCAGCTGCGAATGTCATGACAAAAGCAACACGCAACTGTGGTTTGCTGCACCTTGAACAGGATAGGAAAAAGATCGTCTGTTGGAATGAATTTGAAACACATTTACGGCTTGCAATTATTATTTTTGATTACCATAGAATGATTTTCAAATATTACGAAGTATAGAAACTTTGATCCAATTAGATACAATTTTGGCCTGAAAATGATCCTCAATTTACGAACTGAAAAAACAACAACAATATTTGTTTAATCTTAGTTGCCAACAAGTACATTCGCAACATTTTATTGTTGGGAAATGGTTGGGACAACCACATATCGATCTGCTATTTTGTTGCTAGTTTTTCACGGCTTTTGAAGAAAAATTGATTTCTTGGCCCTAACACAACGACATCGGAGACAGAACCGAATTTAAATCACACTTCTCAACCTGGTGTTGGTCACTTCCATTGTCAAGCAGCTCAGACAAGATGATGTTTTTGATTTATGTTGGCGGAACTTGCGTAGTTTGTACACCCGTGACAAAGTCATAAATGAGTGAATATTACTGCCAAAAGAAGGTTAAAATGCGTATAATGTGTTGGTAATATTGGCGTCGACGTTTTTAAAAATGCGTAACGCAATAAGGTCATATGTATTTGTTTCAAAAATAATACAGTTTCGATAAAACTAGTATTTTTTCCTGATATTGCTTCATTGAAATGGGGAAAAGTAATTCCATTCTAGGAATAAAAAAGCACAGAGCGTAAAAAAGCACGCCAAGCGTTATTTTCAAAAATGCTCTGAGAGAAATTATATGGTTCCCGACAAACATCATTGCTGAATAACTGTTTGTTCAAACAAATTTGGAGAAGTTGTTCAGCTTTTTCTTCTAGAAAGCTGAATAACTTCTCCAAATTTGTTTGAACAAGCGGTTATTCGACACTGATGTTTGTTGGGTTGTACCGACAATTAAATCATGGTCAAGATGACTATTGCATATAATGGTTACAATTACCATGAAAATGGTCGGAGACATTTTTTCATCATCACATTATTGACTATGGTCATGGTTACAGGGACTTTTGTGACATCATAGTAAATGTTGAATCAACTATTTTTGACCATGATTACAGTCGGTTGAAAATCATTATTTTGCCCTAATCATCATTATCAACAATAATGGTAAAATTGACTGTCAAACTTTTTTCTGTGTGAGCAAACAATACTCATAAAAAGAGTATATTAGATTTACCGTGGATACACGATAGAATAAGCTAACTAAAGAAAGGTAAAATATATTTTGATTGCCTTTTTTATCACCAGATGGTTCTGTTGGCAGCGCTACACGGGTTGCCTACAATGTTTATGTGGAAAAAGGAAGTTACTTATATTGTTAATATAGTATATTTGGTAAAGTGCAGCAGAAGCAGAAGAGGAAGCTCGCTGAAGAATGTCCTGGGCAAGATGGACATTGTTATGCAGAAGGACAGGCGAGGCCGCCAATGTCTGAGCAGCAGGCCAGAAGAAGCGGCTGGAGGCTGAAAACATCTTTCCGGCGAAACGCGACGTCGTGTTTATAATGAATAATGAGACCTACTTGACGCTGGATGTCACCAACTGGCGGGAGATACTGTACGTCCTCCATCATGGAGGTAGGCGTTGACGATAAATATATCTCCTTCACCGTATTCCCGAAGCGGAATCCTTTGGGGGACTTGGTGCTCAAAATGTCCCTTTGACATAATTTTCATTCAAATTTCCTAGAGATTTTTACGCGGTTAGTTTTCTCGGATTTGGAACCACTTTAAATCAGCTCATTGTCTTTTTTCGCGTTTTGTGTTCATTTTTTCACTGTGACATGAATAGTATGAAAAAGTGGGAGGGAGATTTTAAAAAACGAGTATGTGTGCGGTTAAATTTAATACTGCCGAGGAGTAGTGTGCGTGATAGCGAAAGAGAGGTATAGCGATAACGAGAAGAGTGCGTGCGACGAAACTGCATACTACGGATGGATGATATTTGTATAATTCTAATATAATATATGTTTGGATTAATAGAATGTACAAAAATGACGAGGTTTTGAAATTTAATGCTTTATGTAATGACTGACTCAGGTCGATATTGGCTGCTTGCGCCATATGACGAACGCGATTTTTTTCCCCGGGAATTGGACGAAAAAGTGAAACATGACGTCGTGTTGTTGTCGGTGACGAGATTAGTCGGTATCGTGGAAGAAATAATTTATTGTGTAGTGCGTTGACAGTGACGGCCGCGTGATAGACATGACTTCCACTTTTCCAAAGCTTGACAGTAGCTTGTTGTCAGTGCGGAAATTAACGCAAATAGGACTGAAGGTAGAATTCGGCGGGTCAAATGGCACGATAGTGGAAACGGATGGAAGAGTGGTTGAAGTGGCAGTGGAAACCTGTTCGAGCTGAGTTTGACACACGATGCCAAGCTGAGCAATGAGGCTCGGCATTCTAATAGCAGCCAGCACACCTGGCATCGGTGGTTTGGATACCGCGAGCCGGCGGGGCTGCAGCGCATTGAAGCAGAGGATCTCAACGTTGGCTTCCAGGTAGCGAACTGTAGAACCAGGCAAGGTAAACTTTCTCGTATTCCTTTTCCTAAAATAATAAATAATGGAGCAGGTCTTATTTTCGACCTGGTGCACACAGGCGTGTGCGGTCCAGGGGCTCTGCATCGCTGACAATCACGTATAGAAGCACCATAGTTCACATGATTTTGACAATTTTGGACATATGACAACCGAGATCGACAAAGATTTTTCATTAGGGCATAACTGACAAACGTTAACAATGACTTTTTCCTTGAATTTGTCGACCCTAGAAACTTATCTCATTAATCTACTACAGCCATTTCGAACAAGAGTCCTTTTATTCGATAGAATTGGAAGCTTACATGGGTAGATTTTTTATTACGGGAAATTTACGGAAGAAGCCATTGTTTACGTTTGGCAGTTAGGCCCTATTGAAAAATCTTTGTCGAAATATGGCCCATCAAAACAAATCGATCAATGCCACCAAGGCACGACAGGCATGACAGAACAAATCAACTAGCTCTTTCACACTCGCTTCGTATCCTATAATGACGTGACGATGCGCACTTATGAAAGTTTTGAATGTTAGAAAGAACAGGGTGATGCATTGATCCCAACCATATATTCATCACTTTGATACTAAAATCCATGTGAGCTACAGCGAAATCCTTAATGATTGCCCCCCCTGGTGCGGTCCCATGAAGAGTGTCACGCCCGGAGAATGTCGTTAAAGGGTGTATCCGATAAAAATGGCACACACTAATTTACTCACCAATATTAAAGTGATTATCGGATTTTGTCCAAATTTTCAGGGAATGGAAGACTACTAATGAGTTATGATTTGAACCATTTCCGGGTATTAGGGAGTGCTGCATACGTTCACCTACCGGAAGTAAATCGTGGCAAAATGGATGCCGTACGGCTTACAGATTCCTCGACCCGGAGACCAACAGGATCACCATTAGCCGGGACAGTGGATCATCGAAATGGTCGGCATGCTGAAGAATGTGTGGCGCTCGACTGGGGAATTAACGAAGCTAACGTTCAGGAGGAGCAGGTAATATAGGAATAGGTTCAGGAGGAGCATCAAGAGTCCTATGAAGAATATCACGGGTTTGAGGCCGAGGATTCCCGTCGAACAAGCCGTGCCGGACCAAAGTCAGAGACTGGTTTGTAGTACAAGAGGTGTGCTTCCGAAGCATCTTAGAGAGTATGTGGTGGAGGTAGCAATGGCTGTGCAGTAAGAACCTATAGACTATGCGGAAGCGATTAGGAGCACGCGTTGTGGATGGTCGCAATGCAAGATGAGTACGATTCACTCATTCAGAATGGGACCTGAAAACTCGAAAGAGAACCAATAGGCTGCTCGCCTTGTTGCGCAGCGGTTGCAAAAGGGCACAGGCAGGCAGACGAGAGTGATTTGGCGATATTTTTTGTAGCTGAAACAAAGTGTAGTGGACTTTGGATCAAGATCCAGGTGGATGTTCCGGCCACATGACGAACTATAAGTCGTTCTTCGAAAAACTAGATACGAGTGTGCGAGTGAAGGTTGTACTGGCCAACGGATCAGAGACGATGCCCTGTGGAATCGGAGAAGGCACAGTGAAATATGTGAACGACCAAAACAGTTTGTTGGATATTCCTTTCAAAGACGACAGTGGACTCATATCGCTGAGAAAGATCGTGAAGAGAGGACTAAAAGAGGAATTCAGTCGTTCGAAATGGGAAATTTTGTCTGCGCAAGGCAAAGTAGTGGCTCTGGGGGAACCGCGAGGAAATTTGTTCGCGTTGAAAGTTGCAGAGGAAGCTCGGCTGGGCAAGTAGGCTCGACACCTGCAGAATTGCCAGCAAACCTGGCACCGTCGTCCTGGTCAGCAAGATCCGGCGTAGCTGGATAAGAGGATAAGATCCGGAGGAAGGAGCTTTCAAAGGACTTCAAGGTGCATCATTGCAGGATTCGGCAGTGATGTCAACCGTGCGTTGAAGGTAAATCATTTCTAGCCTTATATCCTAAAACAGCGGGCAATCGGACCCAACTTGTTCGGACCCAACGTCAGAGGGTGCCCGCTTTTTGATGACTAAAGGGTGTCCACGATGAAATTGCCACACTATGAAATTGCTCTAACTTTTTAACCGTTGGGTAGAATTTAATGAAAATTTGGGTGGATTTAGTTCATAGTGCATTATTTACATCCTGCAAGTTTTAAAGTCCTGTGATCAAAACTCGCGGAAATGGAGTCGAAAGAACAGCTCGTGCGTGATAAAATCTTGCGCATTCATCACGAGAACAAGGATCTCTCGCATCGTTCCATCGCTAAAACGTTGGGAATCGCGAATTCCACGGTGTCGCGAGTGATTAAGCGGTTCGAGGAACGGTTGACGACCGATCGGAAGCCCAGAAGTGAAGGAAAAAGTATTCCGTACAACAAGAAAAATCACAACCGCGTAGTTGGGACCTTCAACCGAAATCCGAACGCCTCCGTTCGGGATATGGCTAAGAAGCTGCACCTTAGCCGAATTTTTGTCCAGAAGGCCAAAACTAAGGCTGGGCTTCGAACGTTCAAGGTACAAAAGGCCCCTAATCGCGACGAGAAGCAGAACAAGTCCGCCAAAACCCGTGCCAGGAAGTTGTACCTCAACATGCTGACGAAAGTTGAATGCTGCATCATGGACGACGAAACATATGTGAAGGCCGACTTCAAACAGATCCCCGGCAACCTGTTTTTCACGGCCAAGGATAAGTTCAGCATTCCGGAGCATGTCCGCACTCAGAAGATGTCCAAATTTGCGAAGAAATTCCTGGTTTGGCAAGCCATCTGCACGTGCGGGAAGCGGAGTGCACCTTTCGTGACCCAGGACACGATGAACGGACAGGTGTACATAAAAGAGTGCCTCCAGAAGCGGCTGCTTCCTCTCCTGAAGGCCCACAACGTCCCAACAATCTTCTGGCCGGATTTGGCCTCATGCCACTACTCCAAGGACGTGCTGCAGTGGTATGCGGACAATAAGGTCAATTTCGTGCTGAAAATGTTCAACCCTCCCAACACTCCGGAGCTCCGCCCCATCGAGAAGTACTGGGCGATTATGAAGCAGCACCTTCTTAAACGACCTAAGGTAGTGAAGACAGTCGAGGAAGAAAGTATGGGTTTACATGCAAAAAACGGTTGATTCACAGGTTGTGCAGAATCTTATGGCCGGGGTTAAGGCCAAGGTGCGGGCATTTGCGTATGGACTGTAAATAAAATACAAATAAAATGGTAAAATGAAGCTTAATAGTTATTTCTCAATCCCTGAAAATTTGATGGCAATCGGATGAAAACTCGAATTTTGCGAATCAATTTTGTGTGTGGCAATTTCATCGTGGACACCCTTTATTAGATCATATGGCGAGGGGTTAATATACCGGCCATGAGTTGAAGCGGTATTACGGTCAGAAGCGTGCAGTTCACCGTGGCCTACTTCCCTCAATAAAACGTAGTTGCCGAGCGGAAGAACCGCTCGCTCCAAGAAATGGCCATATGTATGCTTCTGGATGCTGGCCTCGATAAAAAGTTGCACCTGCACCTTATTTACAGAATGGGTTGCGCTGTTGATACGACACCTTTCGAAAGGTGGTATGGTAGGAAACCGTCACTATCACACCTAACGATATTCGGTTGTCCTGCATTTGTTCACATTCCTGAGGTTAAACGGTCTAAGTTAGATAGCAAAGCTACTGTTCGTGGGATATTGTAGTGACAGGAAAGCGTATAGATTCTCATCAACAATCACCTTATCCTCGGTTTGTGGAGCTTCAGGAAGTGAAACCAGCGCTTGGTCGTATGCATTCGGCTAAAGATTGGCTATTGTACTTCAATGACTGCTTGCAGCAGAACTTATGGCAATGGTATAGATTTTAACCCAAGATTGTAACTCCTCTAATCACCATCACCCGAGAGCGGATGTAGATGTAGTACTCCATATTGAAAGTTTTGTAATCAGCAACTTTATTTGTTACCTCATTTCTCGCCGCCTCTAAACGGAGTTTGTTATATTTTCGTTTATGGGTCGAGATTCTAGGACACGTACTAGGAAAATTCATAGCAATCTCGAGGTTTGTTTTAGGTTATGTTGTGTTTTCGTCAGTGCGCAGAATGCAGTAAATACATTGATTGGACACAACATTTAGATTAGATGTTAAACCACATTTTTGTACATTCTATTGTTAACCTAAAGGGGTATGATGATTGTATTAAGGGAAAAAAATAAATAATTGTTAACCTTTAAGTGTGTGTTCTGTTTGTGATTGATTGTCAATGGTAGGAATGTCTAAAGCATGATAGATTATAAATGATGATTTGATTGCTAGTTGTGTGTTTTGTTCTGTACTGTTTTGTGCTGTGTTTGATCGTGATTTGTGGGTCTGAAGACACCCGGTGTAATACTTGTATGCGAGTTCATGTGAGTGAATTAAGTTGTTGGATCCAAAGAGAGCGGAATTAGTATTGGTGGAGGAGCTTAGAGGGGGTACGAGATTCGATTGCAGCTGGTTTACAAATTATAAAGAAAAAACAATCATGCAATTTTTTTACTGATTTAATATTGTTATTTTTTTTGCTTCTCGGGGTGTCGTGGTTGTTCCGAAAGGTACTTGAATTTTGAAACAAAACTCGGTAAAATTTCAAACGAAGCGGAAATTTTCGAACGAAGAAACCGAACTAAGCGAGGCTATGTACAGTATTCTGTAGATATAAACTCCGGTACTAAAATATGAGTGTATATTCCCATTTTCAGTGGAAAAAATGTTGTTCTCTTTTGTAAACAAAACACAATCTAATTTTTACTTTGATACTTTCCAAAAGACACCTAAATTGTCGAAGAAATTGATATTAAAATGTATGTATATATTCACAAATTTACTGGTGCATTGGAAATCTTGAAAATAGTGCGGAATATGAAAAAAACACTCAGCTATTGTAATTACTCGATAAGTAACTCGCAAAAATGGACAGCACAAAACAGACATTTACACTTCTAAGAAATGATTTAAAAAAAGAAATTGAAATATAACTATAGATAATTGACGCATCACAACAATGTGTTTTTCAGTTTCATTTGTTCCCTAATTGAGTTCAAGGAAAAAACGATGACACAGGATGCGAGAGAGATAGATTTTTTTCTTGAAAAACTGAGAACTGAGAAAACTAAAACAAAAGATCTATTCAGGCGTCAATTCTGAACTATTTATCGATGAATGCTAAGAGAGCGCCGAATGTGGAACGGAACTGAAGTGCAAAAACTGAAGATAGCAAATAGAAGAGTAAATCTCGAGTAAATGAAGACAGTAAAAACGAAAATACGAGCGACTGGTTGATTGTCTTAGATTTTTTTTTGGTGTGGTTCAGACTTGATTTAAGATTTAACTTTCGAATTGCTTTTTGTTTAAAATTCTAACCTGCTGCATTCTTTGGTCATTTCTATCTAAAACGCCAGTTACCAATTGTACATCGCCCCGCATGTTAATGTGGGGATCGCGTTCCGCCGCCAGGTCAAGCACCCGCAGCCTGTTGACGGACAGACCGGCGATCACTCCGCTGAACGGCCGCTCGATGCGGGCGCGTCCGTTGCGGGTGATCTTCCCACCGACCTGGATGTTGGACATTGACGTGAAGGTCGTCGATTGGTGGCCTGAAAGAACAAATTAGTATGGAAAACGGTTCGGTTGGCCAAACGTCGATTAACGTCTACGTACCAGTGGGGAAATGCGTTTGGACGTTGTAGTCGTCGATCTGGAGCGTTGCGTTCGCTCCGGATCGGGTGAAGCGCACGATATGGTAATTATTGTCATTCACTTTAACGCCGATCTCACCCACCGGGAAGTCGTGCGATCCGACGTTGTACACCATGAACAAATTTCCTTCGAGCTGGTTCAAGAGATTAGATTGCTTTGAACACGTTAGATTACATCAAATCGACAGTAATAACTTACGATTTCCATCTCGATGTAGTCCTGCGTCGTCAAGCTTTCAATCCGAAGCAGTACCGCATCGAATTTGGTCGTCACGAAGCCCAGGGCGATGTTGTCCTCTTCCGTGTCCGGTTGCCGTCCCGGCGGGAACGTGTACTGGATCAAGCCCTTATTGGTACCAAACTCGTACGAAATAGATTCTGTGAAGAAACAACCATTAAAGTTTTGAACATGTCCTGTATTCCCGGAACAAACTCACCATCGTAGCACGTTGGTCCGGTAAACGACGTCATGTCGCATTCGCAGGCGTACGCATTCCACTGCTGCACGCAGATTCCTCGATTAGCGCAGGCGTTCTGGCTGCACTTGGTCGGTCCTTCGCATCCGGACACCACCAATGAACTCGGCACCACAGCGTCTTCCGTTAAACTCGGTGACGTGTCTGCCAAATCCACCGAAGCCATGCAACCTTCAAATCCAGTTCGCGAAGCTATACTTGACGGTAACCGTAAGTACATGTCCTTGAACACGCCACCAACGTAGAGAATGCCTTCCAACTCCAGGTGCATGTTGTTCCCACTAGCGGTGTAGATTTCGATTGACTCGTCCACTGCCAGGGTGTGAGTCTTGGGTCCCGGTCGCCGGATGCTCACCGAATGCCACCGGTTGTCGTTCATGTGAATTCGGGCCTTGTCTCGGATCGTAATCGGTCCGTCGCCCAAATCGAACACGTAGTGTATGTGCCCGTTGACCAGCTCGACGGCTACGAAGTCACTTCGCTTGCCACCGTTGTAGAACAGCAGACCGTTGGGCTCGAGGGTTTTGAAGCGGAAGTCGATGAATACGGACGAGTAGGCCTTCAGCATCGGTAGACCGACGTAGGAGTGCTTAGAGCGAAAGGTGGCCGGCAGGTAGGGCGACCCCGGCGGAGAGTTGATGAAGCGGGCGGTTAGCTTGAAGGTTGTCGTCGGCAGAGCCGATAGTTCGGGGCCAAGCGTTTTGACCAGGTCGATGTAGCTGTTGACGAGAGAAGGTGGGTTAAAAGTGTTTCTGGGAAGTTCTGTGAGTTGTGTTCGGTGTGGTCTGGGATCTCTTAAGTGTTTTTGGGAACCCTTTACCTCTTCCCATCGAGCTTGTCCCCATGTCCAGATGACTACGGAGGGCTGTGTACGTCGTTGGAATGTCAGATGAAAATGCGACGAGCCAGTCATCCGACTGGTATAGGACAAAGGGGTGCAGCGGGTTCCTTATAATGATTTCGTAAAGTCGACTTGTCAACTTTCCTACAAATCTATGTATCTATGTTGAATGATTTTTCTATACAGAAAAGGACACATCGTGTTCTTAGTCAGACTTCCCAGCATGCGTAACTAGCAAAACATTTAGTAGAAGTGCCATGATCATCAACAGCTCGAATTAACATGTGATTGGTTGTGATGATATTCTTAGAAAAAAACAGAGATTTCTCGAGTACTTTTGCAAACAGACCTATCTGTTTTGGTTAACAAAGGGGGGTAGGTTTTGGTAACCAAAGATTCAAACGTAAGTTTCTCAAAAAGCTCATCACCCTCACGGAAAGCAGCATCGCCATCATGTTAGGGAAATATTATTCCTTGTGTTGGTGGCCCTAGTTTGCATGAAAGTGCTAAGGGTTTCAAGAATTTAACGTTTGAATCTTACTTCCCCTCTTTGTTTACAAAATCAGATACGTCTGTTTGAAAAAGTACTCGTGATTTGATGAATTTTTGAGAAGTTTTAACACTTCTTTTAAAAGATCATTTTCTTTGGGGAATATTGGCAGCTTCTGAAAACCTACAGGAATATTTAAGAAGAGTCAATAAATTCTCAATGATTTCAAAATGCAGAAGATTTCGTGAAGATTTCTGAGAACTTCATCCTGAGATTTCTGAGAACTTCATCCTTCAACTGAGAAGTTCATAAGTATTTCTGAAATATTTCATGGGGCGGGGTGACCCCCGTGTAGTGGTTAACGTGATAATCAAGAAATAAACAAACAAAACAAATAATTTCATGGGCTTGTGAGTAATCCTGAGATGTTCTTAGGTCCTTGAAATTTTGGTGCGGCTCCGAAATAGGTTTCATGAAGTTTTGGAAACTTTTGAATATCTTTAGAGAACCTCCAGTTGACTTGTGATATGGTTTTTAGATGTTCTTAGAAATACTGGAGAATCACTACCGGTTAGAAGCACTAAGAAATTATGAGTAATTCCAATATTTTCAGATAAGCTCAAAGATTGAAATGGTTTTTGACAAGTTTCAGGGAGTTATTGAAGAGAACCGAAGGGGTTAGGAGAAGCTCGATAAAAAACTCCAATATCTGTATAAACTTTAAAAAAAATGTGTGCCATGTTTTAAGTTTTTCTGGGAACTCGTGAAACGTTTCCAGAGATTCCTTATAAAGGGTGTTTTGATCAAAATTTGGTCGACTTAAACTTGACGCATTTCCTTTCATGGTGCATTAAAAAATTGTGCACACCTCTCATTTTGAAGATGTGTGCGTGTAGCATCATGCCTCTATTTTGATTCTGAGATTAGCACTTCAGTTATCAAAATGTCGTCGAAGGAAGAGAAGCAACGTATCAAAATTTTGCACGTGCATGGCGAAAATCTAAACTACTCTCACGCCAAGTTGGCGAAATCGTTGAATGTGGCTAAATCAACTGTTACCAACGTATTAAAAGTGTTGGGTGAACGTTTGTCGACAGCCAGGAAAGCTGGATCGGGGGGAAATCGAAAGCCGGAGGCCAGAGCGACGACAAAAAGAGTTGCCCGCTGTTTCGAGTGGATCTCGAGATATCGCAAAGAAGCTGGGAGTGGCGCCAATTTAGAAATTCCAAGAAATTTGGAATAATTCAGAGATTTTTTGAGTAGTTCAAAGATCTTCCGAAATAAATAATGAGCTCTTCAGAACTTCTGAGGAATTCCTGCGAACTACGGAGAAAATCTGGAGAATTTCCCAACAGTTTCAGAGAAGTTTCCTACATATTTTGGGAAGTTTCTGAGCACTTTTGAAGAATTCTGAAAATTAGTTCCAGGACTTGTGAGCATTCTTGAGACCTTCTTACACTTTTGTGATGCTCTGAAATAGTTTTCAAGATGTTTTGGAAGCTTTCTTGTGATTCAAGAAAAGCTCCAGACGGCTTCTGGTATGGGTTTTACATGTTTTTAGAAATTGAAAAAAAAAAAATAAACACGACAAGTTTTTGACAAGTTTCAGAGGGCTGTTGAAGATTATTGAAGAGGTTAAGCTCCGTAAAAAAAATCAAATATTTAAAACATTGTGCCATGTTCTTCAGTCTTCTGAGGAATCGTGAGAGCTTTTCAGGTATTTTAAATTTTGTGAAGCTCTAGAATAATTTTCAAGAAGTTTTAGACTATTTATCTCATGCATACTTAGTGAAGCTCCGGATGACTTAAGGTCCTTATATATTATAAGAATTACTGAATAATTGACAAATTTCCGGAAAGATACAGGAACCATGAAGAAGCTTCAGAAACAGTTTAGGAGATCCAAGGAATTTGGAATAATTCAGATACCTTTCGAAAATCTCAAACATCTTTCAGTAATTTTGAGCTCTTCTGAACCTCTTCTGAATTTCTTTGCTGGCAGTTTCAGAGAGTTTTGAGTAGGGACGAGGACTTCTGTTTAATTTTACGATCTACTGGAGAATTTCAAAATCTCCAGAACTCCTAACAAATATTCAATCGAACATTCTCAACAATTCTGAATAATTTCTGACAAGTACCAGAGAATTTAAATGGAGTTCTGAAGCGTGTCCGACAAATTCTGCAGAATATTCAGAGGAATGTATAGTCTGTTTTTGACCAATTATGGAGATGGAGTGTTGAAAACTCCTATGGAGATGTAAACAATTAAGGTCTTCGAAAAGAATTCTGAAATTTAGGTTTGGAATTACTTGAAAGCATTTTGGAGAATTTTTGAGAACTCCAGCTGAGCTGTTTTGAAGAATTTCTTCAATGCTTTATCCGGGTTTGGAATAATCCGAGCACTCCTGAGCAGTACCAAGATCTTTGAAAAAGTTCTGATAACGGGTGTTCAACAAAAAATTACAATGATTTCAATACCTTCAATATTTCAATTAAAGTAAAGAGCGTTTTTCTCTCCAAGAGAATTGCTCTAGACACTCTAGAAATGGGTGGCATGTTTTTTTTGCTAGGGTTCTGTCAGTTCAATCAAAGATGGCGTCGAAACAGCAAGCACTCCGCGAGCGTGTTGAACGGTTTTACGAAACGCATCAACCCTCAAGATGGAGGACATCATCTGTCGGAAGAAGACTCGGTCCCCGAGTACACGGACGAGCAGATAGTGACCGTGAAATCGCAGTGCCGGTGGACGACGAAGAACTTCCGCGGGACGTCGTTCGTGCTGGAGTTACTTTCCGCTCTCGAAGACCCACATTCCAGGAATTGACAGCTACTATTCCAGCGACAAGTCGGCCACACCCCCTCCCGAAGTAAAATAAAATTTATGCATGAATTTTAAACAAAAAGTTATGCTGTACATCGCCATATCCGACAAAGGGATTTGAAAGCCGGGGCCTAAGCCAAGCGGTCTGGCCATAAATTAACACGCGTACCAGGAGGAGTGTCTTGAAACAAATCTTCTGCCGTTCTTAAAGGAGCATCCTGCGGATGGGAAGTACGTCTTCTGGCCGGACAAGACGCTGGAGTATCCTGAGCAGAAAAAGACACCGTACGTGCCGAAAGAAAGGAACCCGATCAACTTGCCCCAGTGCCGTCCCATTGAGGATTTTTTCGGCTCCCTCAGGGCCCTAGTGTACAAAAATAATTGGCGGGCCAAGGATACGAAGCAGTTGACCACGAGGATCCGGAATTGTATCCGGAAGATGGACGTCAGTGCCGTCCAGCTCTATTGTGAGAGCATCGCAACCAAGTGGCGTCGTACGGTTGAGCAGGGCCCCTTCTCCGATATTGATTCACGTTTTTTTGAAGAATAAACATTATGTTTTTAATTAAAAAAAATACTGAATTCATTGAAACATTTTTTAATTTTACTATGTGACTGAAAAAATCTTATTTTTTATTGAACACTCGTTATCTTCCAGGAGTCCTGGAATTGAATAAATGTTGATCCTTTTCTTGGAAAGTCTGGCGGCATCCTCTAAAATATTAAAACAATTGTAGCAATTCCGAAAGGATCCTTCGCAAACCCAACTTCTGATACAAATTTTCCAATTTCTGGAGATTTTTTGGATGGTGATAAGATGCTCGAAAATCTTTTTGAAAGATTTTCTTAACGCGGGTTGTTGAGTGATGGCTTTTGATAACGGCTGCGTTAAATCCTGTAATGGAAACTTCATAAAAGCTATTGATTACAACCCAGTTCATAATTCGGAGGCTTCTCGAAATTCTTAGATCTATGATCCGTAAAATATCTGAGCAATTCCGGAACTGTGTTGGAAAATCCAGAAAAAATCGTGAACGCTCAAAGTGTTCCGCTTTGTCGTGACGGTCAAAACGTTCAGATTTCAGTTTAACCCGAAAATTTCCATCAGACAGCCTGGAAACGTGTCCAGCCCACCGTAGTCTGTGCGGTCGTCCAGTTGCTTCTATGGTTATGAAATCAAAGTTCGTCCATGAGATTTGTGAATGAGATTAAATACTTACCGATGCCCGTTGTAGACGAAGCCCTGCAGCTGGCCGACAAAGTTCGGCATGGCGGCCGTCATCTGGATCTCCTCCTCGGCGTGGAACAGGCCGCCCAGGTGCAGCGATTTCACCTCCAGGGTGCTGTGCCGTCCGAGGATTGCCTCCGCTAGATTTTTTTTATTTTCAGTGTTGGGTTTTGTTTTGTATACAATTTGCATATGTGAAGGTGTGTTTGGGGTGAGTTTAGTACACGAAAAGGGGATGTTGGGGGAGAATACGCGCGCAATGTTTTTGTTTTGTTTCGTTTTGTTCGCCAATTCGGGGCGTCGGTTCGTTTATCGTCGTTGTCGTCGGAGGAAAGAACACAATATGAAAGTGGAAGTGCACGCACACAGACACAAACACACGCGCGAATGGAGAGAGAAAGAAAAAAAATGGAAGAAAGAGATAAGAAGAAGAGAAAGAAGAGGACACGTTCTAGTAAAAAGGAACTGGTTCGTTTCTCCTCTCTGGTGGCGGAGAGTTTGATTTTGTTTGTACAGGTAAATAAAAACTGTTTTGATGCATATTATATGGGTTTCACTAGAAGGCAATCTTGAAAACTTGCTTGAGGGTGGAGGGAAGGCTGTATTGTTGATTGTTGTTTGATTTAATTTTTTGATCTTGGAAGGTGGTGGTGGTGTGGAAAAGGTGTTCGGAGCTGGTGGGGGGAATGAGTGTGTGTATGTGTACACAAGTGACGTTCAATGATCACCACGACAACAGACGCACAATAAGCTTGTTGTTTTTTGCTCTCATACATGGACATCGAAACGAGGAAAGAAGAAGTGCGGACTCGGGCATGGAGAAACAATGAAGGAAGTGGGTTTTGGGAGGAAGTGAGGAATCGGAGGGAAAATCAAACAATATTCAGCCGAAAAAGCGAAAACTAATGTTTGCCTTGTGATTGCTTCGGAGGATGATTTCAATTGCCATATCATAACAATAATAATAAAATGGTGAAAATGGTGTCGACGGCTGGTTTTCTCTACAATAACAGTTGGTTCAGACAAAACGGTGCACAATTCAAAATTAGTGTTTTAACGTGGTGGGGAATTGGGTTGTGAATGTTGGTGCGAAAATCAGTGCGCTTTCAGTTAACGATGTAGTGTAAGGTGGGGGGATCTCTGGGGCTGTGTGGTGAGAGCGGTGTGGTAGATAGTGCATTTGCTTTTACAACTCCAAATCAGAACTGTGTGGGTAAATCCGTGCTCGAAAACTGATAACAAACGGACAGAATCTTCGTCAATCGGTGGAAAGCGAACAACAGAGATGTTTTTGCAGATGATGATGGTTATGGTAATGGGACAGTTGGTGCAATTGTGATGGTGGTGCATTATGAAGGGGAGGATTATATGAAAGATTTTTTAGTCTAAATTTCAATCAGGAAATTGGAAATAGACCTATCAATAAAGTCTTGTGACTTCAAAAACGCTACGATTTCAGAGGTTTTCTGACAGATTCGTTTTTTTTTGGAAAATTTGGGGGTCTTAAGAACAACTCCTATGTCGAACAGCTGGTTTTGATTAGGACAGTTGATTATGTATAAATCTGGAGATAAGTTTTAGAGTTTTTCACGGCTACGTCCCCGTCACCAGCACACTAAACCTACAGATTATATTCACCGACAAATCGGCATGAAAAACCAATTAAAGTACCATTAAATTTTTGCTTGAAAGACACTACTGTCATCTACGCGAATGTGTGTGTAAAATTCACTACATAAATCCTCACAGATTTACGATCACACGACAAGCTTAAAATTAATGTCAATTTGTGAGCGTTGAATTTTGATTAGTTACACATTCGTTTCAGTTGAATATGCATTTTTCCAACCAATAAACTGTGTGCGCCTTGGTAGAAGTAAGCTTTTAAAGTGCCAAATTCAAGGGACCTTCAAACGTTCCACGAACAGATGACAGTGGAACACAAGGCAGAAGCTGGACGGATCCGGGAACAACGTGCAACAAAAAACAAGAGAGTGCTGATTGTTCATTTCAAGTGAAATCCAAATATTTCGACGCGATACTTGGCCAAAAATATTGATGTTTCGCTCAGTTTCTCCTAGAGGGCCAAGAAACGATCCAGATTGAAATCGTAAAAGGTGCAGAACTTCCCAAATCGGGACAGGAATATTTCAAGGGTAAGAACAAGTTTGCTGTGGATGACCGTTTCAAACGGAAACTGTCGAAATTCGCTTCAAAGTATCTGAAAGTACCTGAAAGGTATCATAAACGTTGAGATTTACAAAACTGAGTGGCTCCAAAAACGGCTTTTGCCATTTTTGACACAGCACGATAAAAAACTCTGGTCTTGGTCTGATTCGGCTTCATGCCAAAACCGTGCAGAAAAGGTATGCGTAGAATTTGGCCTGTCATATACCCGCCAGAAAAAAAAACACATTTTCCACCACCACCCCAACAAAAACATACATTCTGATTCGCGTCGTCCCGCCCCATCTCATCGCCCCCACCCAAACGCCAAACCCAACACACCCCACAGCAACATTTCAATATCAAAAAAAATATATTCTCTACAATAATATAATCATATTATATACAAAAGATAAGTTGATTTTTCGGTTATTTCGCTCTAACGCCTTAGTTGTTAAAGTAAGAGCAATTCATTGTGAGACAAATTTATGAAAATAATCAAAATTACTAGTACACTGAGAATAATTCCATGGATGTACCGATAATTAAATCATGGTCAAGATGACTATTGCAGATGAAAGTTACAATAACCATGAAAATTGTCGAATTCACCACGTTCATGGCATTCTTGACTATGGTCATGGTAACGAGGACTACTCCGACATTATAGTAGATGTTAATAAACTATTTTTGATGGTTGTTTTGATCATGGTTGAAGATCACTATTTCGCATAGTCATCCTAACGCCCAATAATGGTAAAATTGAACATAAATTTTTCTCAGGGTACCGCAAAGCAAAATAATGGGGTACTCTATGTTATATTAGGTGCGCAACTAAGTTCCCGCTGTTTAGCAATAGATGGCGCCAGTAGTAAGTGCTGGTCGAATGTTGTACATCTCAAGCGTCATAAACCAAGCTCAGACATATGGTAAACAAACCGCTTTGCCAAATCAGTGATTTTGGTTTAGTGTTGTATATTTTGGTTGTTTGAAGATGTCTGAGTTCGTGCCAAATAATCGTCATTTGCGGGAAGTGTTGATTTTCTTCTTTTATTCGAAGAAAACGGCGGCTGAAGCACATCGAGAGCTCCAAAAAGTTTACGGTGATGCTGCTCTGAGTGAAACAACGTGTCGTGATTGGTTTCGTCGCTTCAAAAACGGTGATTTCAGTGTTGATGATCGTCCGCGTGAAGGAAGGCCAAAAAACTTCGAAGACTCTGAATTGGAGGCATTGCTCGATGAGGATCCGTGTCAAACGCAAGAAGAGCTTGGTTCAGGATTAGGAGTTTCCCGCCAAGCCGTTTCTAAGCGATTGCATGCGTTGGGAATGATTCAAAAGCAAGGAACTTGGGTTCCTTACGATTTGAAGCCAAGAGATGTTGAGCGTCGTTTTTTCGTCTGTGAACAACTGCTCCAGCGGCAAAAATGGAAGAGTTTTCTACATCGCATTGTGACGGGTGACGAAAAATGGATTCATTACAGTAACCCAAAACGGAAACATTCATGGGGACTGCCCGGGCATGCTTCAACATCGTCGCCTAGGCCGAATATTCACGCTGCGAAGGTTATGCTGTGTATTTGGTTGGACCAAGTTGGTGTTATTTATTATGAGCTGTTGAAACCAAACGAAACCATTACCGGGGAACGGTATCGAACTCAATTGATGCGATTGATCTGAGCACTGCACGAAAAACGGCCACAATACGAGCACAGACACGAAAAAGTGATTCTTCAGCATGACAACGCTCGACCTCACGTTGCGAAACCCGTGAAAACCTACTTGGAAACGCTCAAATGGGAAGTCCTACCCCACCCGCCATATTCTCCTGATATTGCACCGTCCGATTATTACTTGTTCCGTTCGATGGTACATGGTCTCACTGGTCAGCAATTCCACTCATATGATGACATCTCAAAATGGCTTGATTCTTGGATAGCATCAAAAGACGAACAGTTCTATCGAAATGGTATTCACGTTCTACCAGAAAGATGGGAAAAAGTCGTAGCTAGTGATGGGCAATACTTTGAATAATTCGTTTGTAACCTTTGTTTTCAAAATAAAGTTCCCTTTTCACCAAAAAAACAGCGAGAACTTAGTTGCGCACCTAATACTTGAGACCAATGGGGTTCCTAAGCAGTGAGCCAATTTTAAATCGCTAGTTTCCTACTGATTGTTGTTTATAGTCTGTCTGTATAATGACGAACTTGTGAGCGAGATAAGGCGCTAAAACCTTGGCAAATTATTACCAGAGCTTTGGTTCAAATGCCAAAAGTCCACCCACAGGCAAAAAGAGCATAAACTAATCTTTCTAGCATCTACGCTCGAAACGATAAAATACAAATTTAACTCTATATTGAAGCGTTTGGTACGGGAGGTCCACGCTTTCTTCCTTCCCTTGATTCCAAGTAGTAGAACGATTTCAGACACTCTTACTGGAATCGCTCTATTTCTTGGAGTCCTCTCTGCGGTAGATGCTACGCAGTTGGCTTGGCCGGTGACAAGAAAAATGATGCATTCAAGAAGTCGTCATTTTCCAAGATGCTTTCAAGAATTGGCTGCGTTAGTGTGAGATAAGAAATTAGATTAGATTTTGCTCTAACTTTACCATCTAAGGCGCGAGAGCAAAATATCAGAATATTCAAACGATATTTAACAATATTTGAATATCATGGTGAATGCAACCCGGGAACAACTTGACACCATTAGCAGCGGCTGGATAGTCCTGAAGAAAATGAATATATCTTTTGGCTCAGGAAGTACTAGCACACCGGTCCCAAGCTTAATGATTCGCCCCTAATAAAGTAACTCGCACCAACACACCCTTACATCCGAAAGCAAGCAGCAACTCGATCCGATTGATACGAGTACATTAACAGTTCATCAGTGGTGTCAAGGATTCGTTCTAATATTACGTAACGCAATATTCGGGAGTTTTCAACTCCCTCTCTCCCTCACGTAGCAAGATAGTAAATACGCAGGAAGACGTCTGACTTCATCTCATTTACCTGTGTAAAAACATGGCTTCCCACAAGATATCAAGGAGCAATAACCTAACAGATGAGGCCACAGATTTGTTTTTTTAGGGAAAGAAAAAAGGGTTTCCAATCAAACTTTCAAAATTAATTGAACAATAAATTGACTAGGCGCCGTGCCGTTACTGTGCAAGATGATTTTAAAGTAATTAGATTTGAAATTTGAATTGTTTTGTTCTAGCTTGAATGTCTGTCTGCGACCCCAACAATTGAAAACACATCAATACAGGACAAAACGACCAAATAAAAAAAAGAATATATTTCACACACAACACATAAAAACGCGACAAAAAAATAATAAAAAACGCCGGACACACCCCACCCCCCCCGCGTTTTTTTTTCCCAAAAAAATTACCCCACCAAAAAAAAAAAACAACCACTTTCGTCTTAACATCCCCCCCATTTTTTATTTTTACCTTTATTCCTTCTCGATCCTTGTCTGGACCCTACGCGAGGTAATCCGACTTGGATATCGATTTGGAAAATTCCTTTGACCCTTCGGATTCTTGTAGAATCTGCTTGGAAGTTGATTTGGAGAAAACGTATAAATTCTAATCATTTTGGAGAAAATGGCGCCTAAACGCAAAAGAAAGGGACAATCTCTGGATTCCCCTTCTAACAATATTGATTTGAGCAATCAATTCTATATTCTTACTGATGATGAGAATGATCCATCAGTCAGGCAAAAATCTTCGAAGCATTCCCGAATTAATGCAGGGAAAGAAAAGGTTCCACCTATTGTGGTAGCAACATCTGATTTTCATGGGCTCCGTAAGGAACTCACGAATTTCATTAAAGATTCTAAATTTTCCTTTCAAATTGGTCGTCGGGGTGAATGCCGTGTATTGGCTGAAACCTTGATCGGATTTAAACTTCTCGTGGAGTATCTTGCTCAAAGAGGCATCAAATTCTTTACACATGACCCCAAAACTGAACGCCTCAAGGGCAAAAGACCAAGTGACCCCGATGAGATCAAACAAAAAAATATTAAATTGCTTGGGGTTACACCAGTTCAAGTGATAAAGATGAAAAAGAAATCCCAACCTGGCGATTCTCGCAATGGGATTTCTAACGATTTTTATTTAGTTCATTTTAAATCAAATGAACTGAATAACCTCAAGGCATTGGAAAAAGCCAGCCTTATGCTCCATGTCAGAGTGAAGTGGGAACACTTCAGGAAGACTGGAGGAAATTCTCAACACCTCACCCAGTGCCGTAAATGCCAGGGATGGGGTCACGGGACAAAAAATTGTCACATGGATGCCAAATGCATGCATTGTGGCGATTCCTCTCACGCCAAGGACAACTGTCCTGTGAAGGATCCCAAAAATTTTAAATGTGCGAATTGTGGTGGAAACCACAAATCCAATTTTTGGGAATGCAAGACTCGCAAAGCGATCTTGAATTCTCGTGCTAAGCATCAGGTAGGGACCGCTTCACGTTCCCGACCTGGTAATTATTCCTCGGCTGTTAACAACGGTCATCGAGGAGGAAATCCAACATTCGTACCGGAAGGTACGATCAATGCCCAACCGTCAAATTTTCCACTGCTATCTGCTGTTAACAATGGTCAGCGAAGTACAAATGTACCCGTAAGTACAAACAGAGCACAAGTTTTCAATGCTCAATTCTTACCTGCTGGTAGCAATGTACAGCTAGGTAATGGAGCTTCCTACGCTGCTGTTACAGCCGGTAGAAACCAAAATTCTACCAGAAATGTTGAAGATTTTGACTTAGGTAGCATAACCGCTCCAAAAATGGATTTTTTACAGAAATCATTAATCGATATGATTAATGGAATGTTAAATACAAACTCCATGTTTGATGCAATTCAAACTGGTATAAAATTTGCAAACAATATTGTCATGACCCTGAAATTCAGCAATGGGTATTAAGACACTGAATATTTTCAATTGGAATGCTCGATCTCTTAAAAATAATGAAGACGAGCTGTTTAACTTTTTACGAGTTCATAACGTGCATATTGCCGTTGTAACTGAAACTTTTCTTAAACCAGGTGATAAAATAAAAAGGGATCCTAATTATTTCGTACACCGCAATGATCGTCTTGAAAGTCCAGGTGGTGGCGTTGCCATAATTGTTCATAGGCGTATCAAACATCAAATGCTTTCTTCATTTGATACCAAAGTTTTTGAAACTTTGGGGGTTTCTGTTGAAACAAAATTTGGTCAACTTACACTATTAGCTGCCTATTTACCATTCCAATGCGTAGGTCAGCAAAAGAATCTTCTCAAGGGTGACCTACAGAAGCTCACCCGTAATAGGTCAAAATTCTTCATTATTGGTGATTTGAATGCAAAACACCGATCGTGGAATAATGCTCAAAGTAATTCCAATGGTAATATACTATTTGATAATTGTTCTGCGGGTTATTACACTATCCAATACCCTAACAGCCCAACTTGCTTTTCTTCTGCCAGAAATCCCTCAACTATTGATTTGGTCTTAACTGCTTCATGTCAACTTTGTAGCCAATTGGTTACCCATGCAGACTTCGGGTCGGATCACCTTCCAGTAACTTTTGAAATATCTCAAGAAATAATTTCTAATCCCAACAGTTCTACTTTCAATTATCATAGAGCTGATTGGAACCAATATCAAACATTCATGGAATATAACTTTGATCCTAATATTCCTTTGGAAACTAAAAATGATATCGATAATGCTCTTGACTCTTTGACTACTTCCATAGTTGAAGCAAGAGCTGTCTCAGTTCCAAAATGCGAGGTAAAGTTCAATACAATTATAATAGACGACGATCTTCAGCTTTTGATCCGTCTGAAAAATATCCGTAGAAGACAATATCAAAGAACACGCGATCCCGCCATGAAAGTTATCTGGCGAGATTTGCAAAAACAAATTAAAAAACGTTTCTCTGCCCTGAGGAACAAACAATTTGAAAATAATGTGTCAAAATTAGAGCCAAGTTCCAAACCTTTTTGGAAACTCTCCAAAATTTTAAAGAAACCTCAAAAGCCTATTCCAGCGCTCAAAGAAGGTGATAAAATATTGCTAACAAATGTGGAAAAAGCTCAAAAACTTGCTGAGCAGTTTGAGAGTTCCCATAATTTCAGTTTGGGTCTTACTAGTCCTATTGAGAATCAGGTTTCTCTTGATTATCTGAATATTTCCTCAAGAGAAAATATTTTTGATGAATCCTGGGGTACTGATTTGGATGACGTAAAAACTATAACTAAAAAGTTAAAAAATATGAAGGCTCCAGGTGATGATGGAATTTTCTATATACTCATCAAAAAACTCCCAGTGAGTACCTTGTCTTTCATGGTAAAATTATTTAATAAATGTTTTCATTTGTCATACTTTCCTGGCAAATGGAAAAATGCCAAAGTTGTTCCAATTTTGAAGCCCGAGAAAGATCCAGCTGAAGCTTCTAGCTACAGACCAATAAGTTTACTTCCTTCAATCAGTAAACTTTTTGAAAAGCTAATTTTGAATAGAATGATGCTTCACATCAATACAAACTCAATTTTTGCAGATGAGCAATTTGGATTTCGCCATGGCCATTCAACTACTCATCAACTTTTGAGAGTTACTAATTTAATTCGTTCAAACAAATCTGAAGGCTGCTCAACTGGAGTTGCTCTTCTAGACATAGAAAAAGCATTCGACAGTGTTTGGCATGAAGGTTTGATTGCTAAATTGAAAAACTTTAATTTTCCGCTCTATATTATAAAATTAATTCAAAATTATTTAACTGACAGAACTCTACAGGTAAATTATCAGAATTCCAAATCTGATCGACTACCTGTTAGAGCTGGAGTTCCTCAGGGTAGCATTCTTGGGCCGATACTATATAACATTTTTACTTCCGACCTCCCTGATTTGCCTCAGGGTTGTCAGAAATCCTTGTTTGCTGATGACACAGGCATCTCCGCTAAAGGAAGAAGTCTTCGTGTCATTTGCAGGAGACTGCAGAAAAGTTTGGACATTTTCTCTTCTTATTTACAGAAATGGAAGATTTCTCCCAACGCTTCCAAAACTCAACTAATAATATTCCCACATAAACCTAGAGCTTCTTTTTTGAAACCTAGTAGTAGTCACATCGTTACTATGAGCGGTGTTCCAATTTCCTGGTCAAGCGAAGTGAAATACCTTGGTCTATTACTTGATCAAAAATTAAATTTTAAAAATCACATTGAAGGCATTCAAGCCAAATGTAATAAATATATAAAATGTTTATATCCGCTTATGAACAGAAAATCCAAACTTTGTCTGAAGAACAAACTACTAATATATAAACAAATTTTTAGACCGGCCATGCTTTATGCTGTTCCAATATGGTCTAGTTGTTGTGCTACCAGGAAAAAAATACTTCAAAGGATTCAGAACAAAGTTCTGAAGATGATTTTGAAGCTGCCTTCTTGGTACAGTACTAACGAAGTACATAGAATTGCGTATGTTGAGACTTTAGAACAAATGTCCAACAAAATAATTAATAATTTCAGACAAAAATCGTTGCAATCTTCTATTGCAATGATTAATTCCCTTTATGCTTAGTTAAGATTAATTTTAGTTTGTTTTTAGTTTTAAGAATATTATTGTTATACTGACACGCAGGAATAAAAACCTGTTTAAAATACTGAACTGCTAAGGCATGAACAATGTAAACAAAATTAGATACATATTTTAACAATTAAGGTTGATACGTTACGGTAGTAGCTGGAGCACCTAGATTAACATGAAATGTAAATATGAATAAATTTGGAACAAATAAAGAGTTTAAAAAAAACTGTATTTTTGTTTATTGTTGCATCAATTCTATTTCTATTTCTATTTCTTAAAGAATGAGAGGCACATAAACGTTCGACGAAAATAATCAAGATAAGTCTTTTTCTCTTACATTGCACTTAAAATCCTCATACAAATTTTATACCAAAAGCGCCAACTCGCGTTACCACCAAATGAGCAAAAACTTCTTGAGAGCACTTGTTTAACCCTACCGACACAACGGGTTGGCCCGTTGCAAAAATCTCCCATACAAAAGTGGGTCAGTTTTGACGTAGGACTTACGTCTCTCTTTTCTATTCCTGTATAGGGGCGCCGTTCTAAAATTTCTGAAATCGCAAGCGTTACGCGGGTTTGGAGACTTTGAACGATAATATCTCCTCTCTGGCCCACAGAAATTTTACGATAAGTATTTCATTCGCAAGGTAGAACATCATAACGGAATCCCTGTTGCAAACTTAATTCATAACGTTTGTTTAAACTAATTAAAATGTACTTAAAAGACAAATGTCTAAACGCACAAAGCTATTGGTCGAAAATGACATCATGTTTGCGCCTCGCTCTGATTGGTTTATACTGCCCCGGTTACCGTGCCAGCTATTATCGAACATGTGGGGACGACCGACCAATCATCAGTTCTCGCTGTGCATCCGCATGGACAGACTTGTTTGCGGAGCACGTTGGTAGAAAACGCCGCCCGTGAACGCAAGAAGAACAGACCAAGAAGGATCATCCACGTCACCTGCAGCTAGCCATCCGCAACGATGAGGAGCTGAACAAACTTTTCTCCGGTGTGACCATTTCACAGAGTGGTGTCCTGCAGCCCAAGAAGACTGAAGAAAATTTCAATCGCGAACCATGTTATCAACTAAAATCCGTCCTTTTCAGGACGATCAAATCAAGTTGCCAACTAAAGAGTATGTTTGATAGAAATTTCTCTTGAGCTCATCGAAATTTTCATTATCACGCACCGGCTCAACATGGCGTTGAAAAAGCCGCGTCCCGGAGAAAATGGCCAATTCAGTCGTCCACATCATCTTCGTGGTCAAGTGGTTAGCGGCGTCGCCCGTCGTTCATTGCCATGAAGTGAGGGTTCGATTCCCGCTCCAGCCTGTGGAACTTTATGCAACACGAAAATGTCCAGTCTAATCCACTGGGTGTTAGGTTAAGTTGTTCGTTGTAATTCGCTCTATGGTCAATGCTCAGTCTGTACAATCTCGAGTGGAAGACGTTGCAAATTTCAATTTTTATCGTAGTATTACATGCTGCCAAATACTCAGGCCGTCCTGCTGCCCAAGAAGACCGAGAAGAAAATTTTAATCGTGAACCATGTTCCCTCTGTTAACGACTAAAACCCGGTCTTTTCAGGACGAACAAATTAATTTGCCAACTAAAGAGTATGTTTGATTGAAATTTCTCTTGAGCTTATCGAATTTTCATTACCACGCACCGGCTCACCGGCGCACGTTGTACATTCAACAAACGAAATATTAACAGTTAATTGCTACAGCCGAACTGCAACACGGCAGACCAATTTTGTGTTTCACATATTCAGTGTAGGGGGTAGGTTAGCTTCATTGTAGTTCTTGTTGTACATAGGTTCATAGTGGATTAGTTGCAGATAATAGATTAGGTTAGTTGCAGGTAGTTTTAAAATGTGAGTAATAATTTTTCTGGCCAATATTTATAAACTCTATTGTTTTGCAGTTTCAGAAGCAAGTATGTCTATATCTCAACTCTCTTTGGATGGGGTTCTGAGCCCCTGGCAAGGGCCGTTTTTCTGTTGCCTGAGTTGAAAAGATGCGAATTTAACCTCGAAAACCCCTGTCGCTCTAATGAAAACTAGTGATTTCATTTCCACGCTGCTGTCTGCTGTATGCTGTAACAACTGAGGCCCGTCCCCTCTTGTAAAATTTGATTCGCATTGCCTTCGTTGAAAACCCCCTTCCTGTCATGTAATGGTATATGCCATTATATAAAACAGGCCTGGCATGGCGAACAGTTATCATTCGTTATTGGATCATCGACACGCTCTCGTGATAAAAAAAAATCAGTGGGGTTGTGTATAACACACGACCGGTTGACGTAGACTTCGTTAAACCGTTTGATTAGTACTCAGGTACTGTTCTAATGGGACGTAGTGTTAGCATAAGTAAGTGAGAAAGTATGTAAGAACATTCGCTTGATTCGCTTTTTAGTAATTATTTGGCGGCCCTGGAAAGGAACGTTTGATTTGAATGTTGGTATGATGAAAGGCAACGATGGTGCTGGCTGTAGTGATTGTGTTAATATGATAGCCTAGCTGGAAACCATTGTCCTTATCGCGTTATAGATTGTTCAGGGTCTGTTTGGGAATTCAAAGTCAACACTTAATTATATTTTTGATAGTTGACAGTCACGAAAATCCCCAACTGATTGAAGCAAAAATCTCGAAAATCTATCGAGGAATGATAAAGCTATTAGCGTTCAAACTGTTTCAGTTTTTTTCAAATTTTCACCCTTGCCGTAAGGCGTAGTCTGATCAAAAAGCGTGGGTGTGGTCCAAATAGATCGTTAGACCAGCATTGGATAGTAATTATGTTAGAAAATTCTTTTGTGCACTCTTTAGAAAGCATTTGGTGACGAATCAAAACGTTGTCCATGATAAGGAATTTCTGGATATTTACCGGAACGCAACAAATATATTACAAATATATATTTGTTTAAATAAAATGGCAATCAATAAACCTTTAGGTTGGTGCAAATATCTCAAAATATAAATCAATCAAGAATCGATCGAATTATTAGCGTCCGGTGTTTCAATTTTTTGTGACGGCAGCCATTTGTAAGTTGTACACAATTCTCAAGGTATGCAACGAAGAGAAAACTAAAACTAAACTGGCTTGGGCCTAGCAAACCATTGCATAATTTATGGCTGCCTAGCAACGGCTTGCTAGCAACAGCCTACAGCGCAATCAGCGCAATCTCCAATGGTTGGTCGCCAGTGCACATTCTATGGTACTTGCCATCGTCTGCTGACACATCCACATTGGCGCCTTGCCGCTCAGCACTTCCGAATGCACCCTTCAGGGTACATGCCAACGCCAGATGCCAATTCATAATGGCTCGTTGCTCTGCACAGCTCCAGTACTGCAACACGAATGATAAAATTTGTGAAGGTTTACCCGTTTTATATCGTTCACTGTTCCATATGAGACCTCCCTTGCTCACATTTGAAATCTGTGATAGGAAACTACTGTTTATTTAGTAAATTTAACCTGCAAAACAAAATAATAAGACATTACCTTTTATTTTCGTTATTTTTAAAAGTTTCCAATTGTAACGGATATTGTTTGATAATTGAATTGATACGCGGGAAAATTTCCAACCGACTGGTGTAACCATCTTGAAAATCTATCAAGCATTCATTAAGATACAAGCGTTTAATTTGTAACGATATTTCGTGACGGTCGCTAATTTTTAGATTTTCAATTGACACCTTACCCTTGCCATGAGACGTTTCAATTTTTCATGACAGCAGCCATTTGTAAATTGTGCACAATGCTCAAGGTATACAACGAAGAGACAATTAAAATTGTTTAGCCACCGTTTTCTGCCAATTGGTAAGATACATTCAAATTAAACAAACTCTCTCAACATTGGATTGGGCGTCCTGAAAAGGACGGATTTTGAATAATCCGCATAAGAATTGAATCCTTCTCGGTCTTTTCACAAAGCAGCCGTGCACGTTGCGTTATAAATAAAGATGGCTACCGAAAATATCACACATTCAGGCAACTTATTTCGCTCCTCGTGGTGGCGCCCACTGGCTCGCAACAAATCATCACCAGCTTGGGCAACCGGCTGCCTAGCACACCACTGCAATTTAGTGGCTGCCTAGCAACGGTTGGCTAGCCAAGGGCTTGCTAGCTACAGCCTGTAGCGCAATCAACTAGCTGACCACTGGTTGGTCGCCACTGCACCTTCTATGGTACGTGCCACCACCAGCTGCCAAATCCACATTGGCGCTTTGCCGCTCCGCACGAGGTTTCGCGCCATCGAGGTTGCCACCAGAGCTCATACCATCGCCAGCTGCTTATCCTCGATGGTTGGTGCGACACTGCGACACTAATGAGTAAATTTCTTCTGCTTCTTCTATTGTTTTTGCGAGGGATTTTAACCCTTCGGGTCATGAGTAAATTAGCGAAGGTGTACCCCTTTTATATCGTTCACTGCTGCATATGAGACCTCCCTTGCTTACATTTGAAATCTGTGATAGTAAAATTGAGTGCATTTAGTAAATTTACTCTGAAAAATCGGCATTATAAGACATCACCTCAAATTTAAGCTATTTTCAATAGCTTCAAATTGTCAACGGATTATGTTTGATAATTGAATTGATACGCGGAAAAATTTCCAATCGATTGATGTAAACATCTTGAAAATCTATTGAGCATTTATTAAGTTATTAGCGTTTAATTTGTAACGATATTTCGTGACGGTCGCTTATTTTTAGATTTTCAATTGACACCATACCCTTGCCGTACGACGTAGTCTACGTCAAAAGCGCTTTTCCGAGTTTTTCGCCCGGCTACTGGAGATCGAGTGGACGCCCCCTGATGTGGCTGGCACGTCCGCTAGACGAGGCAAGCGGAAGAAGCCCGATGTCGACGCGGACGTAAATCATCCCTCCGTAAACAACTAAAATCTGTCCTTTTCAGGACGACCAAATCAATTTGCCAACTAAAGAGTATGTTTGATTGAAATTTCTCTTGAGCTCATCGAAATGTTCATTACCACGCACCGGCTCAACATGGCGTTGCTTGAAAAGCCACGTCCCGTAGAAAATGGCGCAATCAATCGCCCGCATCATCTTCGTGGTCAAGTGGTTAGCGGCGTCGCTCGTTGTTCAAGCGGTTGCCATATGAAGTTGAGGGTTCGATTCCCGCTCCAGCCTGTGGAACTTTTTGCAAAACGATAATGTCCAAACTGGTCCACTTGGTGTTAGGTTAAGTTGTTCGTAATTCGCTCTACACCCAAACTAAGAAAGAAAAATAATAAAATTTTTCTTTTTTTTTTTTCTCTTCTCTCCATTCTTCATAACCTTAAAAAAAAAAAAAAAAATTATTTGGGGGCAAAAAAACCACACCAACACCCAAAAAAAAACTGAACGTGTGCGTGAGATTGTGCGCAGTGATATTTCGTTGATGAGTAAGAATGGGTTGTCCGAAAGGCAGATGGCTCCCAAAATGAATATGTGTCATTTAGGCTTTGTGCACAAATTACGTAACGCATGAAGGGGAGGGAGGGGGGTTGAGCAACCGTTACTTATTGTGACATATGGGGGAGGGGGGTTTTAAAATCGTTACGTAACAAAATAACCAATTTGAAAAAAAATCAAAAGTGAATACTAGTTAAGAACTATATTTAAAAATTCTGGGAAAAACCCACTTTCAATACGTCAAATGAAAGCTTTCAATGCATTTTTTGAAGGAAAAATATCGAAACTGAGCCAAAGCTTTGTTTTTGTATTTTCAATCCCGTTTGCCATAACTGGAACTGGAACTTTAAATTTTGGTTCCTTTGATGGTCAATCACATGTGTTTCTTATGCGAGTGGCGATAATAGAAACAATTTTTAGGCCAAGTGGTGCAAGAAATCTGAAATTTTAGGGAAAATGAATTATGTCTATCTTTTTATTTCAGACCAAATTCTAAAGCATCGATAAATGGAGGCGTACCATTTAAATATGATCTACTAAACGAAATGTATCTTATGACGATTTGCATCACCAATTGGCGCAATTTTGAACCAACGATAAATATTGTTGTTTCTAAAAGCGCTGCAAAGGAGGCTGCTATTGGAAACAAAAAGCACTTATTGTTGAATAAAAAAATAAGATTTTTGGAAGCAATGCACCTTTGCATTGACCTAAGCGGTGGAATTGTAACAAAAAATATATAAAATATTTTGTTATTTATATGAAAACCATTGAAATAATAATAAATTTTATTTACTTTTCAAAAGATTATGTTATGGAAATTCAAATAAAATAAAAAGTTGTACACTCAGTAGCAAAAAAAAGCCGAGCAAAATGTTGCTTCCAAAAAACGTCACGTTCAAACTCCTGTAGCTTTGTCTATTACAAACATTTTTGACTGAATTTTGGACAGCCCTATAACTAATGTATTAACCTCATGTGAACAAAATTTTATGTTCGTATGGTTAATAAATTTGAAGATTTGATATCACATGTAAAAAAGTCATTTTATGACATACCAATTTCTAAGATACGTACTCCTGTAAAAAAGTTAGGTAGCGTAATAAAAATTTCACCATAGCCTAAAAAAGTATAGGAAATAAATTTTAACTGTTTCCATCAAGTGGCGTTAAATTTGATGCACCAACATGAGTATTTCCATTTTTCACACGGTATTGACCATGGTGAAATATCGGTGCAAAAAAAGCCGAGGCTATGTTTGTAATCTTTATCAATTTTAAGTTACACAAATAAAATGATTGAACTGTTGTCTGGATACTACAATTTTTAATCAAATGAGAATTAAACATAAAAGCAACAACAATAACAGTTTTTGTGATGTTTTTATAACAATTGAGAAATAGGGGGGAGGAGGTCCGTGAGCGTTACGTAATTAAAGGGGGGGGGGGAGGTCCGTGAGCGTTACGTAATTAAAGGGGGGGAGTCTGGTCACCTGTTACTTATTGTTACATAGAGGAGGGAGGGGGTGCAAAATTCCGTTTTTTTGCGTTACGTAATTTGTGCACAAAGCCTTAGGGCCGTATCCCCGCCTGCGCCCCCCCCCCCCCACCCACCCACTCCAACAAAAAAAAAAAAAAAAAAAAAAACACCACCATTAGTTCGTTTGGCGAGGAAAACGAAAAAAACAAATAAAAAAAAAAAAAAAATTTTCCCCCCCCCCCACCCCCCCCCAACCAAAATTCATTGGATTTTTTATTTTTTAAAAAGCGTTTTCCAAAAACAAAAAAAAAAAAAAAAAAAAAAATGATGGCGGCAAAACAACAACGGCAAAAAGCGTTGGGGCAGTTTTTTATTCTCACCCCCTCCAATTTATAATATAATTTTTTGGTTAGGATAAAAAAAAGACCCCACCCCAAAAAATTTTTTTTGTCTTTTTTTTCTTTCCCGTCCCCTTCCCCCACCCTCCCTGGCTTCTTTTTACCCCAAAAAGCCTTTTGGAGCAAAAAAGGCGAAAAAAACCTTTTTCAAAACCATGCGGTTTCCCAAAAAAAAATTAAAAAACCCCAATTTCATTTTTTGCCACCTTTCCAACTTTTGAGTGTATGTTCAATCTTCAGTCTGTACAATCTCGAGTTGGAGACGGTGTAAGTGCCTATTTTTATCGTACACTGAAAATTTATTTTCGTTAAATAGCTTTCGCTCGTTTCGTAATCATGGATTTTGTACATAGAACAAATGTCTCGTATATTGTATGAAATATTCATATTGCTTTTTATCTGGTGAAATGCTATCATTACACCTTTTTGTATAATGCACGAAATGAAATTCGTGAGGATCAACCAATCACTGTTTCTCTTTAATCGTAGTCATGCAAGACGATGTTGCTGCTAGGATGGGCGGGAATAATTTAGTTATCCCAAAATAAAAATTAAAGCGCTGTCGAGAGTTTTAACTTCATACTAATCAAGCACATTGTTAGAAGTCACCATGGCGTAGTGAGATCAACCACGGATTCAGTATCGGCGCTTTCCAAAAATATCGGATCGAATCCCATGTCAGAAACATTAAAAAAAACGCTGAGAATCTCCACGTGGTTGCGCTTTTTTTTTTAAATTACATTTCGTGTCGATAAAGTAGATCTGTCAAGCATTCATTCAACCACCAGAGATACGTTTCTTTTTAATATGTAACAAAATATTCGAAGCTCATTTTATTGTTTTCGTACAATGCACGAGTGTTCTTTCTGTGTCAACAAATGCTTCGTGCTTTTGGCAGTTGTGCGTGTGCCATTAATTACGAAGGTAGCTTCATTAATAGTACAAATCAGTTTCGTTGCAGAAAACAACGAATAGATTTGTTTGTTCTACCTTCGATTTCGTAATATAAACTAAAATTAATTTTCAGTGTACCCCCCCCCCCCCCCCCCCCCCCCCCCCCAAAAAAAAAACCCACCCCCCCCCCCCCACCACACCCCCCCCCCACACACCACCCCAATAAACGACCCCCCCACCAAAAACACTCCACAAATAAATAACCAGCAGAAGAAAACGCTCCCCCCCCAAAGCGCAATTATTTATTATTGCCTTTTTTTTAAAAACAAAAAACCACCACAACCCCTATTTCACACAACAGAACCCCCCCACACTAAATTGGGCTAATTTAAAAAAAAAAAAATAACAAAAACAAAAAACACGACAAACACCACTTTTTAAAAATTTTCGCGGAGAACCAAAAGCGGAAAAAAACCCGCAGCCCCACACACCAATAACATAGGGTTTCATGGTTCTATAGACTGAATAGAAAATAGTAGAAATTTATTAATTCGATGACATAAATTTCTTCACATCAACAAGCAGTCCTACGTCAACTTTGCAGTTATGTCACTGACATAACTCACCCTTTCGTTTTTTCTACCATCTACACGCTAAGTTCAGTTTACCCAAATATGGGTGAAGAATACCCATAATCGCGAAAAGTGCACATACCCCTTATGGGTACATTACTACTTACCAATATTTGAGTATTTTTTTTCTCATACAAATTAACTCAAATATGGGTAAAGTCAACTTTACCCATAAATGAGTATGTGAACTTTTTTGTGATTATAGGTAAACTGAGCTTAGAGTGTACGTTTTTGTGAGCTTTGCTCAATGCGATGGGATGCGATCTAAATTAATCAACATGCAACTTATCTAAAAAAAAGGTAGTGGTGAAGCCCGATGCAAAGTAAATTTGGACGCATTCAAGTGATCATAACTCAAGAATTAAACAACATACACGGTTGATCAAAACGTCAAACACAAGAGTATTTATTGAGCAATATATAACAAGTTATTACATTTCACCGTTTCGAACGAACTGTCGCAATTTACTTGTGATCGATGCCATCATGATCTGCCCAGTCGCTGGGGACACTGTACCGGGGAACTTATTCCACTTTAAACGCATTTGTTGTGCATTTGTCACTTCTTAGAAGTTTTCGCTTGACAATTGCCCAATATTTTTCGATCGGTCTGAACTCAGGGCAATTCGGAGGATTAATCTCTTTGGCGACGAAATTAACATTGTTTGCAGCATACCATTCTAGTACCTCCTTCGAGTAGTGGCAGCTGGCTAGATCCGGCCAAAACATAACGTTGGTCTTGTAGGGTAAAATCCGCTTTTTCAGACACTCTTTAATGTAAGCCTTCGACGTCATTGTGTGAGATGTGATGAAAACCTTGGTTTTAAGACCACAACTGCAGATTCCTTGTCAAATCATTAGTTTCCGAGCAAACTTATCAGCAAAAACAAATCTATACCTGGTAGGGGGATGTCCCTACCAGTCACGGTAAAATTTTCGTCCAAGGATTTATTTATAATCCATTGTAACAGATGTTTCGTCATCCATTAAAACACAGCCATCAAATTTCGTCAAAACTCGCTCGTATAGTAATCATGCTCACTTTTTGGCCACTAAATTTTGTTTCAGGGAGCGATTCAGATGTTTACTGGCACAAAAAGACTTATATCCTTCTCTTGAAAGGATGTTACGCACGGCGGAAAAGTTGGAATCGTATTTCTTTGCGAAAACACGTATGAAGACACCTGGGTTGCCTTTCACGTACTCCAACACCTTTCTCATCAGCTCTTTGTCCCTAGTGCCACTTTTATGATAGATGCGCTGTGCTCTATCCACATTCAGAGTATCCTTGTAACGTTTGATTACAAGACACACCGTTGACTTTGGGAATTTTAAAACTTCTGCTATTTTTGAGGCAGACCACGAAGGATTCTCTAGATGTTTGTGCACAATTAATTTTCTTTTCTCAAGTTCCATGATCCGCAATTTCGATATGCGTCGATCAATCGAGAAAAACTTTTCACCAATTTCTTCGTCAATGAAACATCAACAAATGCCTGTGAAACGTGTTTTATTCGAACCACCAGTGACGCGGTGGTGTATTAAATCGTGCGTCCAGATTTACTTTGAATCGAGCTTTACTAAGGTCTTCCAACCTACCTTCCGTAAAAGAAATAGAATTTTTTGACGTGGGACTACGTCTTTGTTTTCTACACTGGGGTACAATTTAAAAAAAATCGAATTGCGACCGTCATGAAAAGTGGCCAGGCTTTGAGCGTTAATATCTCAGTCGTTTCTCCAACCATTTTCAAGATTTTTGCGCACATTGATCGTAAAATTGTTCTATGCACCGATTTCAATGAAAGAAATAGTTGATTTTGTGCAACACACTATTGAAAAATTCATAAATGTTAAGCCTTGTCTTAAAAAGTATATTAATTCAACGAATATTGCATTGTAATCGAAATGGCTTAAATTAAGTAGCGTAGACCTAAGTCATCATTTCGAACAACCCAATCGAGCTGCCCCTTGTTGTTTTTTTACTGCTTTAATACGGTTTACATGCTTTCTTGTTATGAGCATGTGTATTTTCCACTTTTTTTCGGTCACCTCACAGTTAGAATTGTGCGTCTTGATTGTGCAACCTCTGTCTTTATTGTTGTTTTTCTGAGTGTTTCCAATTATATTTAATACCAGTCCACTGTCCATTCATCGACATCCCGTTGACTGTGTGCGAAAATAGTTTTGTTATGATTGTTTAGTTGCAATTCGCGATTAAATTCGATATTGTTTTGTTTTACAAGTGACCGTTGAGCTTGCATTTCGAGCCTATTCATCGAGACAATCAAGCCACAAACTCGATTAACTTTTCTTTCCCGTTGTGCAGTCGTGCAACTGGCATGAGCCTACTTAAAGGTGATTTATTGTTAGAATGAGTGGTGAAACAAATTGCGTCAAGTGCAGCCAGGCCATCACAGGCATAGATTTTATTGCTTGTCGGGGATACTGTGGATGCTTGTTCCACCTAGCATGTTCAGGACGGTCGGGAGTATCGCATGTTCTTATGAGTTTTTTCACAACACATCGCAAAAACCTGTTCTGGATGACTGTGCCGATCTTTTCGCAAATTCTCATCTCCGTTCCATCGCGAAAGAAGCCGATGAAAGATCTCCGCTAGCGACTCTGACGGAAGCAATAAAAAATCTGCAGACGGATATTAAACAGCTTTCCAAGCCCGTACCTTCTATATTGTCTCCAACGGTCAAGCGCTGGCCCTCAATCGAACCTGTTAGATTTGCCAAACGACTTCGTGGACCTGAACTTACACAAAATGCATCCGAGTGCAAGTCGGGGTCTAAGCATGTAGGGCAAAACGTGGTTTCGGTTCCAGTAATCCAAAAGCCAGCGCATACATTTTGGCTCTACTTATCACGCATACGACCTGATGTGAGTGATGATGATATAGCAGCAATGGTACGAGCTAATCTTGATCTGGCCCAGCACCCCGAGGTCGTCAAACTGGTAGCCAAAGGAGTTTCATCTCATTCAAAGTTGGTTTGGATCCAGCTTTGAGGGCAAACGCATTAGATCCTTCGACTTGGCCAGAAGGTATCTTGTTTCGGGAGTTTGAGGACTACACCACTCAATAATTTCGGAAACCCTCCATTGCAAACCTGTCGCCAACAAACATCACACCGATGGAAATTGTAGTGCACTAAACACCCGCGTTTACACAACAATAAACCCCTACGATACGATTGCCAACCTGCAGCTACCGAAACGCACAGAACATAGCCCTACGGAAGCCCCGGAGCCAGTCAAAGCAGTCGTGATATCCAGTTGCAGTTTTTCTCCTAGTCGTTCCGGACCTGCTTTGGACATTGGTGATGGGGTCTTCTAACACGCTACTCCAGGCAAGTACACATACGATATGAATTATACCGTACCTGATGTTTCCCTGGGTTTCAGCCACCTAAATGTCAACCTATTTGCTGCTCTTCATACCACGGATTCCGAATTATTTCCATTGCCACCAGCTGACACGGGACCCATCTCACCGTCACGCTCACCACTAAGCTTCATAGAAGCTCTTACGCCCTCCGACCCAGTCGTGCCTACATCGTCTACATCCGCACTTCCATCATCAAGCAGCACTAATTTGAGTGGCATCAGCAACAACGTATGTTCACACCGACGTAGTGAAACGGATTCAATATTTTCCATCTACTATCAAAACGTCATGACTCGTCAGAGGTCTACGCACGAAGACTACTAAACTTCGCTTAAAGCTTTCATCGTGCGATTATGATATTCTGGTTTTCAGTGAAACTTGGCTTCGTGCGGATATTCAGGACTGGGAGCTATCGTCGGATTACCGAATATTTCGTGGTGACCGTAGTCAATCTACTAGTGTACTGTCCAGAGGTGGTGGTGTACTAATTGCGGTCAATTCAAAGCATTCATGCACATCGGTCTCGTTTGAAAATTGCGATCATCTGGAGCAAGTAGCTGTGCGCTTAAATCTGCTTCACCGATTCATCACTGGAATCTACCTCCGTCCTTTCTCCAGCGCTGATTTATACACATCTCACACTAACGCGCTACAGACTATCATTGATAGGTCATCGTGTAATGATATAATACTGTCACTGGGTGATTACAACCTCCCATATCTGAATTGGAGATTTGACGAGGATGTGAACGGATATTTACCATCAAACGCATCCACCGAACAGGAAATGGCTCTCACGGAACTGATGCTCACTAACGGACTTGTCCAAATCAATACACTCTGTAATCAGAATGGAAGACATTTAGATCTGGCCTTTATTACTAAACCAGACGCTGTCACTCTACTTGAGCCTCCGATTCCACTACTGGACATCGATCACCATCATAGACCATTCATCTTAAAACTAGACGCCCACGGTAGTTTACCATTGAGTTTCGAGTGCGATTCAAATCCATCTGATTTGAATTTCAGGCTTTGCGACTTCGTCTCGTTGAATAACGAACTGTCTACCATCAATTGGCATCATATTCTGGAGGGCGATTCCGTCGACGCTGCAGCTGACTACTTCTATGACAAGCTGTATGAAACTTTATATGCACGAGTTCCACTACTACGACGTGTTAGGAGACCGACTTCAGCGCAACCATGGTGGAACCCAGCGTTACGAAATTTACGGAACGTTTTACGTAAATCACGCAAACGTTAACTCAGCACTAGATCCAACGAAAGTAGAAATAATCTTCGATTAATCGAGACCAGATACAACGAACTATTGAAGTCTAGTTACGAAGAATACGTCCAACGAGTGCAAGCAATCCTGAAGCAAAACCCATCGGCATTATGGAAGTTCGTGAAATCGCAACGATCTCACAATCGTATCCCGGACACAGTTGAGTTCAACGGAATTTCCGCTAACACACCTGCTGACGCTGCTAACTTATTCGCTCGTTTTGATCGCATCCAGGAATTTAATATAAACCTTCCAATGCTACGTTTCGCGCCGGACGACGTCATGAAAGCACTAAACGACTTGGATGTAACGAAAGGCCCTGGAGTAGATGGCATTCCCCCATCGTTACTTAAATATTGTGCACGTTCGCTCACTTTTCCAGTCTGCTGCGTATTCAACCGTTCGATGAACGAAAGAGTTTTTCCCAGCGTTTGGAAGATTGCTTCGATTGTGCCTATCTACAAAGCAGGTAATCGAAACAGGGTCGACAATTACCATGGGATATCGTTTCTCTGTTGCATTAGCAAAGTATTCGAAACCATGGTTCACAACGCTCTGTATAATGTCATTCATCCCCTTATATCAGAGTACCAGCATGGGTTCATCCAGCACCGCTCTACCACCACAAATTTATTATGCTACACAAACACGCTGTTCCGAGAGGTCGAATCACGAAGGCAAGTCGATTCTATCTATATAGATTTCTCTAAAGTCTTCGACAAAGTCCCTCATCTTTACGCAACCGAAAAGCTAAAAGCCATTGGATTTCCAACTTGGTTAGTTGAATGGATTCTTTCGTATTTTACCAACCGCCAGTCCTTTGTTTCTATAAACTCTGCCCGATCGAATGCATTCGTAATTACCTCTGGAGTACCACAAGGGAGCGTGCTTGGGTCAATGCTATTCGTTCTTTCGTGCCCGCGTATTTCATCATTCAAGCAAATGTTGGTCGACGACCTGAAGATATTTAGAGTCATAATGACCCCACTCGACTGCCTCGTCTTGCAAAACGACATCAATGAAGTAATGCAGTGGTGTAATGAAAACGGTATGAGTTTAAATACAGGAAAATGTAAGGCGATAACGTTTTCCCGCAGGAGTGTCACCATCGCGCATCAATACACAGTTGGCTCTGCCTCACTAGAGCGTGTATCCTCCATCTACGACCTTGGTGTTACAATCGACGCCAAGTTGAAATTCAGCGCACATGTTGCACTTGTCACGGCAAAAGCCTCCGCGGTTCTCGGACTCATTCGACGTCATACCTGGCAGTTCACAGATATATAAGCACAAAAAACATTGTTCTGCACCTTGGTTCGTAGCATCCTTGAGTATGCAGCCGCCGTCTGGACACCTCATCATGCATCAATGTTCAACAGAGTCGAGAGAATTCAAAAGTCATTCATACGCTTTGCACTCCGCAATCTCCCTTGGAATGACCCTTTAGCTTTACCAGACTACACCGCACGGTGCATGCTGATAAGACTGGAAACCTTATCTGCTAGGCGCATGCACATTCAGGATCTTGTTGTGTTCGACTTACTACGTGGCAATATCGATTGTCCCGAACTTCTCCAAGGCGTTCCCCTGTGTGTTCCTCCGAGGCAATTGAGGAGCTCTCAACTCGTCGCCGTACCTGCACATCGGACTAGTTATGGTTTAAACAACCCACTCGACGCTTGCCTGCGAGCATTTTATAATGTTAATGAACATTTCGATTTCATGACCAGCAGAAGCACATTTAGAAATAGTATTAAGAATATTAGAAATAAGAGTAGTCTGTACGGTTTTTACATCAAAGATGACATAATAAATAAATAAATTAATTAATGATCGACAGCAGTTATCACACAGAAATCCAACAGATGATGCTTGGGACTAATAAATGTGTAAAAACTCTTGATCTCAAACTAAGTAAATACCGTCGCCAGCTCCGCCCAAATGTATGTCAAATAAGTAAAGGGTAGGAAAGTATTGATGTGACACTCGCTTTAATGGAAACTTAGAAATACTCTGCAAATTCACGAGAAATCACTGGGATTTTTTAATAAAAAAGTTAGGCAATAAGGTCGTGGCAGTAAGCGATACGCTGAAGTCACGCGATGTCTAGTGAATAATTTAAATATGGGCACCGATTTCCGATTTAAACTGATTTAAACCAACATTAAGGATGCTGTTGGAGCTACGCACAGTGTCTGATAATAATTTCAATGGGAAAACAAACATTTTTGCCAAACAACGCGTAAGAGCCCGTTCGCAGGACCACCTTAAGAGCAAGTTAGCCTCCGTAATCACCGCACCGATTAGTCCAAGTGGGTCGAACAACCTTGCAACTATCAAGAAAGCTTGTCGCTTCGTAAGAATCATACCTCCGGCAAATGATGGAATCGTGAAATGAAACAGTCCACATTGGGAAACCAGGTTAAACCCAATCCATTAACCTGGATGCCCATTGTCGTTAAATCCTTCGCTGCTCATCATTGCACCGATTTGGTGCCTCAATTTCACTGTAGATTCGGCGTCGTCCATTCTAGAAATAATATCGTCCATGTACATGCCTTGAATCACTGGAGCAGTCAGGGGAAACTGCTTTCGTTCGCCAGTTACTAGCTGCTTTAACGTGCTAGTCGACAGATACGGTGCTGACCATTTGTAACCGTAGGTAGTTCATACTCTATAACGTTTCCATCGGGTCCCGACCAAAGTACACATACAACTATAACCTGACGATTTCGACCGTAAATCTTGTTGTACCACAGGGCCAGCATAGAGTGCATCGTTCAGTGAATTTCCAAACGATATTTTAAATGAAGCATCAAAAATCACTCTAACATTGGTTACTTGTTCAAATTGGTCTGATGTTCGATATAGGAATATCCATCTTCTGACTAGGAACCTTCAGTAGTTGACTCTATAGTGAAGCGATGAATTTGCATTCTGACTAGGTATCCAAGCGCACGTGCCTGATAGAGGAGACCCTGGTTGTATTCGATCACGGCAATTACTGTAGGCAAAAGTACCTGCGACGCGTGCAATGACATTCTCTGCCCAAGAATAGAAACTTGAATCCTTTTGGTTACCGCCATTTCCCGAATTATCCTTCTCGGTTGATCCATGACTATTTTCCTTAGCTTCACCTTTGAAGCATAATAGCGCGTGGTGTAAAGTTTTGCAGTTTCGACAGGCCTCAGTTTGTGCTGTGGAAGTTCATTCCGGGATTCGGTAGTATTTCAATTCTCCGCATACTTTAAATTAGTATTTGTATCAAGTATTTGAATTCTCCGTTTTAAGAACTCCTGCTGATCTTTCAACGTATTTTGATCTTAAGCAGACGTATGTTCCTTGCAGCCACGTCCAGTGGCTCGATCCAGAAGAGAACTTAGAAGTTTTACCAACAACATATCCTTATATTCGACTGGTTCGATGACTTGACTCAATATCTGAATGGCACGATCGAAACCATCAGCCAATAGGTATAGGTCCATGACCAATCTCTTGGTCAGAAGGCAGTTGATCCAGCGCTTGCCAGTGCATTCTTTTCAGAAATTTACTGTTGTAGTAGCGTTTTAGCAACAACTCCCATGAACAGACGTCGCTAGTTATCTTTAGCGGGTCAACTACCGCCTTTGTCTCACCTCCTAGACAACCCTAGAGCTGGTAAAAAATTTTGTGAATCAAGCACATTTAGTAACTTGAAACTGAAACTCAGCCAGTTGTCTAAATCTCCTTCGATGTTCTGGTATCCGAGTGATTGATTGAGTGGAGAATCATCTGGAGAAACTCGTTTGCCTTTTCTTTTTTTTTTTTTATTCAATCATTTATTTGCACAGGCTCAATCGAATTAACTTTACAGAGCCAAATTTTTATACATATATATATATACATCAGTTGACATAAAACTAAAGTAAGGAGGCTAGAACCGATTACTCGCGGCCGTCTCGAGGTTAATAGTAATAACAATTTAAAGGATGGGAAGATGGGCGGGGATTTTAAGTGAGGTTCACATAACACATCTATTTTAAATTCCAAACTGTCTAAAAATTTATAACTATACAATTTAGGGTTTTCTTTAGGTTTGAACATTTTTAGAAAGAAAAAAAAACACACAAACACAGAAAAAACTAAAACTAAACATACAGGATAAGCAAACTACAATCTAAGGCTAATGTTAGTCAAAAACACATAAATGAGTTACATAAAGTCCAGATCACGTACAGCCAAAATATCTCGAACCGGTACATTGGGTTGTCTACCTCGAGCCCGAAGGGAATTATAAAGCTCAGATCTGACTCCACGATGCTCGGCATATGACCAAATAATGTGATCTGCGTCCTGATTCACACTTGTCCACATTCACAGGGATTGCTGTCGCTCAGCACAACTCGGTATAAATGAGCGTTCAAAGAATAATGATTGGACATGAGGCGAGACATCACACGAATGAAGTCTCGACCCACATCCACTCCCCCAAACAAATATTTCTTCGACACCTTTGGGATGATAGAATGTTGCCATCGCCCCAAAGCTCCTTTGCTCCATTTATACTGCCAGCTGACGAATGACTGTTGACGAAAAATAGGAAAAAAAATCATTGAAAGCGATTTCTCGATCGTAAATATCGCCTTCTATAGCGCCCACCTTTGCCAGCAAGTCCACTTTCTCATTGCCCAGAATCGAACAATGAGAAGGGATCCATACAAAGGACATGATAAAATAACGCGAAGATAAAGCACTTAGAAACTCCTGTGTTTCCATGAAAAAATACGAGGAGTGCTTTACCGGCCTCAAGAATCGAATAGCCTCTTTAGAACTGAGACTATCCGTGAAAATGAAATACTGATCCGGTGTAAGTGAGGTAACCCGTAAAGTGTATAGCCGCTATTTCAGCGACATATACGGAACAAGGAGCTTGAAGTTTTCGATCGGCGCTATGAATTTCATTGTATATAACAAAGCTGGCGGACTCCTCTATCAACGATCCGTCAGTAAAAAACGATTTAGTGGAATCAACTTGGCCAAACTTTGCAGCAAATATCACAGGAGCAATCATAGGACGATGATGCTCTGGGATTCCATGAAGCTTCTGCTTCATGGATAAATCAAAATGTATCGAATTGCTGAAGTCGGACAAGCAAACACGATTGGGGATATTCGGCGATGGGCTGACATCGTGTGTTATGTACAAATGGTACAGAGTCATGAAGCGAGTTTGAGGATTCAGCTCGAGAAGCTTCTCAAAGTTTTCGACTACCTGGGGGTTCAAAACTTCACACCTGGTGAGGAGCCGGAGAGATAATTCTGAGAACCGATCCGAGAGTGGCAACATGCCAGCCAGGACTTTAAGACTCATGGTATGAGTCGAGTGCATGCAACCTAACGCGATACGAAGACACCGATACTGAATACGTTCCAGTTTTATGATGTGTGACCGAGCCGCTGACTTAAAACAAAAACTACCGTATTCTATAACCGACAATATCGTTGTCCGGTACAACGTTAGAAGATCTTGCGGATGCAATGCCCACCAGGTTCCAGTCATTGTTCGAAGAAATTAATCCTTTGCTGGCACTTTCGCTTCAGATACTCGATGTGGGATCTTCAGGTGCACTTTGTATCGAACCAGACCCCAAGCTATTTAAATGACATACATATAGTTATCGGTGTACCCCAAATTTGAAGCTGCGGTTGTGCTGAGTAATGCTTCCTGAAAAAACTACCAACTCAGTTTTCTCCGTAGAGAATTCGATACCTAGCTCTAGAGCCCAAGTATACCAATTGTCTAAGGTATCCTGTAAGGGTCCCCAGCAAACACATGATCGTATATGATAGCGGATAAGAGTGAAAAGTAGAGGCGATATACGTACATTTTACATGAAGTCAAATGGACGCATGTACGTATATTGCCTCCACGTTGTACATATATCCGCTATCATATACGATTTTGTGTTTGCTGGGTCCTTGCAGATCAACCCCATTGAGTCCCGTGACAAATTGTATCAACGTACAGTTGTCACTTAGACAACCGTCAATGTCTTTGACTTAAAAATTATACAAAAGAGGGATTAAACATGAACCCTGGGGCAGACCCATGTACCTTAATCGGAAAACTGTAGTATTTCCATGAGAAAAGCTCATATGTGTCTCTGACAGCAAATTGTTCAAATAATTATTCATTAATGGAGAAAAGCCACAAGCGTCTAGTTTATCTGAAAGAACTTCAACAGATACTGAATCAAAAGCACCTTGATGTCCGAGAATACAGAAGCCATTTGCTCGTATTTAGCAAAAGCTAACTGAATATCTGTGGAAAGCAACGCGAGACAGTCGTTCGTTCCCTTACCCCTACGGAAACCATATTGAGTATCTGAAAGCAGGTTGTTCGTCTCTACCCATTTGTCCAGACGGAAGAGGATCATTTTCTCCAACAACTTTCAAATACAGGATAACATCGCGATGGGTCGATAGGAGTTGTGGTCGGACGCGGGTTTACCAGGTTTTTTAATTGCAATAACTCTCACCCGCCTCCAATCATCCGGTACAATGTTTAGTTCCAGAAACTGATTGAACAAGTTCAGCATGAGCCTCTAGGCGACGTCTGGGAGGTTCTTAAGCAGGTTAAACTTGATCCTATCAGGCAATACGGCTCGCCACACGAAAGGAGAGATCTACCATTGAAAAAGGGTGGCTGATCTCATCTATCGAATTATCGGTTTCACGAGGAATCATCCATGCCTGCACAGAATCTGGACAAACTTTTAGCGCAAATTTGAGGATCCATTGGTCCGAGTACTCCTCGCTCTCGTTGAACGTAGTTCGGTTACGCAGTCTTCGCGCCATGTTCCAAAGAGTGTTCATCGACGTTTCACGCGATAGTCCATCCACGAATCTTCGCCAGTATCCGCGTTTGTTGGCCTTGATGAGGCTCTTAAGTTTGCGTTCGAGAGTCGTGTACACTTCGAAGTGATCAGGTGTTCCACGTCTACGGAAAACTTTAAACGCGTCGGACTTTTTACGGTAAACCTCGGTGCATTGCTGATCTCACCATGGAGAAGGAGGTTTCCTGCGAAATGACGTTCCTGGAACTGGTCGAGTTTGAGCTTGAAGCGCGCTGTCTAAGATCAAGTTGGAGAGGAAGTTATATTTCTCCAGCGTTGGAAGCCCTTCTACCGTCGTTATGGCTTCATCTACTGCTGTCCTAAACTTTGTCCAATCGATGTGACGGGTAAGATCATACGCGACGTTAATGGATTCCGACGGATTGAACCCGGTGGCAATCGACATTTTTATGGGCAAGTGATCACTATCGCAGGGATGTTAAATCACATTCCATGTGCAATCCAACGATAATGAATTTGAACAAAGTGTGAGGTCTAATTTACTGCCATCTGAGGATGGACCAGCCAAACGTGTTACTTCTCCATTGTTAAGAACTGTCACATTGAAGTTGTCACAGAGGTCAGATATCAAGGAAGAACGGTTGTCATCGTACAGTTCTCCCCAGCCTGTACCGTCAGAGTTGAAATCTCCCATGATCAACCGCTGAGTAGGATGAACCGAACAAATATCTGAAAGTTGTTTTTGGTTTATTGAGGCTCTACGAGGAGTATACACAGAAGCAATGCAATGGCTCTTATTTTTAACAACAGCCTGACATGCGACAACTTCAATTCCTGGAATTTGAGGAAAATTCACTCTACACAGAAAAAAATAATTAATTTTAACAGGCGCGTAAAATTTCCCCTCGTTTAACTCTAAGCCAAAGGAGACGTTAGCAATGAAATTGTTTGCAATATTTCATGCGCCATACAACAATGTTTGCCATCTTTCATACAACAGACTAGATTCAGGCGTTATTTGGCTAAAATTTACATGAAATGTCCCATTATTTTCTGTTAACTCTAGCATTCCCTTTATGTGCATTAGATTACGCAGGAAATTCAATGTTTCTTTTTATCTGTGTATAGAAGGAGTAGCACTTTTTAATCCCCAATAGTACTCCTCCTCCACCAGAATCCTCACGATCAAGCCGAATAATATTGAAATCATGAAACGGAAGATCAATTTCGAGCGAGAGCCATGTTTCACAAAGAGCGAATGCATCACATTCGGTATTGTAAGCCAAAAATTTGAACGATTCCACTTTAGGAATAAGACTTCGACAATTTCACTGCAAAACAGTGATCAAATCCCCAACCTTATTTAGAAAGTTATCCATTGAAGGAAATGATTGCTGCAAGGAGTTGCCACTTTAATGTTAATTATTTTAAAAACGTTTTCACTGTGGAATGCATTGCTAGCACAATGCTTTTGTGAGGGTCAGAAATTCCGAGGTACTTGAAAATACCTTCGACAATGTCATCAAATGAGGACAGCCCAGTTGAGGAAGGAGCTTCTGTTATTAAAAGCGGGTCATCAGGGGTTTTGGATGTCCCCGGAAGAGATGGAAAGTCCCTACGGAAAGCCCTACGGAAACCAGGAAGGTTTTTTCCCCTTTTTTCCACCTTTCCTTGAAATGGGCAGGCTGATTTCGGGCTTCTGTTCAGCAGCTTTCCGTGGGCGGACGCGTCTTCGCTTCCGTGAAGCACCTTCCGGAAAACTGAACGATGTTCCCTCTTCAGCCAAATCAAAGTAAGACTCGTCATCTGACAGAGGAGCAAAGGGATTTGTATTGGCATCGGGTGATGGTGAGGCTTTTTTCAGCATTTCGTTGAAAGATTGCAATTTCCCGCACTTCTTTACACCATTAGTGATCGATACTGTGCCAAGTTTTCGCACATCCAGTATCTTCACTGGAGAAAGCAGAGGGTTCTTAAACCGACCAACCGCTTGCTTCAGCAGGATCTCAGGGGTCAAACTCGTTTCGGTGACCACACCTTCCATTTCAATACCTCGAGTTGGGATATACACCCGATACTCGAGGTTAAAAAGCTGAGAGACAGCAATCTCATTAGCCTGCTTAAGGTTGGACACGACGACTCGAAGTTTAGTCGGTCTCACTTTTATTATCTCGGTCACGGCCGAGAATCGCTTCGTCAGATGATCAGAAATCTTACAAACATTTAGATGTTTCGATTTGGGCTGAAAATAAACAACCCATGCACCAGCTGAATCAGCTGGATAGACTCGCGATCGGGTAACCTTATGAGATACCTCATTATTCGGCGGCAAAGATAAATCATCTTCCGACGATTCATCCATGCTTCGCCCGTGGGAGCTTTAAATGCTCAACCACAATCGCAAAAAAAAAAAAATATACAGATTCAATACTGAACACACAATACACACTTCAATTACAAAACAATTATACTAGGAGAGAGAGATAAACAAAAAAACCTTATCTTATATGTATTATTGATTTGCTGCTGTCGGGCGACGAATGTGCTGCTGGAAGTGTAGCTCAACGATGATGATAATGATGACGATGATGATGATTCTACTGGTTGGTGGTAGTTGGCAGATGAACGAATGCACGCTACACACAATGGACTGCTGGTGCGAGTGAGCACGCAGAGATGCGGTGCAATATTATAATGTTTTGCCAATTGCAATTAATCACGTTTCTGAAGAAGAAAACGTTCAGTTTGATCAGTGCAAACTGAACGTTTTCTTCTTCAGAAACTTAAAACTTGGTTTCACCTTGGGAAATATCGAGAAAAAAAACTGAACTTTGAAATTGCGATGCAAAAAACTTCTATAGCAGCAGAGAGCGGACGGAGCGGAGAGCGGCTTGTTCGCTGGACGTTTGCCTTTTCTATCAAGAACGATTTGGCATCGTAGTAATAATTCTAAGACTCCAGTAGGTTCTTTTCAAAATCCTTTTCCTCTTCATAATCATCATGCAACTCTATATTCCAAACAGTTTCACTTATTTGATCCCACAAACATCTATAAGTTCGAGGCGAAACTTGACATGACTAGGTGTTGTGCCGTCCTTATAATACCTAACAAACTGACTTGTTTTTTAACGATGCTCAAGGCCTGCGAGTTTCGATCTCAAGTCTTTCAAGGAGTCGGATGACCTTGTAGTTTTCGTTGACATGGTTGTTGTTGGCGGAATTACAATGTAACAAGGAACAAGGAATCGACAGGTGGTAGGTACTAAGGACTCGGTACTCCACTTGATGTTCACCGGAACAAGGCGTAAGCCGAGAATCGAAATGAATTGTTGATGTAGTATACACATTTGGCTACTTCGGCTAACCGTAGACTTTTCAACTCACCCTTGAGAAAAACAAACAAACAGAAGTACCACCCCAGTAAATTCCAGTGCGATGCAACTTAATGCGTTTAGTTGGCGATATTAGTTTCGAACTGTAAAAACGACAGACTATGCTAACCAACGAGCCCATATTGCCTCAAATAGCGATAAGTGTACAGCAGGCTGAACGTCTTAATTTTTTTTTAAAGTCCAGTGCAACAGAGAAAAAAACCAGTGTCTGATATCACCCCCAGTCACCCTAACAGCACCCTCAGTCACTGCAGCTATGGATCCCGCAGAGCTAAACCATCAACAACACCATTGTTATCAGTGTAACACAATGGTCCGCAGGCGAGTATCTTGAGCGAGAGATTAGATGCCGAAGTTCCTCTGCTGCGCAATCTATCTGCTCAGAGCCACAACGTTGTCACCCATAAGCGTCTGCAGTGGTGAATTTGCCTTCGAGAGGATCTGCATCGGAAACTCTCGCGAAACACGAAGCCGATCGAATAACATCGCATGTGATGCTCATGGCTATCAGATGCCCATCGCTGGACCAGGATCACCAGTAGCATCTCGACAGGTCAAAGAAAAACGTGGACGCGGGACCGTCCACGCGGATATATTATAAAGTGTTAGTATTAAGAACAATTTGTGTTAGTCTAAGAATAAATAAATGTAGTGTTAATTGTCCGCATGTTTTAATCTAGCCGCGGGTGTTTTTAATGTGATTGAGGAAAGAACACGGAACCCCAAGCCGTACTTAAAATCAGGAACCATAAACATCTAGCCCAACGACCTTGGACAAGGCCAATCCAATTCGAGTGTTGGTGGAGCGCAACCCGAGTCGTCGATGTAAGTTTTTCCTGTCACCCAACATTTTTGGTCCTTCGAACCGGATGCGGTAGGACCTGGTAAGGACGGAAGGAAGTTGGAATAGGATACGGCGAGATACTCGAGGACAATTACGCGGTCGCCATTGAATCCGCGAACAATTAGGAAATCGCCATCACTACATTTGATAAAGGATCAAAGCGATAGCGTCGGTTTGCTTGGACATCCATCGAATGGATCCTTATCATAGGATAAATTGATGAATCATTTTGGACCTCGACGATTACACTGGAGGGTTCGTCGATTGAGTTGCATGGTTGGAATTAATCGGACTTTGGAATATTGAACCAGCATCAAATCTGGTTTCCCAGGTAAATATTAAAAACCTCAGTATATGTCCAGCCATCGTCAGGATAACGTGAAACTAACGCCCATTTTTCGATGTTCTTCCCCTGGATTTTGGTGGTTACCACGACTATTTGGACTACATAATCATTGAGACGGACGATTTCGTCATTTGTGACATCCACACGAGCCATTCCTGGAATTGTGGCACCTCGGAGCAACAGATTAATTGTAGTGATTGACGAGACAGCAACGTATGTCTCCTGCAGGGGTGAGTGCTTTGCGTAGTCGAGGCTTCAATCTATGCATACTATATGCCTATTTCCTCTTCTTGAATATCCCACAAATTATCGTTGTTGAGTGTTGTTTGACAAGTTTGCTGTTATTAAGGCTTGGAATTTGCAACGGGCTGGAACAAAATTGGAAGGCTGTTAGTTCTCGTAGGTGAGTTCTACAGTATATGTCTGTCGAAGCAAGGACTTTCGGATTCTACATATGTGTATCCCCTCTTCTCCCATCAATTGAACTGGTCGCTGTGTTGCTGTAAGCGGATTCTTTGTGAGCTGATCCCAATCGTGAGGCGATTTGTCGTGGCGTGATTTATTGGATGAGGTGTAGTCGATTGCTGCGTGGCACATTATTGCTTTAGGTAGGCTTTAACAGTATATGTTCGCCGAATCCTCGGATTTTTCGATCACTACTCCACCATGTTTCTTTATTATCGGATCGAGTGACGTTCATCAACCATGGCGCCCCGGGATAAGAAGCCGACAATGTTTAAGCTATTGAGAGTCCAGCTCAAGAATATACAGACATCCCTGGACGACATCTGGAGATTCATTAAGAATTTCCAACCGGCCTGTGCTGCTAGTGCGGTGAATGTACGCCTAAACAGGACTCACGAATTGTGGGAGAAATATGGTGCGATTTTGGATGAGATTCAAGCTCATGACGAATTTGAGGATGAGGAAAGGAAATATGATGAGGATAGGTTAATCTATAGCGATAGGTACTACGATTGTAAATCTTTTCTTATGGATAAGGCTAAGGAGCTGCTGGGACCTGATGAAGCAGATCAATCAATGCGAGGAAACGACACACTGTCACATGGGCATAGTACGCTGGATCATGTTCGTTTGCCCCAAATCAAGCTCCATGTATTCAATGGCAACATCGACGAATGGATCAGCTTTCGAAATTTGTATACTTCCCTTATCCATAGAAAGGCGGACCTTCCGGAAGTGGAAAAGTTCCACTATTTAAAGGGTTGTCTTCAAGGTGAATCAAAAATCCTAGTTGATCCCTTGAAAATAACAAAGTCCAATTACCAAGTAGCATGGGACATGCTGCTAAAGAGGTATGGCAACAGTAAACAGTTGAGGAAGCGTCAGGTGCAGGCCTTGTTCAAACTGCCAAAGCTGTCCAAGGAGTCAGTAGTGGACTTGCACTCTCTTGTGGACGGACTCGAGAGATTTGTCCAAAGTTTGGATCAGGTAATCAAACTTGAAGAGTACAAGAACCTTCTACTTGTCAACCTACTGACAACACGATTGGATCCAATTACTCGCAGAGGATGGGAGGAATACTCCTCTACGAAGAACCAGGATACGTTGGCAGATCTCACCGATTTCATGCATCGACGGATTCAGATTTTAGAATCGCTGCCAGCAAGGATATCGGACATTAAGGGAACGCATCAACCTCATCTACCAGTTAAGCAGAAATCTTCAGTGGTGAAGGCGAACTGCGGTTCAGTGCAGTCGTCTGCGAGGCGGTGTGCTGTGTGTCAGCAGAACCATGCACTTTATCAATGCTCTTCCTTTCAATAGTTGTCAATGCGAGATAGGGATGTGGTGCTGAAAACTAATTCATTGTGTCGAAATTGCTTCAGATCTGGTCATCAAGCAAGGGAATGCCAATCTAAGTACTCATGTCGTAGCTGCAAGCGTCGTCATTATACACTCGATGGATCAACGACCGTCAATACTGCTACTGGAAGTAATAATCTTCATCCACCATCGGAATCTGTTGAGCCTTCTGGTCCTACATCTACCTAGGTGGTGAACATGATTGCTACCGAATCATCGGTTTCTAGAGCAGCTCAACAGTTTTCCTCCCAAGTTCTCCTGGCTACTGCGGTCGTTATCGTGGAAGATGACGAGGGTAGCCAGTTCCCAGCTCGTGCTCTCCTGGACTCCGGCTCTGAAAGCAATTTCATTACCGAACGGATGTGCCAACGCCTAACGACGCATCGAGAGAAGGTGGACATCTCAGTTCTGGGTATTGGCCAATCGACAATGAAGGTGAAGCAGAGGATCCAGGCAATGGTGTGCTCACGAATTACGGAATACGCCAGAGACATAAGTTTTCTCGTACTGCCAAAGGTTACAGTGGATTTGCCTACGGCATAGGTAAATACGGTTGACTGGATGGAATCAGCCTAGCCGATCACGGTTGTTTCAGCCCTACTTCTGTGGACATGGTGTTAGGCATCAAGAATTCACATCGGAAACCAAATGCCGACACTCAATGAATCGGTGTTCGGATGGGTGCTATCCGGAGGTCTAACAAAACCATCGGAAGGTCCACGTATCAATTGTAATATGGCAACTACATCAGCTTTGGAACAGCTAATCACTCGGTTTTGGACTTCTGAAGAGGTTGGCAGTTTGAGAGTTCTTTCACCGGAGGAAATCAGGTGTGAAGATTTTTTCCAGAAGTTGATTCACGAGATCCCACAGAACGATACTCCGTTTCATTGCCAAAGGATTCAGATAAAGTTTCCAGGCTGGAAGAGTCGCGGGACATTGCATTTCGGCGTCTTCAAAGTACGGAACCCCGATTGGATAGGGACACTGGTTTGCGCAAACAGTATCACCAGGTTATGGCAGAATACTTGCAATTGGGACACATGACAAAGGTAGAGGATACTACATCATCCAAGAAACGCTGCTTTCTACCACACCACCCCGTGATCAAAGAAGCTATCACCACTACTATGGTCCGGGTGGTTTTCGACGCGTCGTGTAAGACGTCGTCTGGGGTATCGCTCAACGATGCTTAATTTGCTGTAAGCGATTGCTTAAGAGGATCTACGGTCAATAACGCTTCGGAGTCGCATGAAGCAAATAATGTTGGTGGCCGATGTTGAGAAGATGTTTCGGCAAATCTCCATTCTACAGGATGACCGACATCTTCAATGTGTACTATGGCATTTCAACTCCACGGATCCAGTTGACAAGTATGAGCTTAACACAGTCACATATGGAACGAAGCCAGCGACTTTTCTAGCAACATGCACCTTAAACCAGCTGGCAATGGATGAAAAACCGCATTACCCACTAGCTGCAAGGGCAGTCACCAAAAGATACATATATGGACGACGTAATAACGGGAGCCGATACAGTCCAAGAGGCATGTGAACTTCGCAGGCAACTAGAGGATATGACTGCTAAAGGAGGATTTCGGCTCAGAAATCGTCAAATCACCCGGCGGTACTGGAAGGAGTTTGCGAAGGCAATCGTGCAATTCGGACGTCAAAAAGAATTAACTTGGACCCTGATCCGGCTGTTAAAACCCTTGGATTGACATGGATGCAAAATAGCGATCAGCTGGGTTTCCAATTTACTATTCCACCTATAACAATAATCAACAAGTATCCAAACGACAAGTTCTATCGGTAATAGCCACTCTCTTCGATCCACTAGGTCTAATCGGCGCAGCAATCACCACAGTCCAGGTAATTATGCAGCTTCTCTGGAAATTTCGGAACGAAAACAACCAGGCGTTGGATTACGATCATTCTCTGCCTTCGACGGTGGATGAGATGTGGAGAGCCTATTACAACAAACTTCCTTGAATAATGTTCGCATCGATCGTTGCGTGGTGATTCCGGAAGCAACGTTGATCGAAATCCACTGCTTCTCCGATGCATCCACCAATGCATTTGGTGGTTGTGTATACATCAGGAGTCAGGATGCAGAAGGAAGACTGAAGGTTCGGGTGTTATCTTCAAAATCCAAGGTAGCACCATTAAAGACGCAGTTCATTTCAAGGTTTTAACTATGTGGAGCGCTTTTGACTGTACACCCGTTCGAGAAAGTTTGTGAATCGATTAAAATTCCCGTTCAAAATTTTTACTGGGTAGACTCAACCTGTGTTTTGCGATGGACCCAGGCAGCGCCAAATGTATAGACTACGTTTGTAGTTAATCATGTGGCTAAAATACAGGCTATTACTTAATCATCACAGTGGCTACATGTTTTGGGTAAGGATAACCCGGCTGATTTAATCTCTAGAAACATTGTGAAAAATACCTTCTGCTGGGAAGGACCTGACTGGTTAAAGCAAGATCGTAAATACTGGTCGCACTCATCAACAGAACTACCTGCGGAGGATGTAGATCAGGAGTGACGTCGAATCATGGTAGCTTGTACAGTTTCGCTAGATGCAGAATTCAATTAATGGTATTTGGGAGAGTTTTCGTTCTATTCAGATCTTATTAGACGAACTGCGTATTGGTTGCGCCTAATGCATCTTCTTAAGGCAAGAGATCGAGCAGCAAGAGATCCACTTTCGAATGAGGAACTGAAAGCTGCAGAATTAATCATCGTCCGACGCGTCCAGAAGGAGGTCTTCATTGACGAGTGGAAGGCTTTAGCAAGGCACGAAACAGTTTCCAGACGATCTCCACTTCGTTGGTTCAATCCTTATATATCCGACGATAACGTCATCCGCGTCGGTGGTCGACTGGAACATTCAACAGAATCGTACGATACAGAACATCCCATGGTACTCCCAGCTCGCCATGCGTTTACTCGGATGATGTTGAAACATTACCACTTGAAACTTCTGCATGCCGGTTCGCAATTGCTGCTCGTGGTAGTCAGGCTTAGATTCTGGCCACTAGGTGGACGAAACGTAGCAAGAAATATTATACATCAATGCATGAAGTGTTTTTGGTCGAAACCTTCTTCGATTCAGCAGTTCATGGGAGAACTGCCTTCGCCGCGTGTCACCGTATCAAGGCCATTCTCACAAACCGGTGTAGATTATTTCGGCCCTCCTTACATTAGACCAGCGCCGCGTAAACCGATAAATAGATGTACGTAGCTATCTTTGTATGTCTCTGCACAAAGGCCGTACATTTAGAGTTGGTGAGGGATCTAACCACCGATCGCTTCCTACAAGCCCTTCGTCGTCTTCTCCGACAATGGAATCAACTTTGTTGGGGCTAGAAATAAGATGAGGGACCTACTACAGTTGCTGAAGAGCTCCGATCCTCGCGAAAATGTTGCAAAGGAATGTACCGAGAATGGAATTCAATGGCATTTTAGCCCACCCGGTTCACCCCACTTCGGGGGATTGTGGGAGGCGGCTGTACGTTCAGCAAAAGATCATTTGCTTAAGAGCATGGGAGAAACATCTCCATCGGTAGAAGATTTGAACACACTTCTAATTCAAGTCGAGGAGTGACTGAATTCAAGACCTCTCATGTCATGTCTGATGCTCCAAATGATTTGGTACCTCTCTGCATGCACTACAACAACAGAATCTGGAATCGGTTCCAATGAACTGGTTGGATCGGTATCAATGCAAAGAAAGCTTCTGGATTTTTGGAAACGCTGGCGTAGAGAGTACCTATGTCAACTTCAAGGTAGAACCAAACGCTGGAAATGTCCAGTTAACTTGAAGAAGGACGGCCGGTTTGTGACAAAAATGTACCTCCTATGAAGCGGAAGATGGGAAGGATTTCCAAGCTACACCCAGGGACCGACGGGGTTGTCCGTGTAGTCACCTTGAAAACCAGCACTGGAGATCTAAAATGAACAGTGGAGAAGCTGTTCCTCCTACCATTTCCAGATTCGCAGCCTGATCAGCTGTCAACAGAGCGAAATTGAAGACCGTTCCTTTCCCGTTCCTGCCGAAGAGGATTTTCTTTCATTTCAAAAATCATACCAATTCCTGGGTGGTCGAGGATGTCTGATAGCACCCCCAGTCACCCTAACAGCACCCTCAGTCACTGCAACTATGGATCCCGCAGAGCTAAACCATCAACAACACCATTGTTATCAGTGTAACACAACGGCCTGGATCGTACGCAGGCGAGTTTCTTGAGCGAGAGATTAGATGCCAAAGTATCTCTGCTGCGCAATCTCTCTGCTCAGAGCTACAACGTTGTCACCCATAAGCTTCTGCAGTGGTGATTTTGCCTTCGAGAGGATCAGCATCGGAAACTCTCGCGAAACACGAAGCCGATCGAATAACATCGCATGTGATGCTCATGGCTATCTGATGACCATCGCTGGACCAGGATCACCAGTAGCATCTCGGCAGGTCAAAGAAAAACGTGGACGCGGGACCGTCCACGCGGATATATTATAAAGTGTTAGTATGAAGAACAATTTGTGTTAGTCTAAGAATAAATAAATGCAGTGTTATTGGTCCGTTTGTTTTAATCTAACCGCGAGTGTTTTTAATGTGATTGAGGAAGGAACACGGAACCCCAAGCCTCCGGCCGTACTTTAAATCAGGAGCCAGAAATTTCTAGCCCAACGACCTTGGACAAGGTCAACCCAATTCAAGTGTTGGTGGAGCGCAATCCGAGTCGTCGATGTAAGTAACAGAATGGCCTACTTCGGCTGGACATATACTTATTCTTTCCTGGAGAACTAAAGATGGCGCAGATTGTCATGCAGATCAAAAAAGTTCTGTGCGACCAGTAAAACCTTAGAGCTTGCTTCGTTAAATCATCCATATTGTGCACCGAAAGGTGAATTTATATTTTGGTATAGAATCCACAAAATCCGATTTTGACTGATCATATACAGCTATACTGTTAAATCAAATAACCAGGCCCAATCAACACAAGAATTCGTAATATGTGCGATTGTGGGGGATATTGATCGCTTCGGCGGACATATACGGTTCATACCTGAAAGGGTAGTACAACAACGGTCAGGATGTTCTACAATCCTAAAGCATCGATTGTTAGAGCGCTTAGAAATGGCGTGGTATTCAATGTCGGCGGGTTGCGCCTTGTTCATTTGCCCTAGCCACTGGCAGTAGCTATCCGACTCAAAGGACCACAGAAACTGATCGTTAATGCCTGCTGGACCGTATGTTTTCGTCTTGTGTCCACCAACGACTTTCTTCCCACGCCTTATAGGAAGAAAACTTAATTTTTCACAGATAACATTCTTAATTAATAATTACAACACTAATTTGTTTATTTTTTCTCAAAGTAAAACTATCAAATGATAAATAACGTCGCAATTGCTTAAAAATACATTGATCATAATATTGTCAAATATCGTGGAATTTATGACACATTTCGTGCATAGGCCGATTTAAAGAACTAGGCTGACATAACAGCTCATAACCACACTTTGATAAGGACGGAAATAATGCCTTCTTTGAAAACTCAACTAAGGGAAGGGAATACTTTGATAACACTAGTTTACAAAATAAATCAAAAGTGATAAACTTAATAATCCGACTAATGTTTCTAATGTGAAATTTTATGCACAATTCAAAAATGCCAGCTTCAAACTTCAAAAATTCAAGTAGAACAGTTTTCGAGATATGGATAAAAGTTGATTTTTTAATAAATGAACACAAACACATCTATTTAAAATAGAATATCTCCAACGCGTGTGATCAAATTTCATATATTTTGTCATCAAATGAAGCAGAATTAAATTTAACACTGGTCTTCTCAACATTGAATTATTCTAGGAGGAATAGTTTCGCCGCTATTTATAAGTATATATAATTTGCAGCGACTTTTTTTTAAGTTTGTAAAAAAATTGTGCTAAACATATGATTAATACCAAAATAACGTCAACAAAAAAAATATATTGCAAGTGAAGCTTAAAGCCAAAGAAAAAACGAAGAAAATTAGGGCTCAATAGTGAAAATCGGTTGAACATGAGGAAGTTATGCTGGTTTTTGGAAAAAGTGCAGAAATGCGGGAAAAAACAGAAATTCGAAAGAAATATGCCAATTTCTCTCTCTCTCTCTCTCTCTCTCTCACACACACACACACACACACACACACCGTTTTTTGTCATTCTTGAGCACTATAGGCAAATTTCTATAAAAACTTATTTTAACTTAAAACTTAAAAATGATTCAAACTTCAGCTTCGCCGTTTATGCGTCGTTTTGGTTTCTCTAACTAGAAACCAACAGTAGTCACCCATCATTGATTCGTCCCAAAAGCCTTGATATCGTCGTTCTATTTGCTTCATTTGTTGGTGAATCGCGTTCACCGTGCTCATCATTTTCGTCGCCAAGATTCGGTGGGAAGAAATCCAAATGTGAGTGGAGGAAATGGATTTTCAATGACATGTTCACACCTATAGTCATGAACAGCAAGGAGTTATAAACTATGTACATGAAACATGGGTAACTTGATAAGTTATTTTTAGATTTAATATTACCTATTTTCTTATAGTTTTCCAGCAAATTCTCAATAACTTCAACATGATTCGCACTTTTAGTATTTCCTAGAAAATTCGTAACAACCAGTCGAAATTATTTCCACGCTTCTTGCTCATCAGGAGCCAAAACAGCGAAGAAATGTTTGTCCTCAATCATTTTTTTTATTTGAGGACCCACGAAAACACTTTCCTTAATCTTTGCATCCGATATGTTTGGGAATACTGATTTCAGATATTTAAATGCAGGTCCATACTTTTCCAACGCTTTTACAAAATTCTTGAAGAGTCCAAGTTTTATATGTAACGGTGGGAGAATAATTTGATCTTTATCCACGAGAGGAACACATTTCACGTTTTCTTTCCCAAGAGTCAAACTGGTCCGGTTTGGCCAGTCTTTTTGAACGTAATGCTCCTTACGTGCTCGGCTGTCCCATTTACATGTACATGTACTTAGAGAAAGCACATGTATTTTGTGTACCCCTGTTGTAATCCAGTCAACATGGCAACAACCTTAAGATCGGAGCAAATCTTCCAAGAGTGTTGCTTATAATTTATCAAATTAAGCAGCAGCGTCATTGATTCATACGATTCCTTCATGTTAACAGCATGAGCCAGCGGTATCGAGGGTTTCCTGTTTCCTTGATGCAGTAAAATAGCCTTCAAACTCAGTTTACTGCTGTCGATAAACAAACGCCATTCACTTGGATTGTGATGCTCCCCAAACTCTTCGAACAAACCGTTTACATCTCGGTAAAAACTAGCGTTATTTTGTTTGGAGAAGTGTTTAGCGAATTGTTCATCACGATTTCTGTAATAGGAAATTGTCACACCAGGCTCTAATAAATTTCTTTCTTTTAAGTGTGATGCAAGCAGTTCAGATTTCTGTTTCGACAATTCCAAATCATTGAGTTCTGCTTGGGAAAATAATGATGGTTTTGTTTCAAATTCTGTGTCGCTTTGATCTGCGTCCTCGTTATTCAGATGGGCAGTATCTTCAAATGAAGACTCCTTTTTTCGTTTTGGGCAAATAGGGTACCGGTTTGAATTCGAATGTGGAGTTGGTTTTTCTACGGATTGCACATCAGCATACTGCACCGACTTATGGCGGCCATGTTGTTGAACTCCGGTAAGGCAGAAATAACAATCCGTAGCATGGCAGTAGGTTCATTCCAAATAACTGGCTTATCAAAGGACAAATAGCGGCTTTACAGTGACAGAAATGAGAGTATATAACAAATTTAAATGGGACCAGTGGTAAGCCATACTTACCTTTTACCTACTATCCACCTAGCCAGGCATGTTTAACACGAATTACACAGAACGTTAGGCACCCATGGTTTATCCAGATTCTCCGGACAACTTGCAAAATAAAAACGCAGATTGAAGAGAAGCAGTGAATTTAACCGGTGTCGTAAAAATGTAGACGCCCCACGCATAACAAAACTTTTGTGGATCATTTTTGCATTTGAATTCCCGTTTTGCAGCGCACATTTTTCTCACTCCGATAACTGAACAACGAACTGTCATAATTTGTTTTATTTAGAAGGGTTACCAATAGCTATTAAAATTAGGTGCCAGAATATCTTACCAAACAATAGAACAGTAGGTAAACCAAATCTTGTGTGTGTGTGTGTGTGTGTGTGTGTGTGTGTGTGTGTGTGTGTGTGTGTGTGTGTGTGTGTGTGTGTGTGTGTGTGTGTGTGTGAGGAGAGAGGCGTATTTCTTCCGAATTTCTGTTTTTTCCCGCATTTCTGCACTTTTTACAAAAACCAGTATAACTTCCTAATTTTTCAACCGATTTTCACCATTGAGCCCTAATTTTCTTCGATTTTTCTTTGGCTTTAAGCTAGATGATCAGCTTACCCAGTTCATAAATGCTGTAAACTAGTGTAATGAGAAGAATGCTTATGAATAAAGTGTACGGGACGGGTTTTAAGCATTACATACATCAGCTATGAGATTTTATGAAGCTGTATGTGATGTGTATTTGGAACTGCCAATATTTGGGCGTTAATTCCTCTGCTTACATCTTATCTATAGGAAATTACCTTCGAACAATAGCCCAAGAAAGTTTCATAGCCACGGTATAAAGTTCACAATCCCAGGTGCTAATTAATGGCATGCGAATTGCTTTCTGTGTATGATTTTTTTCCCTCAGCTTCCGCAATCCGTACATAAACTAACAACATTGTAATGACACCGTAATATATGAAAGAGAACGAAAGTTTTTTGAGAAATCGTGGTTTCAAACTTTACGCAAAATGTTGCTGGAAATACTCGTTATTTGTTTTTAATTTCCAAATTAAAGGATCACCCTAATGGAAAATGAGGAAATCGCCCCAATAAAATATCTCATATTATATGTTAAGGAGTGTATCGAAAAGTAGTTATAAACTTTCAAATAATAAAATAGGCATGAAAACATGGTTAAAATTAACATACTATTTCAGTTTATTATAGCTTAACATGTTTACAAAAGATCCAAACGGAAAAACTAGTCATCATGTTCATTTCTGTAGAATGCCCGTACCTTTGATTTGACACCTGCCATCAAATTCTGCACAGTGACCTTTGTGCACTTCCTGGATGCCGCTGCCCAATTTTTCTTAAAATCGGTCATGTTTTGGGACACTGTACCATCCTTCTTAAATATACGCTTGACTATTGCCCAATAGCGTTCGATCGGTCGCAACTGGGGACAGTTTGGTGGGTTGATGTCTTTTTCTACGAACTTGATGTTATTCTCCGTCAGCCACTGTAGAGTGGATTTGGCGTAATGTGCCGATGCCAAATCTGGCCAGAAGAGAGGAGGGGACTGGTGCTTTCTATACAATGGTAGCAACCTGTTCTTCAAACTTTCCTTTTGATAAATCTCAGCATTTATAGTTCCTTTTGTATAGAAAATTGAAGAACGCAAGCCACATGTGCAAATAGCTTGCCAAATGAGCACCTTCTGACCGAATTTCTCCATCGCAACAGTCGTATCTGCGGTTGGCACACGTTCCCCAACAGATTTAGTATAAAACTGCGGCCCCGGTAGCGTTCTTGAATCTTCTTTAACGTATGTTTCGTCATCCATCAAAACGCACTGGTCGACATTGTCCAAAATGCAGCTGTACAGCTTTCGAGCCCTGGTTTTGGCACGAGACTTTTGTTCCAGAGTTTGTTTGGGCACTTTCTGCTTTTTGTACGTCTTCAAGTCATTCCTGCGCTTGATTCGTTGAATCATTCCGATGCTGGTCCTGAACTTCTTGGCTAGATCGCGAGTAGAGGCAGATTTGTTCCGTTGAATATAATCCACAACTTTTTGGTCCAAATCGGGGTTGCTGGAGCCGGGTTTCCGGCCACTTCTTGGTAAATCCTTGAGGGAGCACTCCTTACCAAACTTTTCGATGATGCGTTTTACACTTGCCGGGTGAACATTTACTCTTTTCGCAATCTGGTTGTAAGTAGCACCCTTTTCGGTGCACCAAGTGTGCAGAATTTTCTTTTTAGTCTCAAATTCAATTCGCGACATTTTGAATACAACTTTATCAACGGAAATGAATGAACCGAATAATCATTTTTGACATGTAAACAAAGCAAATGGCGCTTACACGCTAAAAATATATACAGTAGTTTATGCGTAATAACGCATCGAATGTTTATAACTACTTTTCGATACACTCCTTAACAGTGTCCTACGATTCTAAGTTTTTTTGTTTTTGTTTTTAATTTTTCGACAAAAAGGACCTCTTTTATAGAATGTTATATAGAATAGTATATAAGGAGTGTATCGAATATAAGCTATCCACATACATTTGCGTAGTACGCTTGTATTTGAGATGGTTTCTTATGCTCTGAACACTGCATGCTGTGCGTTTGACTGTCAGCTTTCTTTTGTTTACTTGTTTGTGCGGTTCAAATTCTGCGTTTTCAAAATGTCGCGTATTGAAAAGGAAGTGAAAATTAAGGTTCTGGACACATGGCTAAGTGAGAAGGGTATTATTATGCGAAAATTGGCGAAGCGGTTTGGAATTCATCATGCGAGTGTTAAAACCATCATTAATAAGTTTGGGGAACACTATTCTTTGGATGAGCTACCAGGAAGAGGCAGAAAACCCGGTTCTTCCAACCTGAAACTGGAGCAGAAAGTGGTAATCATGAAAAACAAATCAATGTCAATACGTGATTTGGCCAAAAAAGCCGGAACGAGTGTCGGAATGATCCAGCGTATCAAGAGGCGAAACCACCTGAAGACCTACAAGAAGCAGAAAATCTCGAAACAAAGTGCAGAACAGAAGAAGCGAGCAGCAACAAGGGCCCGGAAATTGTATTCGCGTCTTTTGCAGCGTCCGGATGCATGCGTTTTGATGGACGATGAGACCTATGTAAAGGAGGACTCAAAAACCCTTCCAGGTCCACAATACTTTACTGCCGTCGTTGGGGAGGATGCGAGCGATGCGTATAGGTCGATTCAAGTGGAAAAATTCGGTCGAAAGGTACTGGTATGGCAAGCAATATGTTCCTGTGGTTTGAAGTCAACCATTTTTTACACTACCGGAACTATAAATGCGGAAATCTATCGATCTGAGTGTCTCCAGAAGAGATTGTTGCCTTTATATAAGAAGCAAAGTACACCTCCACTGTTTTGGCCGGATTTAGCGTCGGCTCACTATGCCAAAACTACTCTCAATTGGCTTGCGGAAAAGGGTATAGATTTCGTTGAGAAAAATATCAATCCACCAAATTGCTCTCAGCTTCGACCCATCGAACGTTACTGGGCAATCGTGAAGAGGGTCTTCAAGAAGACTGGTAAGGCAGCTGGGAACATGCAGGAGTTCAAAACAATGTGGGCTCAAGCGTCCAAAAAATGCGATGCAACACTTGTCTGGAACTTGATGAAGAGCATTCGATCCAAAGTTCGAAAATTCGTGAAGGAATAACTTAAATTTCATCCGGTCTTCATTATGTTCAAGTTTAACCTCGTACAATAAAGGATCAATTTTTTGTATGAATAAAATATCGGTTTTCAACATAATTTGAAAGAAAGTTTGTGGATAGCTTATTTTCGATACACTCCTTATGTCAAGGATCTCGAGTTTCAGCTTATAAAGTAAGTTTACATGCATACTAGCGCCGCGTAGTGAGATAATTCTGAACTTTTAAGTTTACCATCCTGAAGGCCTTGATCTACTGAACAACTTTGCTCAATTAAGTAACTTCCTATTAACGAGTTATCACGAGATATTTTCTGATGAAACAACATAGGTCAATGCGCATATATCATTTGAGACCACTAGCCCAGGTGGCTAAAAGTCACCTTAATAAAGGGAAAAAAAAATTGCTGAAGGACGTTACTTCCTATATACGAAGGATCACGAGATATTTTCTGATGAAACAACATAGGTCAATGCCCATATATCATTTGAGACCACCATCAAGGGATTCTGCGCATGTCGGAGGGTTTACTGTACTTGGCTGTTTTTTGCTAAAATATGCTGCCTTTCAACAGTCATAACTTTTTTGGTGAAGTTGGATCGGCACACTTTTTTCTGCAAAGTTGTTTTTTTAAACTTACTTGTTTATTTATGAGGCTCAAGTGCCATAGGCATAACGGAGCCGAGTTCTTTTTCATTTCACAACGACAATAACTTACTAACTAAAGGGCGATACGGTCAAAATTTGGTCAATATCAACTTGACGTATTTCTTTCAATTTTGCATTTAAAAAACCTGAACACCCCTCATTTTGAAGGTGTGTGTGTGTAGAATGTTGCTCCTATTTTGATTTTGGAATTCACTCTTCAGTTGTCAAAATGCCGTCCAAGCAAGAAGAGCAGCGTATCAAAATTTTGCTCGCGCATCGCGAAAATCCGAGCTACTCGCACGCAAAGTTGGCAAAATCGCTAAAAGTTGCCAAATCAACCGTTACAAATGTAATTAAAGTGTTTGGGGAACGTTTGTCGACAGCCAGGAAGTCTGGATCGGGGGGAAATCGAAAACCGGAAGCCGCTGAGACGACAAAGAGAGTTGCCGGTAGTTTCAAGCGAAACCCTAACCTATTTCTCCGAGATGCCGCAAATAAGCTGGGTGTATCGTCTACAACCGTGCATCGAGCCAAAAAACGAGCCGGACTATCGACTTACAAGAAGGTAGTGACTCCAAATCGCGATGATAAACAAAATACGACGGCCAAAGCGCGATCCCGGAGGCTGTACACAACGATGCTGACGAAGTTTGACTGCGTGGTAATGGACGACGAAACCTACGTCAAAGCCGACTACAAGCAGCTTCCGGGACAGGAGTTTTATACGGCAAAAGGAAGGGGAAAGGTAGCAGATATTTTCAAGCACACGAAACTGTCAAAGTTCGCAAAGAAATATCTGGTTTGGCAAGCCATCTGTACCTGTGGCTTGAAAAGCAGCATTTTCATAGCTTCCGGGACTGTCAACCAAGAAATTTACGTGAAAGAGTGTTTGAATAAACGTCTGCTGCCTTTCCTGAAGAAACACGATTGTTCCGTACTGTTTTGGCCGGATTTGGCATCTTGCCATTACGGTAAAAAGGCCATGGAGTGGTACGCCGCCAACAACGTGCAGGTGGTTCCCAAGGACAAGAACCCTCCCAACACGCCAGAGCTCCGCCCAATTGAGAAATACTGGGCTATTGTCAAGCGGAACCTAAAGAAGACCAAAAAAACTGCTAAGGACGAGCAGCAGTTCAAGACAAACTGGCTTTCTGCGGCGAAGAAGGTGGACAAGGTGGCTGTACAAAATCTGATGGCAGGGGTCAAGCGTAAGGCCCGGCAATTCGGATTTGGAAAAGCGGAAGCCTAACTGAATATTTTTCCTGAATTTTATACTAATTGAACTTGAAAAAGAAATTTAATTTGATTTTTTAAATAAACGATTTCACCGATTTACACGCGTTTTCCCTTGACCAAATTTTGACCGTATCACCCTTTAGGTTAGCTTCGGAAAGTCGGAAAACTCGCGGCTTGGTCGAGGTTAGAGATTACAATGATTCGGGTAGGAATGGGGAAGTAGGAATCTTAATTTTGGCTTTCAACAGCATATTTTCGATGCGATATTGCTGCTGTTGGTCTGGCGAAGATGTTGCATTGCGTTGAGCTGTAACGATACAATAATGTTTGCATTAAAAAAATGGGCAAAAATTGCCGATTTTTCAAGGGTTTACCTTCACCCGCACTGACAAAACTACCCATGCAGCATCAATCGTAGTAACCTATGAGTCAGCAAACAAAATTTGACAGCCATATCAGTCGAACTCTAACTGTGATGGCAAAAACAGTGAAGCAACTCCGTTCAGAAGTGTGCGCGTTCATAGAACGGCACCCTGCCGCGTCGAAAACGGACATCGTGCGGCACTTTGTGGACGGCGAATACGCCCGTACATCTTGGCACTATTAGACAACAATCAGAGCATCGAAAGAAAGCCCGGTTCCGGACGGCCCCCCCCCCCAACAAAAACCCCCAAAAAAAGCTAAAGAGAAAAACCGAGGGAAAATTTTTTTCACCCCTCCGTCCCCTTGGCAGGGAGGTCGGTTCAACCGGCCAAACAGTGAAAAAGTACCTGGCGAACATGAACATACACCCAGAAGTTGAAAAGGTGGAAAAAAACGCAATTGCAGTTTTTGCAATCATATCTTGAGAAATCTGCATGATTCAGAAAAGGCACTTTTGCCCATCATGATCCACAAAGCGTTTTATGGTATAAACGAAGCCATGCAAGTGTGTGCAAGCTGTTGGCAACACACAAATTCCTCGAAACAAATTTAGCGCTGTGTGCTTAGTGCCTCGACAGTCTTAAGCAACCGTTGGTTCAATATGGGGGAGACAATACCACAAAATGCCGCAACGCTATTGGCCACTGTTGTAATTCCGCAGTCAAGTGTTCTATTTTTATTTTCACTCGTCATCGCACTCCCATCTCCCTCTCATCAAGTGTGCCCTTCTTGATCACCACGCGAAGCCATGCTAGTGTGTGCGAGTTAAATTTGCTTTGCTGCTGTACCACTGAGTGCCTCGACAATCGACGCAACTGCAGGGCTTTTATTCCATTCAATTCAACTTGTTAAAGTGACAGAATGGTTACTGTCTAGAGCCGCGACGCTGACGGCCACGGTTCGAATCTTAATGGCGACTTTTTGTTTTTTTTTGTTTTTTTGACTCCAATTTTATAATCAACTACTAATACACTGCACAACCCACGCACACATCTAATTTTTCAAAGCAAATTGACGTGATGCTTTTTTGCCCACGACCAATGTTGCATTTTTTCTCCAAGTTACGATCCATTACGAGAAATGAAACAAAATCATTCGAAATTGCATTACAATCTTGCTTTTTTATTTTGGGTGTACATGCCAGGAAGCGGAAGTCGCGTCCACTGGTTTCGGATCTGCAGGCAACGACGCAGCGGCAGCGGCTGAATAAGATGGTCAATTCAATTTTCCCGGCGAATCGCGACGTGGCGGTGGTGATTGACGACGAGACCTATCTCACCCTGGATGGCAACAGCTGGCAGGGCACTGCCAGTGAGTGAGCTCCGAGGTGAAGTTCATTTCACACACCAAGTTCCCCAAGAAGGTGCTGCTGTGGCTGACAATCAGCAAGAAGGGGATGTCAAAGCCGCTCTTCTTTCGCTTCAGACTGGCCGTGAACGGGGAAATTTATAGTACGAAATGCCTGCCGGAAGTTGCGTCGTTCATAAAGAAATACCATAAGCGCGAAGACGCGGTGTTCTGGCCGGATCTGGCGTCGGCCCACTTCTCGAAGGGATTGTTGGAGGGGATGGAGCGATGTGATACCCAAGTCGGCGAATCGAGAATTTCTGGGCCAACCTGAAGCGTAAGATCTACTCTAACAATTTTCTCGCGAAAACTGAGGAGGAATTGATGAATGAAACGAAGAAAGAACTTAAAAACATGCCTACACGCAGGTTTTCGTCCGCCATGGCGAATTTTCTGGTTACCTGCTGGAAGGCCGCTCGCAAGGGCGTAGAATTTTTTTTTCAAGTAAGCTTAAATAATTACCTTCCATGGGAAATTTATCAGAAGCAATTATCTATCTTAGCTTTTTTTTATCACCATCCGAAAAAAGTCAATTTTTTTAAATGCAAACGTTAGAACCGGTTTTACGGGGGAGGGAACAAGGTGCACATGTTAAAACGACAGCTAAGAGAGGATCAAACGAATACATCTATTTGTTTCAGGAACTTGTAAATTCGCCCCAAATATCCCAAGTAGCACAACTTGTTTCAATAGAGCATAAAAATCTCTCTTGAAACAAATTAGGGATAGTTTTGTTTGGCTATGTACCGCAAAATCATACACAACAGCAACGCAAAAAGCGCAAAGGTGGAGCTTATTTGCAACTTGACGCTGGTTCTACAGAGTTGCTGTAGCATTTTGTAAAACTTGTAAATATTGTAAATTGCGTTGCAGGAAAGTGAAATGAATGCGAGGATAACTTTTTTTTTATGGATATCGTTATCAACCAAACATTCCTGATCAAAATATTGAGAAGTAAGATGATCTGAAAATCGTGTTGGAATAAGTTTATTTCTTAAACGCTTTCGGATTTATGGATCAATATTCTGTTCTACTACGAAAAATATAAACGCCATAGAATAAATCCTCGAGAATAGAGCATTGCTTCAGAATTTGAAAAAGAAAAATTTGAGTAAAATTATGTTTACATTTGGAAGAATCAGATTTCTGATCCATTCGAAGAATTATAAATCGTTACAGGTTCATGTTAGGTTCAAACTGTGGAGGAATGAGTGAAATTTAAAAATCTCATTTTGTATTGCAAAATGTTGGCATATGGCCCTTGCGAACAAACCAAATACACCACCGGCTAAAATAAGCTTGAATCCATTCTTAACACGTGAAGTACTTTTATGAATTTTATCATGCAGACATCTTAAAATTATAGCTATCTGGTAGCGACAGCCGTAGTTTGATAGTGAGTTTTCTATGTTTGTGTATACTTGATTTACTTAGAATTAAAAACGACTGTACTATTAATAAATTTAATATTACACTAAACTAATAGCTGCTTATTTGTTCAAAGGACATGTATAACGTACTGGAAAGATTATTTTTGACAGACATTTTAATTAAAACAATAATGTCTTATACGCCTTCAACAAATGTGTTCAGTCCATTGGAACAAAGAATTAGAATAATTCAGATGCTACACCATGTTTTTTTTTACTTAAAAAACTGAAGAGCAATTGATTGGGGATTTCGTTAAGTGGTTCAATCGTCATAATTAAATCAAATCCTAGTATTATTAATTCTTCCATGAATTCGAAGTCCATTCCACTTCGTTCAGCGAAAGAAGAAAGTTCGTTCGATCCAGCGCTCCGTTATTTTGGAAGATTTATTCGAGTGCGATGCTTGGAAATAATTAGTTTTTTTTCTCAAAAACTATTCACTTCAGTGAAAGGAGTGAAAGTGAGTTTTTTTTTTCTAAGAAGGCAGTGTGGTTTTCCAGTGAAATAAGAAAATCAAGTAGTGCTTGCTGGCGAATTATCATCCCGCTCATTTTCGCTTCATCCCCGCGTGGTGACGCTAACCAGCGATACACCACTACATCGCCAACGGTCATCCGACATCGTCGAGCGAGTGCACCCGAAGGCGATCGGATTCACCCGTACACCCACGCAGCGCACCGCTCCCCGCTGCCCGCATAGAAGTGCGACGCTCAGGCATACGGTGCGTCAGCAGCAGTAGCAGCAGCAGCAACAGATCAGTAATATTAGTTAAGTTTTTTTTTTCCTCTGTCTCTCATCCCACTAGACTTTAGCGTAATTTGTGTGTGTTCCTATTTTGTGTTTGTGTGTGATTTAAATTTTTGGGGGCGTTCAACGCTCCCACGAATAAGGCAAATCGTGCATGTTGAAGAGGTTTCTTCGACATGGACGGTTTGGCTGAAAAAGTGCCTTTGCCACCTGATGATGGGGAGGCACAAACAAAATTCCGATCGCGATCGTATCCAGTTGACTCGGTCGGTCCATGGGTTGTCTACTTTCAGCCCAAAAAGAAACCTTTGAATGTGTACCAAATTACAACTGATCTGACGAAACGATTCTCAGCCGTGACAGAGATCACGAAAGTAAAACTTAATAAACTCCGTGTTGTCGTCTCTAACCTGAAGCAGGCTAATGAGATTGCTGCTTCCCAGCATTTTACACTGGAATATCGAGTTTATATTCCAGCTCGTGATGTGGAGATTGTAGGAGTGGTCACAGAGGCGAGTCTGTGCCCTGAAATTTTGGAGAGGCAGGCGATTGGCCGATTCAACAACCCTCTGCTTCCCCAAGTTCAGATATTGGAAGTGCAAAAGTTGGTAAAAGTATCGCACAGCGAGGGTAAAAAAAAAGTTACCCCCACAGACTCGTTTCGGGTGACCTTTTCTGGCTCTGCCCTTCCTCACTTCATAGAGCTGGGAAAACTTCGGCTACCTGTGCGGTTATTTGTACCCCGGGTAATGATCTGCCAAAACTGCCAGCAGATGGGGCATACGGCCTCCCATTGCGGCAATAAAGCACGCTGCTCAACTTGCGGGGAGAAACATGAGGCTGGTCCCTGTGCAGATAACACACTAAAATGCGTTTTCTGCAAGGGAACTGGGGAGGGCTCTCTCGTCATGCCCGGCGTACAAACAACGCGGGGAAAAATTGGAACGTTCTCTAAAACAACGTTCAAGGCAATCTTTTGCAGAAATGCTTAAGAAAGCCTCGCCACCCGATATCAATACAAATTCTTTTGCTCCTTTGGCAGATGACGAGTCTGATTCGGACTTGGTTGAGGAGGGGACATCTTTCAGTTTTTCGGAAGGTGCTTCACGGAAGCGAAGACGCATCCGAGCAGGGAAAGTAGCTGAACAGAAGCCCCAAATCAACATGCCCAATTCAAAGAGCAATGTAAAGAAGGATAATCCGAATCCTCCTGGTTTTCGTAGTGCTAACTACACACAGGATTTCCCATCTCTCCCGGGGACATCCAAAACCCCTGATGCCCCGATTTTAAGAACAGAAGCCCCCTCTTCATCTGGACTGTTCTCATTCGATGATATTGTGGAGGGTATTTTCAAGTACCTCGAAATTTCTGACCATCTTAAAAGCATTGTTATGGCAATGCTTCCCACTCTGAAAACTTTTTTGAAGAAATTAACATTAAAGTGGCCCCTCCTTGCAGCTATCATTTCCTTCGATGGATAATTTGCCAAAAGAGGTCGGGGATTTGATCACTGTTCTGCAGTGGAATTGTCGAAGTATTCCTAAATTGGAATCATTTAAATTTTTAGCTCACAATATCGGTTGTGATGCATTTGCTCTTTGTGAAACATGGCTTTCACCCGAAATCGATCTTCCGATTCACGATTTCAACATTATTCGGCTTGATCGTGAGGATTCACGTGGAGGAGGAGTACTTTTGGGGATCAAAAAGTGCTACTCCTTCTATAGAGTGAATTTTCCTCCTATTCCAGGAATTGAAGTTGTCGCTTGTCAGGCTGTTATTAAAAATAAAAGCCTTTGCATTGCTTCCGTTTATATTCCTCCTAGAGCCTCAATAAACCAGAAACAACTTTCAGATATGTGTTCGGTTCTTCCTGCACCGCGGTTGGTCATGGGAGATTTTAACTCTCACGGTACAGGCTGGGGAGAACTGTACGATGACAACCGGTCTTCTTTGATATATGACCTCTGTGACAACTTCAATATGACCGTTCTCAACAATGGAGAAATTACACGCTTGGCTGGTCCATCCTCACTTGGCAGTAGGTTAGACCTCACACTTTGCTCGAATTCATTATCGTTGGACTGCACGTGGAATGTGATCCAGGATCCCCACGGTAGTGATCATTTGCCTATTAAAATTTCGGTTGCCACCGGGCTCACTCCGCCGGAATCCATCAACGTCACGTATGATTTAACTCGTAATATCAATTGGACAAGGTTCAAGACAGCAATAGATGAAGCCGTAACAACGGTAGAAGGGTTTCCACCGCTGGAGGAATATAACTTCCTCTCCAACCTGATTTTGGAAAGCGCACTTCAAGCTCAAACTCGACCAGTTCCAGGAACGTCATTTCGCAGGAAACCTCCTTCCCCATGGTGGGATCAGCAATGCACCGAGGTTTACCACAAAAAGTCCGACGCGTTCAAAGTTTTTCGTAGACGTGGAACACCTGAGCACTTCGAAAAGTACACGGCACTCGAACGCGAATTTAAGAGCCTCATCAAGGCCAAGAAACGCGGTTACTGGCGACAATTCGTGGACAGGCTATCGCGTGAAACGTCGATGAATACTCTTTGGAATACGGCGCGAAGATTGCGTAACCGAACTACATACAATGAGAGCGAGGAGTACTCGGACCAATGGATCCTCAAGTTCGCGCGAAACCACTGTGCCAGCCCAAATGTTTCCTCGCGAAACCACGAATTCGATAGATGAGACCAGAACCTTTTTCAATGGTAGAACTCTCTCTCGCACTCCTTTCGTGTGGCAATACGGCTCCAGGGGTAGATAGAATCAAGTTCAACTTGCTTAAGAACCTTCCAGACGTCGCTAAGAGGCGTATGTTGCACTTGTTTAATCAGTTTCTGGCTCTCAACATTGTACCGGATGACTGGAGACGGGTGAGAGTTATTGCCATTCAAAAACCTGGTAAACCCTCGTCCGACCACAACTCCTATCGACCCATCGCGATGTTATCCTGCATTCGAAAGTTGTTGGAGAAAATGATCCTCTTCCGTCTGGACAAATGGGTTGAGACGAATAACCTGCTTTCAGATACTCAATATGGTTTCCGTAGGGGTAAGGGAACGAACGACTGCCTCGCGTTGCTTTCCACAGATATTCAGCTAGCCTTTGCTAAAAAAGAGCAAATGGCTTCTGTTTTCTTGGATATCAAGGGGGCTTTTGATTCAGTATCTGTTGAAGTTCTCTCAGATAAACTCCACGCTTGTGGTTTTTCACCATTAATGAACAATTTTTTATACAATTTGCTGTCAGAAAAACATATGAGCTTTTCTCATGGAACCTCTACAGCTTCCCGATTTAGCTACATGGGTCTCCCCCAGGGCTCATGTTTAAACCCTCTTTTGTATAATTTTTATGTCAAAGACATTGACGGTTGTCTAAGTGACAACTGTACGTTGAGACAACTTGCAGATGACGGCGTAGTGTCTGTCACGGGACCCAATGGGGTCGATCTGCAAGGACCCTTACAGGATACCTTAGACAATTTGTCTACTTGGGCTCTCGAGCTAGGTATCGAATTCTCTACGGAGAAAACTGAGTTGGTAGTTTTTTCCAAGAAGCATAACCCAGCACAACCGAAGCTTCAAATTTTGGGTACACCGATAACTCATTCTATGTCATTTAAATATCTTGGGGTCTGGTTCGATTCAAAGTGCACCTGGAGATCCCACATTGAGCATCTGAAGCGAAAGTGCCAACAAAGGATCAATTTTCTCTGCACAATTACCGGGACCTGGTGGGGAGCGCATCCGCAAGATCTTCTAACGTTGTACCGGACAACGATTTTGTCGATTATAGAATACGGTAGTTTTTGTTTTCAGTCAGCGGCTCGGTCGCACTTCATTAAACTGGAACGTATTCAGTATCGGTGTCTTCGTATCGCGTTAGGTTGTATGCACTCGACTCATACCATGAGTCTTGAAGTGCTGGCTGGCATGTTGCCACTCTCGGATCGGTTTTCAGAATTATCTCTCGGGCTCCTCACCAGGTGTGAAGTTATGAACCCCCAGGTGATCGAAAATTTTGAGAAGCTCCTTGAGTTGAATCCTCAAGCCCGCTTCATGACTTTGTACCATTTGTACATAACACAGGATGTCAGCCCTTCGCTGAATATTCCCAATCGTGTTTGCTTCTCCGACTTCGGAAATTCGGTTCATTTTGATTTATCCATGAAACAGGAGCTTCGTGGAATCCCAGAGCATCATCGTCCTATGATTGCTCCGGTGATATTTGCTGCCAAGTTTGGCCTAGTTGATTCCACCAAAACGTTTTTTACTGACGGGTCTTTGATAGAGGACTCCGCTGGCTTTGGTGTGTACAATGAAAATTATAGCGCCGCTCGTAAACTTCAAGCACCTTGTTCTGTTTTTGTCGCGGAATCGGCAGCAGTTCATTTTTCTTTAGAAACTATTGCCTCTTTTACACCGGATCAATGCTTCATTTTCACGGATAGTCTTAGTTCTATAGAGGCTATTCGCTCCTTGAGGCCGGTAAAGCACACCTCTTATTTTCTTATGAAAATACGAGGTCTTCTAAGTGCTTTATCTTCACGTTCTTTTATTATCACCTTTGTGTGGGTCCCTTCTCATTGTTCGATTCCTGACAATGAGAAGGCGGACTCGCTTGCAAGGGTGGGCGCTATGGAAGGCGATATTTATGACCTTCAAATCGCCTTCAACGAATTTTTTTATTTTTTTCGTCAGATATCACTCGATAGCTGGCAGTATAAATGGAGTAAAGGAGATTTAGGGCGATGGCTACATTATATCACTCCTAAGGTGTCTAAGAAATGTTGGTTCAGGGGATTGGATGTGGGTCGAGACTTCATTCGTGTGATGTCTCGCCTCATGTCCAATCATTATTCTTTAAACGCTCATTTGTTCCGTGTTGGGCTGGGAGACAGCAATCTCTGTGAATGTGGACAAGGTTACCAGGACGCAGATCACGTTATTTGGTTTTGTGCTGAGCATCGTGGAGTCAGATCTGAGCTTTATGATTCCCTTCGGGCTCGAGGTAGACAACCCAATGTACCGATTCGAGACATTTTGGCTGCACGCGATCTGGAGTTTATGAAACTCATTTATGTGTTTTTGACTAACATTAACCTTAGATTGTAGTTTGATTAACTTACTTGTTTAGGTTAAATTTTTGAAGATTGTGTGCATCGGTGTGTGATTGTTGTTGTGTGAGTGAATGAGTGATTTTTTTTTTTTAATTGAAAACGTGCAATTAAAAAAATGTAATTTGAAATTCTAGATATAAGAAAACCATTGTTCCTCATGCTTTGTTTAAAATTTCCACCGCAATTTTCCCATCCATAAAATTTTAATTCCTATTAACCTCGAGACGGCCGCGAGTAATCGGTTCCACCCCCTTAACCTTAGTTCTAAGATAACTGATGTATATAAACATGAAAACTTGGCTCTGTAAAGTTGATTCGATTGAGCCCGTACAAATAAATGAATTATAAAAAAAAAAAAAAATTCGAAGTCTGGATTGCTCGCAATTTGATTATCCGTAATTTTGGTCTAGGTCACACACATATTTTTCTTATGGTATTATGACATAAAATGAAATGTTTTATTTCAATTACTTTAGACACAACTGTTTCTAAGCGAAGTTATCTTAGCATAGGTGGAAAATATCAAACCGTAACATGTAGAACTTATAGTGCAATTAACTGCAATTATTTAATTGCATTGTTTATGACGAAAAACCACAAGCCTTACAAATTCAATCATATGATTGCTTGAAGGACCTTAATAAGTAGTCTCCTGTTCTGAACCACGAGAAGTTAAATAACTGACTTTTAAAAGACGAAAACTTCGTCTCATCATTTAAGTTGGTCGTTAAAACCAATCTTGATAAAGTTTGTTTTTATTGTTACCTAAAGATTATTTTATTGTTACTTGAAGACAAAAGATTTCATGTAGGAATTTTTTGAACAACTTTATTATGATTATTTTCGCTTCTGATCAATCGATTATTTCATATTCAAAACGTTACAATCCCTACTTTACAGATATTGTTGCTTGGGTTTTGATTTAAATAAGCTATTTGAAATAAAAAAAACAATACAATCAAGTACTGATACATTGGAAATTTTACCAATATCAAAGCTTTACTATGTGATGAATACATTAGGTTATAGTTGGGAACATAGAAAAAAATTGTCCTTTAAATTGGGTCCACGGGTTTCTTGTGAAATCATTGATTTGGATTTTATGTAAACAGTTGGCAGAATTAATTCAAAAACAGAACAGCTTATGTTCATTACGCACAACCAGTAGTCTTACAACTGTTTATTTTGATTGGGAAGATAATTTATTTCAGCTTTATGAAGGTAGCTATTTAATATATATTTATTAGTTAGTTCAGCCAAAAATTAAAATATTATGCTCTCACTATTTGAGTGATCCTTGTTTAAAAGTAAAATAGTTATAGCCACTACTATGAAAATAATAGCTTATGGAAGTTGTTAAATGAACACTTTAAGCCATTTTCTTTTTTAGACCTATGCAATAACAACAACCTCTAGAAATCAACCCTTACCTAATTTGATCAGATTATGAATTGATTATTTTTTCATTCATATCAAAACACATGTGGTCGGCAGTGTGCATTTCTTTCGGATATATTTCAATCGTCCTCACTGTTGTGGTAATGTGCAATTGAACGTTGCAAGAACGTAACATTATTCATTGACTTTATATTGCGTTCTCATTACGTTGCGCATGTGGCTCAAAAAACGCATTTTGAAAACATTATGTATCAGAACGCTTCATTGGAACACGAGTGTCAATTATTTGTTATGTTGCACTGTAGGTGAAAATTTCTTTATAAAAAACATCACATACACTGTAAAATATTAAATATGCAACGTCATGATTAAGTTTACTTAGCTGCGAGTTTACAAAGACAAACAGGTTTCGACTAACTCCTATAATTGTTTGGAAAAGTCGTGGCAAACCATTTGAGCAACACCAATGAAATATCTAGTATATCGTATACGTAAAATAAACTTTGCTGTAATAAAATATGCTTTTTGTTACTGCTGATTTACTAAAATTAAACTCGAAAACCCAGTGTTGAATATTAAAGATGTTTTGTATGCTACTTGGGTAGTCCAAGTCCAGCCTACCCAGCACGTCTCTGATTTATTCCTTCTCTGGTTTCCCTCGGGCCCGTAGGGATGCACAAAGATCAGATCTGGCAATTTCGAAATCGAGGCAATACCAGAAAACGTGCTTGATGTCCTGATAACCTGCACCACAGCCGCATTGATTGGTGTCTGAGAGCCCTATTCGATAGAAATGAGAGCCTTTCGAGTAGTGATTGGACATTAGACGACACATTACCTTGATAAAATCCCGGCTAATATCCAACCCTCTTAACCACGTTTTTTCGATAGCTGGGGGAGAATGGAATGTAACCATCTGCCCAAATCCCCTGCATCCCATTTTTATTACCAGCTGATCAAGGCCTGTTGACGGAAAATAGCAAAAAATTCTTTGAAGATGATTTGTCGATCATAAATATCGCCTGCCATAGCGCCCACCTTCGCAAGTGAGTCCGCTTTCTCATTACCCAGGATGGAGCAATGAAAAGGGACCCAAACCAAGGTGGTGGTGTAGGAATTGTTTGATAGGGCACTCAAAAGAGATCGTATTTCGCTAACGAAATACGGTGAGTGCTTTGCCGGCCTCATTGAACGAATAGCCTGCAGTGAGCTGAGACTATATGTAAAAATGAAAAATTGATCAAAGGGAAGACAGGCAATTCGCTCTAATGCATAGTGTATAGCCGCCAATTCTGCGACGTATACGCAGCAAGGATTTTGAAGTTTGAAGGAGGCGCTATGAATTTCGTTAAAAACACCATATCTAGTGGAATCATTTGTTTTTGACCCGTCGGTGTAAAACTTACTGTCACATCTGATATGGCCAAACTTACTTACTAAAATTGATGGAATGTACTCCGAACGGAGTGAATCTGGTATTCCACGAGCTTCTTGCTTCATGGTTAGATCAAAAACTACAATAGAACTAGAGAAGTCTTGGGAGTAATCGCGATTAGGAACATTCGAAGAAGGGCTCACCTCCAGAGTCATGTACCAATGGTACAGTGTCATGAATTTAGTTTGAGGATTTCGTTCGATTAGCTTTTCAAAATTTTCAATTACCAATGGATTTAGCACCTCACAGCGGTTGAGGAACCGGAACGAGAGCTCCACAAAACGATCTGATAAAGGAAGAACTCCTGCTAATACCTCCAAACTCATAGTATGAGTTGAGTTCATGCACCCTAACGCGATACGAAGACAACGGAACTGGATTCGCTGCAGCTTCAGAATATGAGTTTTCGCGGCGGATTGAAAACAGAAGCTACCGTACACGAGAACCGGCAGAATCGTTGTACGATACAGCTTTATCAGATCTTCTGGATGGGCTCCCCACCATATTCCGGCGATAGTACGCTTGAAGTTTATTCGCTGCTGGCATTTCTGATGCAGATACTTAATGTGCTTTCCCCAGGTGCATTTAGAATCGAACCAGAACCCTAGGTATTAATAAGACACACTCTGCGTTATTATTTTACCTATGAGTTGAAGCGGTGTCTGTGCTGGATCACGCTTCCTAGAAAAACAACAACAAACTTAGTTTTCTCCTGGGAGAATTCGATACCCAGCTTTACATCCCAGGTAGACAAATTGTCTAGGGTATCCTGCAACGGTCCCTACAGGTTGGTCGCCCCTGGTCCTACAATTGAAACAACGGCGTCATCCGCAAGCTGTCTTAGCATGCAATTTTCCATGAGGCAGCTATCGATGTGTCTGACATAAAAATTATAAATAAAAGGGCTTAAACAAGAGCCCTGGGGGAGACCCTTGTAGCTAATTCGTGAAGTTGTCGAAGACCCATAAGAAAAGCTCATATGTTTCTCAGACAACAAATTATACAAATAGTTGTTTAATAATGGAGAAAGGCCACATTCGTGGAGTTTGTCTGAAAGGACGTCTACACAAACTGAATCAAAAGCCCCCTTAATGTTCATGAAAACTGAACCCATTTGCTCATTTTGAGCATAGGCCAGCTGTTTTTCGGTTGAAAGCAGCGCAAGACAATCGCTCGATCCTTTTCCTCTGCGGAAACCAAATTGTGTATGAGATAGAAAGTCATTAGATTCAATTCATTTGTCGATTCGATGGAGTCTTCTCTAACAGCTTCCGTATACACGACAACATCGCAATTGGACGATAAGAGTTGTAATCCGATGCGGCTTCCCGGGTTTTTGTATAGCTATAACTATAACCTGCCTTCATTCATCCGGAACAATAATGCTTTCCAGGAACTGATTAAATAAGTTCAGCAAGCGCCTCTTAATGACGCCTGAGAGTTAAACTTGATTTTATCCATTCCTGGTGCAGAATTGTTGCATGAAAGAAGAGCAAGAGAGAATTCGAGTATCGAAAAGGGCGCATCCATTTCGTTACGATTGGTTTGAGTATCGCGAGCAATGCCTTGGCCCTGAACCGAATCTGGGCACATTTTCTTGGCAAACGCTTTGACCCACCGGGACGAGCTTTCCTTGTCTTCATTCACCGACAACGCATTTCGCATTCTTTTCCCGACGGTCCAAAGAGTTGTCATCGACGTCTCACGCGATAGCCCTTCGACGAAGAGACGCCAATATCCGCGTTTCTTGGCCTTGGCGAGGCTCTTAAACTTACGCTCAAGAGCAATGTACCGCTCATAGTTATCTCGCGAACCGCGTTTCCGATATGCTTTAAACGCGACGGATTATTCACGGTAGACCTTAGTACATTCGTCATCCCACCAAGGAGTGGGCAAACGTCGGCGAATTGTTGATCCTTGTACAGGTCTGCGCTGTGCGTCGATCGCACATTTGAGGATTAACCCGGATAAAAACCGATACTCTTCCAACGGAGGAAGGACTTCGACCGCTTGCTCGCCATCGATGATCGCTTCAGCGTATTTACCCCATTCGATGCACTTCGCGAGGTCGTACGCAATGTCGATCGAGCGAGAGTGAACCATTGGCGATAGAAATTTAGCTAGGCAGGTGGTCACTACCATGGGGATCTTGAATCACTTTCCACGTGCAATCCAATCATAATGAATTCGAACAGATTGAGAGGTCTAATTTGCTTCCAGGGTTTGGAGGTGGAGCCACGCGTGTTACTTCCCCAGTATTCAAAATAGTCAAGTTGAAGTAGTCCATGAGGTCTAGTATCAATGCAAAACGGTTGTCGTCGTACGGTGACCCCCAGGCTGTACAATGAAAATTAAAATCTCCTAAGATCAATCGTGGGTCTGGCATTCCGAGGCAAATAGTCGAAAGGTCCCTGCGGGATATTGCCGTATTCGGCGGCAGGTGTACGCTGGCTATACTAAAACGTTTGCCTTGTATATTCACTTGGCATGCAACTACTTCAGGGCCTGTCTTCGAGGGGGAGATCAATTCTATAAAAGGAGTGGAGCTTATTAATCCCCAACAGCACCCCTCCGTATAAGTCCCCTCGATCCTGCCAAATAATGTTATAATCGTGGAAAGAGACAACTTTATCAGTAGAGATCCATGTTTCACAGAGAGAAAATACGCCACAATGCGATTTGTGAACTAAAAACTTAAAAGCGTCCAAATTTTTTAGAATACTTCTATTCCATTGAAGTGCATCGATCATATCCCCGACCTCATTGGATAAATTATCCATCAAAAGATATGATCGAATCAAGAAGAGGCCATTTTGAAGACAGTTTCTTTCGAAGAGGTTTTTCAAATGAAGGATCATGTTGATGAGGTTTCTCGTTGTTAGTGAGACCTCGAAAATGGTGAAGATGAATTCCACAATCCCAGAAAGAGACATTTTTTCGGAGTCTTCGACTTGACACGGTCGAGATTCCAGATGTCTTGGTAGTTGGCGCTCTGGGCAAAAACTGGAACAACTGGGGTTTAGATGTTCCCGGAAGTGGCGGAAAGTCACCAGGCAGTGGTTTTAAACCTGGAGGAGACACTTTTTTTGTATTGCCACCACTTCTTGAATTGTTCAGAGGAAGGTGGGGAGCCTGTTCTACAGTCAGCGCGTTTTGAGATGCTTGCTGACGGTGCCGTTGACGTCTTGCTGTAGCGCGCTTTCTCTTCGCTCCCGTCTGAACAACAGAGTAATCCTCAGCATCCAAAGTCTGAGCCATGAAAATCAATGGGCAGGGAAGAAAAGATATTGTTGTCAGGTTGGGCTGATGAAACAGCGGCCGGTACGATCTTTTTAAGTATTTCTGCATAAGAGCGCTTCGATCGCTGCTGCAACGAGCGAATTTTATGTTTCTCCCGCTCTACATACTTCGAGCATGCAGAGAGATCATGTGGAGCTTCCCCACAGCATATACACTTGGGGTCCGTACTGCAGGGACCCTCCAAATGTTGCTCACCGCATTTGCCGCATCGTGCTTTGTTACAGCAGTAAGGTGCAGTATGACCAAACTGCTGGAACTTATCACAGTGAATGACCGTCGTGGCGAACAGGTAACCAAAGCTTCCCCAACACGAGGAAATTCGGGAGGGCAGCTCCAGAGAAGATCACACGAAACGAATTTGAAGGCCTGTTTTTGCCGTGATTCATTAGAGTAATGCGAAGCTTACTGCGACTGGGAGAGGTTATTTCCTGAATGCTCCGAAACGACTTTGCCAGATCTTTTTCAATTTGGAAGTTATTTAACGGTTTACTCTTGGGCTAAAAAAAAAACCAGAAAAGGACCTTTAAATCCAGTTGGATTAGCTTTCCGGCGGAGGAGCTCGGAGGGCGATGTACCAGAAGTTGCTTCAGTTGAATTTGGCTCCGAAGCTATTTCTGTCTCCATTAATGAAAAATGAGGAAAAGGTTGTAGAATAGGAGGAATATCATCATCCAAGCTATCGAAATCCTCCGAACCCCGGATCGGATTATTATCATCCATCGTGGGGAGTTAGATCGCCCACAATTGTGTTCAATTCAATGTAAGAAAAAAAAATAGAAAACAAAATATAATATAAATATGTAGGACACAATTAAGATTTTCGTAACTGATAGTTGGGTTGATTATTTATTTTATTTCAGCATTTATATTCACCTAAAACATGCTTAAAAAAATCCACATACACAGCTTCTATCACAAAGAAAAAAATACAAAGAAAAATGAGATTATATCCACTTAATCAATAATTTAAAAAAAAGATAAGGGGAACTCATAAACCAAAAAAAAAACCACGATCGTGGAGAAAAAAAAACCAAAAACGTAATTCGATTGCGGAGCTAACCAAAGAAGAAATTGCACATCCGAACGTTCGACAAGGAATGATGCAAAGTTGTTTGTCAAAGTCTGTGGAGTTTCGTAAAAATGTTTTTTGAGTATTTACATTTAAGCTGAGGCAGTTAGTTGAGTGGTTCTAAAAAAAATCGAAATTTCAATTTTTGATGCCAATTTGTGAAGAAAAATGCAAATCGCATGAGGTCAAAATACGATATTCGGTGGTTTTGGGACCCACGCTAACGGAAACTGGCGGGTCTAAAAATCTCTGTCGACCAGTGTAATTCGCGTGGGCGGCATCAGCTGCCGAAGCCATACCGGAGCCGAGCACCTTTCAGCGGAAAACGATGTTTGTGCCAAATAGACTACTAGAATGATCTCAAGTATCTTGCCGTCGGCCATTCACAAAGACGAGAAGTTTAATAAACTACTATGCTGTATTGGACATATCACATGATGGTGTCCTGCTGGTCAAATAAACCGAATTTATAAATTAATTTCTAGCAAATAACAAAAAAAAAAATGAAATTTAAACAACAATATGTGTTATGATGTGTATAAATTAGATGATACCATTATTACTATATACCAAACGCGGTCCTACGTAAACCTCACGGTTGTATCCCTGATATAACCCACCTTTATTTTTTTTTAATAAATCGCCCCCATTTGTTATTTAAATATTAAACAAGACGTTGCATGAATTCAGTTGAACGTTTACCAAAACGAAACCTGCTGGAACTTAATCCTGTTATCCAGCTTCCCAGTGATTGCTCGTCGACGTGCAGAGGTCGTGGCTTCCAATAAAACGAGTATCAAGTCAACACATTCCTACAGTTTCCTTATTTGACCTGCATTCGGGCGGGGCCGGCTCCGGTATTGCCTTAGTTAGGGATCATTTTACACATTGAAGATATATGTTAGGGTAGAGCATCATCTGTTTTTTTTTTCCTCTGTTCGGTACATAAACCACTGCGACCAGTAATTTGATCTATTATAGTATATCCCGTATCCTTTGTTTGGTGCATGTCGAGTTACTTCATTACTAATGATAAATGATGAAGTATTCGGTATTGTTACAGTAGTCATTGTTTATTTTGTTGGCAATGAATCGAGTTTTGGTGGCTGACTATGCATCAGCACCCTAGTCATAACCAATTAAAACTATTGAACAATAAATAGAAAATGAGAATTCACATAAATGAAGACTAACCATGTTTTTTTTATTCCAAGCTCATCATAGGTGGCTCAAACCGAGTATTGTCACTTTTCATCTCCTTCCAAAAGGAAGTTCACACTCACAGCACTAGAATCGAGCCCTTGATTGACAGAATAAATCCAATAGATGGGGTCGAAGAGCCCGCCTTCGTTCCGCGAAATGTTAACAATAGGGCGGAGGCAGTCCCATGCTCCCTATCCAAATCGTTTCACTTGGGTGCGCTGATGGTCCCTCCCTTTGCCCGTTTTATGTTTTTTTTAATATTAAGTTTATTTTATACACAAAAAAATAAGATATCATTATAGAAAACAATGCTAATTTATTCAAATTTCAAACTCGAATGATGTACATTGAATTACAAATTACACATTCCACAAATTAAATAACTTGACCATTTAAAAAGAGCGGCTGCAGTAAGTCAATACGACAACATAATATGCGTATGTACAAAATATATCTGACATCCAATGGATTGTTACTGACAAATAAATAAAAATTAGATATGTAATAATATCCTCCTAGTCCTGGAAAAGCTGAAACAGTATAGATTATTCCAAATATCAAAGATAAAATTTTAATAAAAGATATTATATTATACGATATTTCTTTATACTGTTCTAGTAACATTTCAAAGATAACAATTGGAGTGATCGAAGAGTCCGGTTTGTTGATTTCTGAAATAAATGGCTTATTTAATCATAATACCACTAAATAAAATATATAAATACAATCCTATACTGTCTATAAGCACATGCCAGCCTTTTATGAATTTTGTGAAATTTGTTTATGAATTTTATAATTTTATGAAAAATAAATTGAGACTTGGATGCCTGTCATGTTGCTCCAGGGTCTTGCATGGTTTTGGAATGCAAAGATAATTCCAAAGCGTGCTGAAATTATTAATAAAATGAGAATGGAAAATATACAATATGATTTAAAGGTACACGATCTTCAGTCGCACCCCCTCACTACGCTATTGTCAGATTGACAACATTGCCCAGGCTACGCCAACCAGCGTCTCCATGTTTCAGCTGGCAGTCTTTAGTGATCATATGACTCGTGGAGGCGTGAGGTAGGAACTTGTGAGGACCAGAGGTCGGTCGCACCCTCCTTCGAAGTTGTCAACTCACCATTTGAAGCCCGACCAAGATATGTTCCTTTGACTACAAAAACAAATATGTTCCCTATTTTGAATGAATTCGGACTAGGGTTTGATAGTAGATCTGATACCGTAACGCACTGCGAAAAGGTGTTCTACCAGCGTTACGGGTCAGCATCATCTGTTGGATCTCTGTGTAATAAGAGCTGATTTGGCTATAACGGAGGCGGTCAATCATCCACATGTTCATGCTCATAGCGAATTCGTTTTTGATTCAGTTCAAAGCTGGATTGGGTATCAAGATTGGGTCTGCTTGTTATGTGATACACTTCTGTGTGTTTGTCTTTATTTGCAACTCGTATCGGGTTCAGGTTTGCACTGGCAATTATTTCTGGTATCGCAGGTTATAACTGGTTCCAACCTAGGTTCAAAAACGAATGAGTATGATACTCATAGCACACATAAGTATTTAACTTTGCTGAATATCCCAAGGTAACTAGGCATTGCCAAGCGCCAAGCCGGAAAACATCAGAAATCTCTCAAATAAGCGCACGGTTCACATGAATAACTCGCAAAAATGTTTACGAAATCCTATGCGAAATTGGTGGACTTAGTTCTGATGTTCCATAGAGCAATAACTTGTATGACGTGAAAGTTTGTATATATAAACAAATCAGTGGGGTTGTGTATAACACACGACCGGTTGATGTAGACTGGGTTAAACCGTTTTATACATTATTTTGTTCAATATGTTAGATTAGTTCCTTTGGTTTCGTAGTAGAACATTGCAACGCAGGTGCTGTTCTAATGGGACGTTGGATCGGCAACCAGTGGTTGGCAACGCATTACCTCTGGCTGCCTCCAGTTTTGCCCGATAACAACAAGCTCGCTCGGCATCGGAACATGCTCTTTTCGGAGGATTTTCCGGCATGAAAACGATTAGGCATTGCACTAATTTTCTTTTTCACACTGTTTCTCAAAACTTATTTCTTCCTAGAAGTAAAACTTTATCCAACGCGAATCGTCAACACAACAGAACAACTGTTCATAACAGTACTAATTGGAATATACAGAGAATGTTAATTTGGAATATCTTGTTCGAAAATCTAACTGTTTTCCGTAATAGGGAATGCCAATTGGCAAGAACTTGGAACAGAATGTTGGATGAATTCCAATCAAACAAACTTTCTCGAAATTCAATAGGTCGTCCTGAAAAGTACAGATTTAAAATGGTCCACATTTGAATTACCGTGGCGGTACCTTATTGTGCGCAGCTCCAAATTCTGCGCACTTGTTCATTAGAATAATGTTTCAAAATTATGTACAATTATAAATGTCCTGACTATTGGCGGAAACCAACTACAACTTTATTAACTTCGTAATGACCACAAACTCATTCAGAAAATTACAGCATTTGTGGAAAAAATAAATAAATGCTTAACCACCAGCACTGAAATCGTCAACAAAGTAGTCTCCGTTAGCAGCCGCGCTAAGACACGCATGAGTGAAAAATTGATTATTTGTGTACAAAAAGAAGTGATTTTTTATTTTTTTCTGTGCCAAGTGCTAGATGTGAGTATTTTCCAAATAATGTTGGCAGATTTCCATACATCTCAAGAGATTTCTGCATTAAAAGATGAAATTTTCTTTGCGCAGAATATGGAACTTATTTTGACCGTGTGTTCTGCACATATGCTAACAAAATGAGTCCCAGAGGGAAAAACAAGCTCTAAACTCCTCAGCAAGCCGAATCGGCTATTTCGATGGTGAAAAGAGGTTGTTCTATTTGAAAGGCATCCAAAACACAAAATGTTCCAAAGTGTGTTGGAAAGCTCACTGAGAGCTGCGCTGGCTCGCGGTTTTGTTTGTCGTGGTCAAGGAAAACCAACCCAACCGTTCTAAACAAGGGAGAGGAGAATCGTATTGTGCAGTGGATAATTGATTCAGCAAAGGTCGGCTTGCCGGTAGATACCCAATGTTTAAAATAATAGAGGTGGGTTATATCAGGGATATAACCGCGATGTTCACGTAGGACCGCGTTGGTGTATAGTAATAATAGTATCATCTTATTTATACATATCATAACACATATGGTTGGTTAATGTCAAAATGTTTTTATTATTTTGCTTGACCCGTCCCTTTCTTATGAAATTTTCAATAAACCGAGCCATTGCTCTTTCGGTGCAGTTTAATGAAAAAAAAACTAAGTCAGTACGGGCTTAATAAAAAATCTCTGTCGAATTTACCACTCGACTGAATGATTCAAACAATCCAAAATGTACTTTTTTTGATAATATGCAAAAGTTGTTCAGGATAAATCACGAACATATCACTTAAACGCAAACTCTTTTAATGCAAAATTAAATTGACCGTGAAAAGGACGATGGTTATGAAACGTCTAAGAAATTAAAATATATTTTCGGCCTATTTGGCCAGCAGGACACCATAATGTGCTGTATTCAATCCGGATAGTAGTTTATTAAACTGCTCGTCGCTATGAATGGTCGACGGCAAGATAGTTGGGATGATTCTATTAATCTAACTATCACAAACATCGTTTTGCGCTGGGAGGTGCCCGGCTCCGGTAAGGTTTCGGAAGTAGATGCCGCCCACGCGGATTGTCGATTTTTACTGCCCATTGCCATGGAAATAGGTCGAACGGGGAAACTTGCAAAACTTGCAGTGCTTACTTCTGATTTGAAGATGAGGAAGCGCAGGCGATAATTTGCGAGCCAGACACGCAATCGCAAGAAAACGGATGAGATAAAGAAAAACCGAGAAAAATTCTTCGCAACGAGAAAGCAAAAACCGTACGTGCAGCTCAAGTGAACTTGAATATCCCAATGAAATCATTTAGGGTCAAATGGTGTGCTTGATAATGGTGTTGATAGCATTGCCTACAAATAAGAGAGGCACGAGAATGCAGTACGAAGCAAATTTCATAAGAGGGGACGGGCTTCAGTTATAAAACCAGACACCGGCAACAAAGAAATATAATTTTGCAGCTGAGGGGTGCGGCTATTTCTGTATTAACATGGAATGAAAAGAAATGAAATAAAATAAAGAAGACAATTGGAACCATTTGTTACTCGTTTTTGAGGACCCGAAAAGGGAAAACCATATTTTCATCCCGTTATATGCAGATTTGTATGGGTAAAAAATTGAACTACTCATACTAATATCACTTAATTCAAATTTTAATCCAAAACATTTGTAAGTTTTTCTAATCAAATGGTATATAAATGAAGTCATTCCGATCAGTCAAACGAGAGTTATTAGCGTTCAAAAACCTTTCACTTTTGCGTAACGCTCTCATGTTTCAAAATTTTGAAATGACACCCCGTATAGAAAAGAGAAACGTAGTCCTACGTTAAAAATCCGTGGCACATTATCTTGGTATCACTCGCAAGTCCAATAATCCTTTCGGCGAGAGAGCTCCTGGACGGATGTGGTTAAAACTAAGCAGATGCTAAGTTGGCAGGAGTGAAACTGAAAAGATGATGAGTTTCAAGAATAAAACTCATACAATATTCCAAAGAAAATAAAATAGCATAGGTAACACGAAGTTTTTTTTATGCGCGGAATTAGGAACTCATTACGCAGAATATGGAACATTTAAAAAAATGATGCGCAGAATTAGGAGCAATATAACATATCCCAAAAACGCCTTTCTTCGTGTGTTCATTTTATATTTTATAAACGTTTATATTTTTTATTCATACTTACTCATTTGAACTACACATTTGCCAAAAAACAATATCAACAAAAGCTTATTAGATTTTTGTTATGCTATGTTTGCGTCGAAAATATCTTAAGTACGCAGAATATGGTACCTTCACGGTTAAACTTTATCGGTCTTTGAAAGAGGCAGATTATTCCATCCGGATTCCATCCATTTCAACAGGATAACACACAAGCACCTGATTTCGCTCCTCGTGGTTACGCCCACCGGCTGGCTGCAAATACACCACTGGCTTGGGCAACCGACTTCCCAGCACTGCATATTCAATGGCTGCCTAACAACACTGAAAACATATTTCACTTAGCTACTGCTGGAAGCACAAGTAGATATTTTCCAATTCTAAAATAAGTTATATTACATGAACATAACATAGAAAAAAAATTCTACTTAACTAATCATTTACATTTCACCAGAAATCTGTGATAGTAGAGTACATTTAGTAAATTTAGCCCGTAAAACAAAATTATAAGACATCACCTTTTATTTTTGTTATTTTCAATAGTTTAAAATTGTTAACGGATAATCGACAGTAGAATTGATACGCGGGAAAATTTCCATGTAACTTCCATTCCATATTTCCATTCGATTCATTTAAACGTCTTGAAAATCTATCGAGCATTCATTAAGTTATAATCGTTTAATTTATAGCGATATTTCGTGACGGTCGCTATTTTCAGATTTTCATTTGAAATTCTACCCTTGCCGTAAGACGTAGTCTACGTCAAAAAAGATAATTGGTTTTATTTACGCACAGCACACCAGGGTAATTTTTTTAAATATCCTCATGAAACAAGTTATTTAACGTAGTTGTGAATATTCTCGTACCTTTCATTCATTCATGTGAAAGTTAAATCTTATTCGATATCTTGTATAATTAAATTTAACCATTGGAATCTAAATTCTATTTATTTTTACTATCTTTTTTATTTCAGGTCGAAGCACAGACACTTTTTCTGTTGATATTCATCATCTGCGATTGGATGTGTTTAAATTTTTTCTACCTGATCAAGAACAAAGGATCGTGGCTTGAAATCGGTTCATCAATATCTCATTTTGTGATCATGGAGTGCACAACGATTGTGTTGATTGTTTTATATGGATGTGCAAAAGTTATGACGGAGCTGTCAGTTTTAAGTGGCAGATTTGAGTACCGTGGTAAAATTCGTTATATTTTACCATATGATAAAACTAACAAAGACTGAAAATTGGATGCGTGGCCTATGGATACCTTGGATATTAAGCGACAGACGTAATGTACGGTGTTTAGATTTTAATGGGCTACGATTAATCAGGTTTCCGCATTTTTTTTAAAGATTTATATGAAACGATACATAATTAAACGGGATATCAGCAAACAACCACTATATATCTTTTATGAATTGATACAGTATGTTTCTATTTTTGGGAACACAAGATTTTTCATTTTACTATTCCAAAAAATAAAAAATAAACGCCTGAACAAGTCGAAAGTTCCGTTGTAGTGCGGAAAATCCACGAAAACTTTAACGTTAATGTTAGGTAATGTTTGTTATCGCAGGAAATACGCAAATTATAGACAACGGACAAACAGGAATTTACGGTATTCTTATGAACAAATCAATCAGTGCACAGAATTGACAGTACTTGCTTGTCGAGCTGGACATGATAACTGGTCACAGTCAACACGAAAAGTTTTTGCTAATTAACCCGGCAATGTTGCTCGAGAATTATACCATCCGAAAGTAATCTTCAAAATTCTGGATATCTGAAAAGAAAATTCTTATAAATTTGAAATTTGATGAATTTAGTATCTAATAAAAAACAACATTTGTACAACGTTTTTGTATATTTTTATGTACACCGAAAGTGCCATTAAACATATGTATGTCCCTCGAGTGGTTTACCGTGAAAAAAATAAGACATGCTCTCAAGCAGCGAGTTCACGATCAATTTGAATACGTTCTGCCTCCAATGATAGAGTGTTAAGAAAATGTAGAAAATCGGATTGTAGGAAACTACTCCATTTAAAATGTTCGGTTCTAAAAAATATATATTGTTTTGTGTTATTTGGATGACTTGCAGTCGTCACCAACTCTTGAAGGTGTCCGAGTGCTCGGCAATTTTTCCCGGGTTTCATCGTTTGTCTCTGAAAAGTAATATTGTTCCATCTCCCGTCGGAAGCGTCAATTGCAAACGGACGAAACCCACGAACACACCAACACGAACGACGCAAACCAATCACCTCTACTACCACCCATATGCCTGCCCACCAATCAGCAACCCACACATCACAGCGCACGAGACGTTTCATCTACTTATGCGGCACGTACTAGCGTGCGCACAATCACGCGACGACTGACCAACGCGTATAATGCCCCGTTAAGCAGTAGCAGCAGTAAGGAAATTTGTAGCAGCAGAAGGAAATTTGTAGCGAAACTAAACTGTTGTTTGGTGTAGGCTGCTGTTTTCATCATTCCCATTTGCTCAACACGCAGTACTCAACACTCAGTGCTCAACACTCAGTGCTCAACACTCAGTGCTCAACACTCAGTGCTCAACACTCAGTGCTCAACACTCAGTGCTCAATACTCAGTGCTCAACACTCAGTGCTCAACACTCAGTGCTCAATGTTGTAGATTCGTCCTCGATGATGATGTAGCGGCAAGGGAGAAGGTTTATTTCCGACGGACTTTAACTAAACTGACTATCCGGCCGTCCACAGATGCAGGGATCAGCCACTGGTTATTGGCAAGGGAAAACCTTAGGGGTTATAGAATTGACCTTACCCAAGGTTTCAAGATCAACTGTTTAACTCATAATTATCGTTGGGTTTTTATACCCAAAAGTCTCCAAATAATTGAAGTCTACATTTCGTTTAAAAAGATAGCTTATCCTTTTTAGTCTATGGATAAAGTGAGAAAGCTGAAGTAAATATATATATTTCAGAAATCAGTGCTGATCGGGCAAATCCACCTTCTATGCATTGCTTCAATTAAAATCGAGGCAGTTTTTTTTGTTTTGTTTAATTTTTTTAACGTTGGCTCTTGTGGCCAACAGGGATGTTGCATCGAAAACGCGGTTTCACTGGTATTGCAAACCGTAGCTGAATATTTAAGTTATTGGATTATGCTAAGACTTCAACACTCAGTGCTCAACACTCAATTCTCAACAATTAGTCATCAACACGCAGAGCCCAGTGCCCAATGCTCAACACCCAGTGATCAACACTCAGTGCTCAATACGCAGTGCTCAACACTTAGTGCTCAACACTCAGTGCTCAACACTTAGTGCTCAACACTTAGTGCTCAACACTCAGTGCTCAACACTCAATGCTCAACACTCAGTGCTCAACACTCAGTGCTCAACACGCAGTGCTCAACACTCAATGCTCAACACTCAATGCTCAACACTCATTGCCCAGTGCACAGCGCCCAATGCTCAACACTCAGTGCTCAAAACTCCGTGTTCAAAACTCCGTGCTCAACACTCAGTGCTCAACACGCAGTGCTCAACACGCAGTGCTTAACACTACGTGTTCAACACTCCGTGATCAACACTCAGTTTTGAACACTCAGTGCACACCATTCAGTGCTCAACAGTCAGTGCTCAACACTCAGTGCTCAACACTCAGTGCTCAACACGCAGTGCTCAACACTCAATGCTCAACACTCATTGCCCAGTGCACAGCGCCCAATGCTCAACACTCAGTGCTCAAAACTCCGTGTTCAAAACTCCGTGCTCAACACTCAGTGCTCAACACGCAGTGCTTAACACTACGTGTTCAACACTCCGTGATCAACACTCAGTTTTGAACACTCAGTGCACACCATTCAGTGCTCAACAGTCAGTGCTCAACACTCAGTGCTAAACACTCAGTGCTCAACACTTATGGTGGTTTGACATGGGAACTGTCAACACGCAACGCGCCGTATCAATTGTGGGCCAGCCATTAGTGCTAAACACTCAGAGCTAAACAATCAGTTCTCAACGCTCAGTGCTCAGTGCACAACACTCAGTGCTCAACACTCAGTGCTCAACCCTCAATGCCAGTGCTGAGCTCCATCACGGAACTGACAGCGTTAGAATTGACAAATGAGATTCTTGCAAATAACAATCAAAGCAACAGAAGAGCCTCTCTCTATCTCGAACTTCTCATCAACACGAAATAACAACCGAGAGATATTTTTCTCTCGCGATTCTCACCCATTTTTTATATCTTGTACAAGTGTTATGTGTTACGATCATATCGCCAAGAATAAATAAACCGGCATGGAAATTGACCATCATTTTACTTCTCTAGTACACAGACGGTCATGATGGTCATCGCTAGTACTGATGTTTCCACCGTCAAACCGGCAGACATCACCCCATCAGTGGCAATGTGTCCACAGCTTGAGCTTCACGATTTAGTTAATTGAATGTTCAGTTCTTATGTTAAACTTTTTTGAATATCAATACTGTAATGATAATAATGTGTTTTAACCTCCTTAAGATATTAGGGTCAAATCTGACCCATGGCGCAAATTCAATGTACACGATCTTTTTTATTTTTAATCCAATCCGGCTGAAATTTTCTGACTTTTAATATTTTAGGGAATTCTTCATTTTGCATAAACATATTTTTTTAAATCAGTTTAACCCTTATGTGTTCGACAAAAAAACACACCTTTAAGTGATCGACAGGGTACCCGGGTACCCCACCATATTCAAATGGTAGCTCTGGCTCATTTGCCTCAGGGACATTATCAGCAATGACCATTTGAATTCATCTGGTTCCTGTAAATCCGGATTTCCGAGGCTGTGGTCCGCTACGGAGACACTATTTGGAAACATCTATTGAATTTCCGGGAATGGATGTCAAAATCTTTGGAATAATTCTAAGAAACTAGTTCTATTCCATTGTGGGCCATATGCCAACTTGTTTCTGCAACGGCCATTCTGTTACAGGTTCCCGTGGGGCCTAGAGTGGCCATGAACATTTTTAGTAGAAAACCCTGGCAGTATGGGTATCAAAATTTACGAAATTTTGCCAGTAGGATATTTCTTAACGTTAAGTGGCCATTTTATGATTTGTCTTCGGACCTGTCTTTCCGTAACAGGATGTCATTTGGCCTCAACTGGCCATTTTCATGTTTAAAAGGAAACCCTGGTAATATGGGTATTAAAATTCATGAAATTTCTCAAGAAGTTACTTCCCAAGGTTTTGTGGCTACCTGATAATTTTTCCTCGGACCTGCCTTTCCGGAACAGGTCGAGTGGTCATGAACATTTTCAGTAAAAACCCCTGGCAATATGAGTATCAAAAGTCATGAACTTGATCGCTGGTTGTGCGATAACTGTCATGTAAATGTTTATCAATAAAAAGCCTAGCACATAACCTGAAACTTTTTGTTTGTTTTTCTCTGCACTTGCTTCTTATACTGGCTGCCCATATTAACTTTTACACACATTTTTCAAGAAAGGGTATCTAGACAACAATGTCTGTTCTTTGTGGCAACTCTGTAGAGCTTAATTTGATAAAAATAAACTGCAGCGCCATATCTGTGGCAAAATCTGATAACATGAAAATGACAAAAGACGACATATGATGTATGATGTATGATGTATAATATGTACTACCACCCATTGTAGCACGGAAACTAAGTCCGACAGCAATGGGCTCTCCCCTCTGTTAGACTTGATCAAGCTTTAATAACCACCTATTATCCTAATACTGAACAATTGGTCAAAAGAGCAAGCTATCTAACATGAGGATGCCCCAATGGACGGGGAGAAGAGCCCGCCCTCTATTCACAAAGTGTTAGCAATGGAGAGTTGGCATTCCCACTCTTCCCATCCAGAGTGCTTCAATCGGGTGCCCTGATGGTCCCTCCCATTCCCATGAAATATATATATAATAGTGTATATATTTATGTAAATGGAAAATACTACAAGCATTCGTATCTGTGACGTAATCAATCAATACTTCCACACACATACACTTATATTGTATAACACATTACACCTACCCACAACAACACATTGATCATGATTAATAAAGACCACGCTACATGGTGTCAGAAGTGGGTCAGTTTTCTCGCCACGATTTAAACACGAAAAAACAAGTGAAAAGTCGCGGAAAGTTCGGAAAAATACTGGAAAACGCTTGTGAAAGTGTCCGGCCGTGGTATCGAAATAAAATTTCGGCGCTAGAAAGTAAAATTTGCCGACAATGCCCGACCCAGTGGAGCCGCCAGCGGCAGCTGTACAGCAGCCAGTGCAAAATTTTTTTGCTCACCCGCCAGAACGCATAAACATCCAAAGTCAGACGGATAAAGCGCGTATCTGGAAGGATTGGATCCAACAGTATTCGTGGTTCGAGCAAGCATCCGGAATCAAAGATCTGCCAGCTCAGCGCCAAGTAGGAATACTGATGAATAGTCTTGGTCCGGATGTCATCGGGACGTTCAAAGGATTGCAGTTGACGGAAGCTGAACAACAGGATCCGGAGGCGATCAAGAAAGCTTTTAGCGATGCGTACAGTCCGACAGCTAATCCGACATACAGTACGTACGTCTTCCTGAAAACGGATCAGCTGCCGGGTGAAAGTTTTGACAACTTCCTGATTAAGCTGCGAGCAGCAATCCGTGATTGTGATTTCGGAACAGAACACGAAGGCATGAACATCAATGATCGATTGCTGAAGGATAAAATCGTACTCGGAATTTCCAGCCAGAAAGTTCGGGAAAAGTTGCTGAGTGACCCGAAGCTGACGTTGGAGAAGGCGATCCAGATTTGCAAGGCGAGTGAGAAAACTACGGAAACTCTAATGGAGATGGATGCGGAAAGTCGGAGCTGCAACGCTGTCAGATCTGACGACGGCAATCCGTTTCTGTGTAAACGTTGCGGATCAAGACATGTCAAGAAAAGCTGTCCAGCGTTCGGAAAACAGTGTTTGATGTGTCAAGGAACCGGCCACTTTGCGAAGTGTTGCTTCAAGAAGAAGAAGAAGGAGGCGGACGCAGAGGTGAACGTGAAGAATGAAAATAGGAAGGCCAAGAAAGCAGCTGCAGTGATGAAATGTGAAGAGGAGGATTCATCGGACGCAGAAGTTGACCTGCACCTACATGCAGTAGGAGCCGATGACGATGACGACGACGGTGACTGGTTCGAGGAGGCAACGATCGCTAACATGAAGATGAAGTTCAAGCTGGATTGTGGGGCACAGTGCAACGTTCGTCAACCCACCGAAGTCAACAATCGTGTGCTTTTGCAGAATCCGCTGACGAAAATCTGGGAATCTGGACGTATTATAGCAGACGCAGATACACCGAGGTCGGTCTTTGTCGAAACCGATCAAGGAGACGTCTATCGCAGAAACATGAAGCATGTAAGGAAGTCTACTACTCTCATCCCAGCGCAGCCTGAGGCGGTCTGCGACGTTCCAAAGTCCCCGAAGTCGCATCAGAATTCAGTTGGCCCGGAGGAACAGCAACAGCAGCATCCAGTCGGTGCGGAAAACCTGGGACCTAGCGGTCAGATCAACGAAGAGAGAGGACAGCAAACTTTCACCAGATCAGGCAGATTGGTGAAGCCTATTCAACGTTTGAACTTATAATTTTTGTTATTTTTTTGAAAAAAGGGAGATGTGACGTAATCAATCAATACTTCCACACACATACACTTATATTGTATAACACATTACACCTACCCACAACAACACATTGATCATGATTAATAAAGACCACGCTACAGTATCTATAATATATGATCTTCATGCGGTTGATCCTGAAAAGCAAGAAATGTTGTAACATGTTAACGTGTAGAGTTCTGTGGTTCCGCGCATAAGCACGTTTTTGTTCGTTTTCAGCGATAGCAGCAATTCAACAAAATCTTGATTTGAGGTATCCTGAAAAAGTTTGTTAAATCTATTGAAATTTTACAAGACTAACATTTATAAATTTTAATTTATTGTTGGATGGAAATAATACGATGTTGTAAAGAAATACTACATAATGTACATATAACAATTAAATGCCGCTATTTGCCTCTTCCGCTGCGATCTTACATGATTGAAACTTTAAAATAGCGAAAATTCCAACGTGATATAATGAAACCTGGCAGCCTAGCAAAATAGCAAAGAAAATTTAATCAAATAATAATGCGAAATCAATTGCATATGAGTATGATTACTGCCCAAAAACGGAAACTCAATAAATCTAAAACAAAATAAATGACAGGAAATTCTTCGATAACTCTTTTTTCCTACTGGGCCCATAAATCATTCAGTATGTCTGTAAAATAGAAAATGTAGGATGGTAAACAATGTTAATTTTTGAATGAATTATTTTGGATGAAGATTTTTTTTTTTGTTCACAGTGCTGCAGGAATCAGATCAGCTCAGAATTGGTAAAAAGTCCATTTGCAAACCGGAAAGGAAAAATACACTCTTCAATAAGGAGTGTATCGAAAATAAGCTATCCACAAACTTTCTTTCAAATTATGTTGAAAACCGATATTGTATTCATACAAAAAATTGATCCTTTATTGTACGAGGTTAACTTGAACATAATGAAGACCGGATGAAATTTAAGTTATTCCTTCACGAATTTTCGAACTTTGGATTGAATGCTCTTCATCAAGTTCCGGACAAGTGTTGCATCGCATTTTTTGGACGCTTGAGCCCAAATTTTTTTGAACTCCTGCATGTTCCCAGCTGCCTTACCAGTCTTCTTGAAGACCGTCTTCACGATTGCCCAGTAACGTTCGATGGGTCGAAGCTGAGGGCAATTTGGTGGATTGATATTTTTCTCAACGAAATCTATACCCTTCTCCGCAAGCCAATTGAGAGTGGTTTTGGCATAGTGTGCCGACGCTAAATCCGGCCAAAACTGTGGAGGTGTACTATGCTTCTTATATAAAGGCAACAATCTCTTCTGGAGACACTCAGATCGATAGATTTCCGAATTTATAGTTCCGGTAGTGTAAAAAATGGTTGACTTCAAACCACAGGAACATATTGCTTGCCATACCAGTACCTTTCGACAGAATTTCTCCACTTGAATCGACTTGTCCGCATCACTCACATCCTCCCCAACAACGGCAGTAAAGTATTGTGGACCTGGAAGGGTTTTTGAGTCCTCCTTTACATAGGTCTCATCGTCCATGAAAACGCATGCATCCGGACGCTGCAAAAGACGCGCATACAATTTCCGGGCCCTTGTTGCTGCTCGCTTCTTCTGTTCTGCACTTTGTTTCGAGATTTTCTGCTTCTTGTAGGTCTTCAGGTGGTTTCGCCTCTTGATACGCTGGATCATTCCGACACTCGTTCCGGCTTTTTTGGCCAAATCACGTATTGACATTGATTTGTTCTTCATGATTACCACTTTCTGCTCCAGTTTCGGGTTGGAAGAACCGGGTTTTCTGCCTCTTCCTGGTAGCTCATCCAAAGAATAGTGTTCCCCAAACTTATTAATGATGGTTTTAACACTCGCATGATGAATTCCAAACCGCTTCGCCAATTTTCGCATAGTATACACTCCTTAAGTACAAAAGCCTACCGCAGATTCCGTAATTGTGAAAAGCCTACCACAGACGTAATTTTCGGCGTTATATACTGGACATATAAGGAATGCTAGATGTCATAAATTGAAGGTATGTTTCGTGTTTAAGCCAGATACCACTCAAATCAAGTTTGTTGTATGAAAATGTGAAGGTCATGATATGATGAAAATAATACGATGTTGTAAAGAAATACTACATAATGTACATATCATAATTAAATGCCGCTATTTGCCTTTTCCGCTGCGATGTTGGATGATTGGAACTCTAAAATAGCGGAAATTCCAACGTGATATAATGAAATAAAGTTGATCACATGGCATCCTAGCAAAATAGCAAAGAAAATTTAGGCAAATAAATTTCATATGAGTGTGATTACTGCTCAAAAACGGAAACTCAATAAATACAAAACAAACAAAAAATTAATAATGAATGACAGGAAATTCTTCGATAACTCTTTTTTCCTACTGAGCCCATAAATGATTCATTATGTCTGTAAAATAGAAAATGTAGGATCATAAACAATGTTAGTTTTTGAAGTAACTATTTTGGACGAAGAATTTTTTTTTTTTTTTTTTGTAGAATTTGTCGTATATCATCAACCCGGGAACATCTTGATACTTCTAGTACATAGTCACTGAAACTCAAAAAATTGGTCCGGTGGTACTATCAAACGTGTCAAACCGAAAAAAAATCTAGCGTATCTTCTAAAAAGGTCGGAATGCAGATATTGTGTGCGATAAAAATGTTAATGCAAATTTTGTTTCATTTTACGCTTGCAGTGAACATGGAACCAGTGGAAACATAAAAGTGTGTTGTACATAAAATACATCACGCACTGAAGGGAGGGAGAGGTATTAAATGTGACAATCGGTACAAATTTGGAATTGCTTCACATAAAACGTGTTTCATAGGGGAAGAGGGAGCCGATTAGCGTTTCCTAAGGAGAGCGGTCAATAATCAATTGCGCAAGAGTTTCAAGGGATCGTTCAAATCAGTGTTGTTGATTCATGAGCGATTTCACGATTTACAGTCGAGAGTTTTCTACTTGCGAGAGAAGAGCAAAAAATAATACCACTGTTCATCAGTCCGCATCGAGCTCTCATGCCGTGCGGTTCTATTTTCTTTTGCTGAAGGAAGTATTTTTGCTACCTAAAGCTATAACAAAATCAAACAGCACTTTTCAGTGCTTAACATTACCTGCACAATTTTTATTTTTTTACCCTTATTCCTTTTCGATCCTTGTCTGGACCCTACGCGAGGTAATCCGACTTGGATATCGATTTGGAAAATTCCTCTTTGACCCTTCGGATTCTTGTAGAATCTGCTTGGAAGTTGATTAGGAGAAAACGTATAAATTCTAATCATTTTGGAGAAAATGGCGCCTAAACGCAAAAGAAAGGGACAATCTCAGGATTCCCCTTCTAACAATATTGATTTGAGCAATCAATTCGATATTCTGACTGATGATGAGAATGATCCATCAGTCAGGCAAAAATCTTCGAAGCATTCCCGAATTAATGCAGGGAAAGAAAAGGTTCCACCTATTGTGGTAACAACATCTGATTTTCATGGGCTCCGTAAGGAACTCACGAATTTCATAAAAGATTCGAAATTTTCCTTTCAAATTGGTCGTCGGGGTGAATGCCGTGTATTGGCTGAAACCTTGATCGGATTTAAACTTCTCGTGGAGTATCTTGCTCAAAGAGGCATCAAATTCTTTACACATGACACCAAAACTGAACGTCTGTTCAAGGTGGTCTTAAAAGGTCTAGCCAGTGGTGAATCCCTGGATGAGATCAAACAAGACATTATCAAATTGCTTGGAGTTACACCAGTTCAAGTGATAAAGATGAAAAAGAAATCCCAACCTGGCGATTCTCGCAATGGGATTTCTAACGATTTTTATTTAGTTCATTTTAAATCAAATGAACTGAATAACCTCAAGGCATTGGAAAAAGCCAGCCTTATGCTCCATGTCAGAGTGAAGTGGGAACACTTCAGGAAGACTGGAGGAAATTCTCAACACCTCACCCAGTGCCGTAAATGCCAGGGATGGAGTCACGGGACGAAAAATTGTCACATGGATGCCAAATGCATGCATTGTGGCGATTCCTCTCACGCCAAGGACAACTGTCCTGTGAAGGATCCCAAAAATTTTAAATGTGCGAATTGTGGTGGAAACCACAAATCCAATTTTTGGGAATGCAAGACTCGCAAAGCGATCTTGAATTCTCGTGCTAAGCATCAGGTAGGGACCGCTTCACGTTCCCGACCAGGTAATTATTCCTCGGCTGTTAACAACGGTCATCGAGGAGGAAATCCAACATTCGTACCGGAAGGTACGATCAATGCCCAACCGTCAAATCTTCCACTGCTATCTGCTGTTAACAATGGTCAGCGAAGTACAAATGTACCCGTAAGTACAAACAGAGCACAAGTTTTCAATGCTCAATTCTTACCTGCTGGTAGCAATGTACAGCTAGGTAATGGAGCTTCCTACGCTGCCGTTACAGCCGGTAGAAACCAAAATTCTACCAGAAATGTTGAAGATTTTGACTTAGGTAGCATAACCGCTCCAAAAATGGATTTTTTACAGAAATCATTAATCGATATGATTAATGGAATGTTAAATACAAACTCTATGTTTGATGCAATTCAAACTGGTATAAAATTTGCAAACAATATTGTCATGACCCTGAAATTCAGCAATGGGTATTAAGACACTGAATATTTTCAATTGGAATGCTCGATCTCTTAAAAATAATGAAGACGAGCTGTTTAACTTTTTACGAGTTCATAACGTGCATATTGCCGTTGTAACTGAAACTTTTCTTAAACCAGGTGATAAAATAAAAAGGGATCCTAATTATTTCGTACACCGCAATGATCGTCTTGAAAGTCCAGGTGGTGGCGTTGCCATAATTGTTCATAGGCGTATCAAACATCAAATTCTTTCTTCATTTGATACCAAAGTTTTTGAAACTTTGGGGGTTTCTGTTGAAACAAAATTTGGTCAACTTACACTATTAGCTGCCTATTTACCATTCCAATGCGTAGGTCAGCAAAAGAATCTTCTCAAGGGTGACCTACAGAAGCTCACCCGTAATAGGTCAAAATTCTTCATTATTGGTGATTTTAATGCAAAACACCGATCGTGGAATAATGCTCAAAGTAACCATTGGCAAATAAATTGGAAGGTAATATAGTATTTGATAATTGTTCTGCGGGTTATTACACTATCCAATACCCAAACAGCCCAACTTGCTTTTCTTCTGCCAGAAATCCCTCAACTATTGATTTGGTCTTAACTGATTCATGTCAACTTTGTAGCCAATTGGTTACCCATGCAGACTTCGGGTCGGATCACCTTCCAGTAACTTTTGAAATATCTCAAGAAATAATTTCTAATCCCAACAGTTCTACTTTCAATTATCATAGAGCTGATTGGAACCAATATCAAACATTCATGGAATATAACTTTGATCCTAATATTCCTTTGGAAACTAAAAATGATATCGATAATGCTCTTGACTCTTTGACTACTTCCATAGTTGAAGCAAGAGCTGTCTCAGTTCCAAAATGCGAGGTAAAGTTCAATACAATTATAATAGACGACGATCTTCAGCTTTTGATCCGTCTGAAAAATATCCGTAGAAGACAATATCAAAGAACACGCGATCCCGCCATGAAAGTTATCTGGCGAGATTTGCAAAAACAAATTAAAAAACGTCTCTCTGCCCTGAGGAACAAACAATTCGAAAATAATGTTTCAAAATTAGAGCCGAGTTCCAAACCTTTTTGGAAACTCTCCAAAATTTTAAAGAAACCTTAAAAGCCTATTCCAGCGCTCAAAGAAGGTGATAAAATATTGCTAACAAATGTGGAAAAAGCTCAAAAACTTGCTGAGCAGTTTGAGAGTTCCCATAATTTCAGTTTGGGTCTTACTAGTCCTATTGAGAATCAGGTTTCTCTTGATTATCTGAATATTTCCTCAAGGGAAAATATTTTTGATGAATCCTGAGGTACTGATTTGGATGAAGTAAAAACTATAACTAAAAAGTTAAAAAATATGAAGGCTCCAGGTGATGATGGAATTTTCTGTATACTCATCAAAAAACTCCCAGCGAGTACCTTGTCTTTCATGGTAAAATTATTTAATAAATGTTTTCATTTGTCATACTTTCCTGGCAAATGGAAAAATGCCAAAGTTGTTCCAATTTTAAAGCCCGAGAAAGATCCAGCTGAAGCTTCTAGCTACATACCAATAAGTTTACTTCCTTCAATCAGTAAACTTTTTGAAAAGCTAATTTTGAATAGAATGATGCTTCACATCAATACAAACTCAATTTTTGCAGATGAGCAATTTGGATTTCGCCATGGCCATTCAACTACTCATCAACTTTTGAGAGTTACTAATTTAATTCGTTCAAACAAATCTGAAGGCTGCTCAACTGGAGTTGCTCTTCTAGACATAGAAAAAGCATTCGACAGTGTTTGGCATGAAGGTTTGATTACTAAATTGAAAAACTTTAATTTTCCGCTCTATAATATAAAATAAATTCAAAATTATTTAACTGACAGAACTCTGCAGGTAAATTATCAGAATTCCAAATCTGATCGACTACCTGTTAGAGCTGGAGTTCCTCAGGGTAGCATTCTTGGGCCGATACTATATAACATTTTTACTTCCGACCTCCCTGATTTGCCTCAGGGTTGTCAGAAATCCTTGTTTGCTGATGACACAGGCATCTCCGCTAAAGGAAGAAGTCTTCGTGTCATTTGCAGGAGACTGCACAAAAGTTTGGACATTTTCTCTTCTTATTTACAGAAATGGAAGATTTCTCCCAACGCTTCCAAAACTCAACTAATAATATTCCCACATAAACCTAGAGCTTCTTTTTTAAAACCTAGTAGTAGTCACATCGTTACTATGAGCGGTGTTCCAATTTCCTGGTCAAGCGAAGTGAAATACCTTGGTCTATTACTTGATCAAAAATTAAATTTTAAAAATCACATTGAAGGCATTCAAGCCAAATGTAATAAATATATAAAATGTTTATATCCTCTTATAATCAGAAAATCCAAACTATGTCTGAAGAACAAACTACTAATATTTAAACAAATTTTTAGACCGGCCATGCTTTATGCTGTTCCAATATGGTCTAGTTGTTGTGCTACCAGGAAAAAAATACTTCAAAGGATTCAGAACAAAGTTCTGAAGATGATTTTGAAGCTGCCTTCTTGGTACAGTACTAACGAAGTACATAGAATTGCGTATGTTGAGACTTTAGAACAAATGTCCAACAAAATAATTAATAATTTCAGACAAAAATCGTTGCAATCTTCTATTGCAATGATTAATTCCCTTTATGCTTAGTTAAGATTAATTTTAGTTTGTTTTTAGTTTTAAGAATATTATTGTTATACTGACACGCAGGAATAAAAACCTGCTTAAAATACTGAACTGCTAAGGCATGAACAATGTAAACAAAATTAGATACATATTTTAACAATTAAGGTTGATACGTTACGGTAGTAGCTGGAGCACCTAGATTAACATGAAATGTAAATATGAATAAATTTGGAACAAAGAGTTAAAAAAAAAAAAAAAAAAAATACCACTGTTCATCATCCCCCTATCGTTTCCACAGGAGAGTGAATGTGCGTGTTTTTGCCATTGCGGTTTATCTCTTCACTCTATGAAATGAACTATTATTGATTGGCGAGGAAGCCTCTCGCATGGTGAGTGAGTACCGCTTGAGCAGCTGACGGGTTTGCTCATTGAGTGAATAATGTTGGTTGAGCAAGATGTTACGGGCAATTTGCTTGCATCTAGTAGGTGAGTCTATGGCGTGCAACCAAGCGAGAGGTTTGGATTTATTTTTTCATCATCGCCTATCCGCTTTCTGCTTCCTTAGTGGAGCTTGATATTGATCTTGGTAGTATTATAGGATTTGCATTATTTGGATCTAGGCGTTAGCTGATGTCGTTTTTTAGATGCATATCTGGTGTAATTTATACAGACGAAATAAGTGTGCATCTGACTAACGAGACTTGCGAGAACATGGGTGGCATTGCGCAGCTCGAAACGAAGGACTTTTTGTACGAATGATTTAACAAGAAAACCATAGACCCCATGTTGGGAACATATTTTTTCCCACGTTCCCAATTATGGCCTGTTATATGGAAAGCGTAGTAAAAATGTTGTTATTGGTAAAATTTACAATAAAAATGTCTGAGTTTCGATTGAAAGTTTTCCATATGGGTCATCTTAACACAAACTAAAGGAACAAAATCTGTGTAGAGTGAATTATAATGTTTTGATTATCAAATGGTCGCTAAATCATATGTGAAAATCACATAAGTGTTTCTTAGCAGTTTTAGTATAGTTTGATTTATGAAATTGTTTGTTGGGTAGAGCGAATACAGCTGGAAACGCATTGAATCAGAAAATCAGAAAAAAAAATCGTAAGAAGACAACATTTAATGACAAATCTGTCGAATGGGACGAACTTGCATCCATGAATAGACCCAATTTGGCGCTTATAGACCGACATTACATCCATATCCCTCGAAAGTTTCTGACTTTATAAAACGAGTTGTGTAATTTTTCTTGAAACATACTACCAAATGGCATATTTAACATATGTAAGCAAGTGTATAACTAGTTAAATATCGCTTCCAGCTCAAATACTTTACGAGTTATAGTAAAAAATGTAATCGATTGTTGCATATTAGGCTGAGTCAAGGGACACATACCCTATGTAATAGATCGATCTCCACTTTTATTCGACCTACATTTGGATTACCTTTTGATTCGTATTCATGAAGCGAACTAGATGATTAGAAGATGCTAGACCACCTTCCATACAAAGTATATTCGATCGAAACGTCAATTTCTTCAACCCTATTGGACATATTCTGTAGGTGTAATTCGTGGCTTGCCAATTTGCAAGTTCATTTAAAACAGACAAAACCAGAGAGCTAACGATGTTTTTTGACGTAGACTACGTCTTACGGCAAGGGCAGCATTTATTATAACTTAATAAATGCTCGATAGATTTTCAAGATGTTTAAATCAATCGGTTGCAAATGTTCCCGCGTATCAAGTCAACTGTCAAAAATAATCCTTCCACAATTGTAAACATTGTAACATTTTGTTTTGCTGGCTAAATTTACTGAAGGCACAGTACTTTTCCATCACAGATTTCAATGTAGCAATGAACGTATGTTGCAGTGAACAATGTATAAGGGGTACACCTTTGCAAATTATCTCATTCGTTCGGTAATATTAAAGCTGTCCGGAGTGGCGGGGAGCCAATATTGGATTGACAGCTGGTGGTGGCAAGTACCCTGGAGGGTTTACTGGCGAGCATCCATTGGCCAGGTAGCTGATTACTCTATTTCGCTATCCAACCGTTACTAGGCAGCCATTTGATTTGCAGTCGTGTGATAGGCAATCGGTTGACCAAGCCAGTGGTGTATTTGTAGCCAGCCGGTGGGCGGAACCATGAGGAACAAAATTGGGCGCTTGTGTGTGATCCTGTTGTTAGCCAATTTTTGGTAACGGATCTAATAATCTGCTTCTGCAAAAAAAAACTTAGGAGGTTTAAATTCAAATGTGGACCATTTAAAATCCGTCCTTTACAGGACAACCAATTCAATTTCCCTAGTGAAAGAGTTTGTTTGTTTGTTTTATCTTATAAATTTCCAAATTCCTTTCTAAATTCTTGGCAATTGGCAGCCAGTGGTGGCTTAAATAGTTTTAGTTTTAGTAGTTTTCGTCGCATACCTTAATATGTCGAGTCGTAATTTAAAATGGTATGCCGTAATTGCGGTTGAAAAGCTGTGTCAGATTTTCAACAATATCTCAGCACCCAGCAATTTCTCGCGTACCTCGAGAAAACCTATCCTTCTTGACCGATTTTCCTCATCAAATTTCTGTTAATAACTCTAAAGTATTTTCCATTGAATTAGTTGTTTAGCGCTGCACGCAGAGCCACAGATTTGTTTATTTTGCCGTGGTATACTACAGAGAAAGTCGATGAAGAGAATCGACCAATAAGAATAGGCTCTTTTCTAATGTTACGCAAGATTTATTTTCAAATCTAACGATACGATGAGCATGAGCATAATTGACCGCCCACGGATGCAATTCCGTTATTGCCAGATCAGCTGTATTTACACAAAGAACCAACAGATGATGTTTGGGACTAATACATCCTCAATGTGTAAAAACTGGTGACCCATTATAAAGCAATACCAGCGCCGGCCGTGCCCGAATGCTGTTCAAGTAGGGAATGGGAAGGAACTTGTTGACATGATACTCGCTTAGGAGGAAGCCGAGAAATCCTCTGCACTTCCACGAGAAATCACTGGGATGTTGGATAGTTGGGTAAAGGATAGCAGCAGGGTTCGTTTTGGTTAACGATACACTGAAAGTATGTAGCACTTTCCACCAAAACCAATGAGCCGCTCCAATGTGACTGAAAAGACACAGGCATAACGAACAACAAAACAAAATAGACAAAATAAAATAAAACAGAATATTAGATATTGTCTTCAACTTTTGGTAGACATAAATTATTTGTTGCTTTGCAAACCAGCTCTTCTCGATGTCCTAGATCTCGGCCAAGTCCTGCTGGACCCGCAGCTGCTGCAGTCGGCACTCGTCCACATCAAGCCGGCCGTCGTCGACGTGTCGGAAACCTTCCGGTAGTAACACGATATCTGCGTCTAATACACTCTTCGTGCTCCGATTAATTTACAAACTAAGCCTGCACACCGAATCAAAATTCACTTTGGCACGGTTTTGGTATTTTCCTCTAAAATCTAGTTCTATATATTGGCACTTTATTTCTGCTCAGATTTTCCGTCGTCATTCTTCCTCAAACGTAACAATCGCCAGCTCAGGTTCGATGCAAGCAGCAGCAGCCATGCATGCCGTACGTTTTGAACGACCAGACAGCAGACCCAAGAATGGACACTTTTTACAATTCACTTTTTCCACTGCTATTACGTTGCGACCGGACTGAAAAATATCACCAATCGACTCCGAACGACCGTAACTTTATACTTTCAATCTTTTTAACCAAATTTTTGCCACTGCCACCGAGATTATTTCACTGCCACCGAGAACCATGATCCTAGACGTCAGTTTTTTTCGACTCCTCCTCATCAATCAGTCTTTCAAATCCTACGATACGATGCAAAGATAAATAAACAAAGAATTTGTTTTTGAAATTCACATTCCATCTCCTGGTTGAAATGCGTGTTGTGCTGAGTATAACGGAATAACGATATTTACCCTATCAGTCTACCTTTGAAAATCCACTCCTTAATGAAGATTCCAGAAAAAGAAGATAAATCTCAATAATTATGTACAGTATTTTCAAGTTTTTACCCAAACAATTCCTTTAATAGTTCTATATATACTGCGATTCCAGTACTCAACCTTGCGTATGATTTCTATGTTTTCATTCTGGTTCATACACTGCGCATCAATGGCAAACACGTGACGACCACGATGCGGAACTGCTTTTTAAATGTCTGATTCTGTATTTTACTCCCTTACTTATCAGAGTCTTCATCAAACTAGCCGCTTTCCCAACGAGGCCCGTCAGGATTAGCATTGCAACGAAAAACAGTTCCTTGTTCTTTCGTTGTGCCGTTGTCTCACACACGTGGCGGCTTCGCTAGAATTGAATTTTCTGAACCAGACAACTGCTAACGATTATCTGAGTGAGCAAGAATTTTTTTGCTCAGCAAAATAATGCTCAGGCTGCGAGTCAATTTTGCATGAGTTATAACGATTGTGCTCAAGGCCTGAGAGAGATAGAGCTGATTCTTATAAACTCATTCTCTGGCTTTAACTATTCTCGCGGTGAGTTGAATCACCATATCGTTCAAACCGTCGCGCTCCATCTCGTGCTGCAATGCTGGTACGAACATGAACACTGTGAGTTATCTCTCTCGAAAACAGGTATTGAGCGTTCATTGATGTGAGTGCATACAACACTGGTTCAAATATGAAGTCCATTATTTTAGAACATTTGTTTGTTAGCCGTTTGAATATTTCTGAAAGTGAAATAACGTTTGGAAGGTAAAAGCGATTATTAGATTGTTTGCCAAACCATTAATTTCAAGTTCTTTGTGTAGAGCCGATTATATTTTTTTGTAAAATGTAACGTGTAATCATGGATATTCCATGTAACAAATTAAGTCATGTCAACGGTTTTTCATTAAGTGTCACCATTCGTTCTTTTTCGAACTAGGTATTTATAAACAAGATATACTCGTAGCAGTCAAAATCTGGAAAATCTACTGCCGAAACCCGATTTGTCTCGAGAACTATATGAGATACCTTAAGTAAGAGGTATTTCACTGGATTCACAAAGTGATGCGCCATTCATCGTAATCTCATATATCTCGACATATCTGCTATACATTTAATTGAAACTCTGTAATTCTGTGCCATTTTCAACTCCCGCTCTCCCTAACGTAAAAAGATAACACATATGTGTATGAATTTTGACATCCGCTTCCTCCCAACGTAAATGTTAATCTTTTCTATGGCCAATCAATAACTTTCAATTAATCTCAGATTTATTGGATACAATACACCGCGCGACGTAATGTTCACAAAATACAACGCGGTGTAAAACTTTCGAAACGCTGTGGTTGTATTTTTGCTCGGAGGAAAGCCGCGTGAAATATTTATTTCAATATTTAATTTACTTTTAACTGAAATTATATCATGAATATAAAAATAGACTCTTTTGATATGCTACGCTTGCTTGTTCTTTAGCAACCACTCATGACGCAACAAAAACATACTCCTCCGAATAGAAACATCGGTGCATCTACCAGGGACGACCCCAATGTTTACGTTGCGGGGCGACATCTAAGATTTGCAAGTAGTTACACGAAACTAAGTTAATCTGTCATGTTGTGAGGGGGTTGTTTATAATCCTCTTTCTAAAAAAATGTAAAAAACCATCCTATCTTTTCAAATACATAACGTGAGTTAGGTGGGCCAAAACTTACAACGATGCAAATGCGAAGCTTAAAATAGCATTGAATAATATTGTGAAGGGATGTTATAATATAAAATGATAATCACAATTATATTTGTAATGTCTGCATGTCTGCTGATCCTGCTGCAATTGTAGAAGGACTTGCATTATCATAGCCACGGGGGAAGAAATCAATTCAAAATTATTTTACAATACTTGGGAATTCCATGGATGATCTGAAATTATATACCGTATAAAGAATGCTTCCATTTTTCGTGGTAGGGTAAGATTTCAGCATACTATCATACCGAGGTCACACTGCCTACATCGCCTTGGTGCGGCTGCCACCTAATGTATAGTTGACGCGATAAAGCGTTTCTTACTCAACCGCTGGATGCCAGGACAGACGCTGTTTGAGCCGCACCTCCTTGGTGGACAGCCGCTCGGCACGCACCTCCTCAATCTAGCTGAAGTCAGAAGGACAACAGTGCCCAGGCTGCACTACCAGCTAAGTACGCAACCCTTAGCTGGCGGTCTTTGTCATCTTTTGACCCGTGGAAGCATGAGGTAGGAACTTGTGAGGACCATAGCAATGTTGCGGGGACGCACGCTCCATCCCAGGTGTCTACTCACCATTTTGCAGCCCGACAAAAGACGACATATTACATACCGAAAAACTATGCCTAAGACGGCTACTCTCTCAAGCTTCATTTGACAAACATAGACTACAGCTCCATCTCTGCTGAAAGATCTGGAACTAGTATGGTGTTATCAAAAGACGACAAATGACATTCTAAGAAACTCTGCAGAAAACAGAAACTCTATAGAGCGTCATTTAAATGTAAGATAGACTGGGTTCCATATCTGCGGCAAGATCATGAACTAATATGATAATCTCACAAGACGACAAATGGCATACTGAGAAATTTTACCGAAGACGACAATGCTCTAGAGCTTCATTTGGCAAATATATACTGCAGCGCCATCTCTGTGGCAATATCTGTAACTAATCTGATAATGTCATAAAACGAAAAATGGCATACTGAGAAACTTTGCTCAAGACGTCAACTCTCTAGAGCTTCATTTGACAAAGATAGACTGCAGCGCCATCTCTGTGTCATGATCTGGAACTAATATGATAGACGACAAATGACATACTGAGAAACTTTGTCCCAGACGGCAACTCTCTACAACTAGTCTGGAATGTTTTGTATGCAAATTGGTTCACACATCGAAATCAAAACCTCCTTCGCTTTGTAGCAGATTCTCGGTGGCCAATGTTACTGGAACGTGGATTCTTCACCACTAATGCATTTTTTAGACCATAAATTTTCAAATGGGATACAAACATTGTGTCTAGGTTGAAGTTTCATAATTTTAGAAAGTTTTGAAATCCGGGTCAATATTGACGCTAAAGTCTTATGTGTCATTTTTTTTTAATACCCGAGGAAGGTTAATAAAATGAAAATAATGGATAAGGTTAGCAAAATGACAACATAAAATAAAGTGTGTTTTAATATACACAGAGATTAACACCTATTACGCTGAAAATAATTTGTCTTGCATATCGTTCTCACAAATTATTAGTGAGTGATTGATTTTCTTTACTCCCTTCATATCACATTCTCGGGCAGTCATGAAGGCTTTTGTCACAAATGGTCGAATGAGATCAACCTGTTTTTGAGTGACATAGTATTTGACCATCATTCGTGAGTTCTTATGATCACGAGAAAATGATGGTCATAGTCTTATAACCGTCATGAAAATGTACAGCACTGCTCAATGCTCTGCGCCCTACACTAAGTACTTATGTACGGAGATAAACGCATTTAATGCCTTCCAGAGCCCACCTGATGGAAAATTGAGGTTCTGGTTTTGTTTGGTCCAAAACCGGGGTACCAAAAATCGACGATTTAAAACTCCCTAATTAAGCGATTAGACACTTATTTACGGAGATTAACGCATTAAATGGTTTCCGGAGTCAACCCGATGGAAAATTTAGGTTTTTTTTTGACATGTTTGGACCAAAACCAAGGTACCGAAAATCGACAATTTAAAAGTTTCCGGAGCTCACCTGATGCAAAATTGAGGTTAAGGTATACTTTTTCAAACCAAAACCGGGGCACCGAAAATAGACGATTTTAAACTCCCTATTTAAGCGATTAGACGCTTATTTACGGAAATAAACGCATTTAAAGATTTCCAGAGCCCACCTGATGAAAAAATGAAGTTTTGATTTATTTTTTCGACCAAAAACCGGGGTACCAAATATCGTCGATTTAAACCCCCTGTTTTAGCGATTAGACGCTTATTCACGGAGATAAACGCATATAAATGTTTCCAGAGCCCACCTGATTCCAACGAGCAAACCGTAATGCAGGTAACCCAACTAATCCTGAACCATTGTGAGGCAGCCCAGCAACTGCTGTGTCAGATAGTTAGCGAGTCGGCATCGGATATCGCCACAATTTCCGACCCATACCGCATCCCATCCGGCAACGGAAACTGGTTTGCGGACAGGTCCAATATGGCGGCATTATGGACGACGGGCAAGTACCCGGTTCAGGAGGTTGTGTCTACCACAAACGAAGGCTTCGTGGTTGTAAAAGTGAATGGAGTGTTCTTCTGCAGCTGCTACGCACCGCCAAGATGGTCGATCAAACAGTTTTCCAATATGCTCGATCGGATGACAACGGAGCTAACTGGCCTGAACCCGTTGGTAATAGCGGGGGACTTCAACGCTTGGGCGCTCGAGTGGAGGAGCCGCCTTACCAACCCTAGTGGCCAGATTCTTCTGGAGGCCTTGGCTAGGCTCAATGTGGACCTAGCCAACGTGAGTACCAAGAGTAGCTACCATAGAAACGGAGCGGAATCGATCATCGATAACATTTAGCAGTCCTGGGCTGTTTAGCAATTGGAGGGTGGATGATGGCTACACCCATAGCGACCAATTGGCGGTACGTTATTGTATCTTCCACAGCGTGCGGAAGGAGGAGCATCCACTCCATTTGCCCGCAGATGGAGGACGTCCTACTTTGATGTAGAGGTTTTTAAAGAGGCGCTTGAGAGGGAACGAAACTTACGCGAAACCCAGGAACCTTGCGGCGAACGAATCATTATGACACTTATACGAGCGTGCGATGCGACCATGCCGAGGGAAGTCAAACCGAGGAATGGAAGATCGCGGTGTATTGGTGGACGGAGTCGATCGCCGACCTCCGAAGAACATGCCTCCACGCAAGACGGAGGGTGCAAAGAGCGCGGTCAGACGCCGATAGAATCGAGCGTTGAGGGGCGCTAGTCGCCGCAAAGGCCGCACTAAAGAGGGAGATAAAGGCCAGCAAGCGAGCCTGCTTCGAGGGTCTGTGTCAGAAGGCCAATACGAATCCGTGGGGTGACGCCTACCGGGTTGTAATGGCCAAAACCAGAGGATCGGCGGCTCCAACCGAGCGTTCATCAGAGCTGCTGCAGGTGATCGTTGGGGGACTCTTTCCGAGCCACGACCCAAGTCCATGCCCCCCCCCCGCCGTAGATGTGTCCCATGACCAGCGTTCCAGTATCCCAGACCTTAACGCTGTCATAGCGATGGAAGGGTGGACGGCTCAGCCGAATACCCGTGACCACGTGGCCACTGACAACGGCACAACGGGGGCTGGCGACGAGGCGACGGTGACGAATGATGAACTCATTGCGATAGCAAAGTCGCTAAAGGTGAACAAAGCGCTGGGACCAGATGGTATTCCGAACCTGGCCATCAAGACGGCTATCTTGCTGGATCCCGAAATGTTCAGGGTTGTGATGCAAAAGTGTCTGGACGAGGGCGTCTTCCCGGACGCCTGGAAAATTCAGACCCTTGTGTTGCTACCAAAGACAGGGAAGCCACCAAGAGATCCATCGGCATATAGACCTATATGTCTGTTGGATACAGCGGGTAAGGTGCTCGAGAGGGCAATCCTCAACAGACTGACAACATACACGGAGGGTATAGGCGGTCTGTCTAGTAATCAGTTTGGCTTCCGTAAAGGAAAGTCGACGGTGGATGCCATCCTGTCCGTCACCAAAGTGGCCGAGGTGGCAATCCAGCGCAAGAGGCGAGGAGTACGATACTGTGCGGTGGTCACCCTTGACGTGAGGAATGCGTTCAATAGCGCCAGCTGGGTGGCTATCACCGACTCGCTCCAACGCCTTCAGGTTCCTGGGTACCTGTTCAAGATTCTCGGAAGCTACTTCCAGAATCGCGTACTGGTTTATAATACAGAGGCAGGCCAGAAACGTGTACAGATCACCGCAGGCGTCCCACAAGGTTCGATCCTGGGTCCGGTGTTATGGAACACGATGTACGACGAGGTAGGCTGTCGTCTGTCGACTGTCCTCTGTCAGTCACGTCGATTACGCTTGCAAGAAAGCGTCTATGGCTATATCGGCATTATCCCGCATGATGTCGAATAGCTCGGCGGTGCAAGGGAGTAAGCGTAAACTCCTGGCCAGCGTCGTCCTTTCCATATTAGGTACGGCGCGCATGGATCACCGCCTGGAGTACCAAGAGCTGCGTAAGTAAGCTAGAGAGTACGCACAGGCTTATGTGCCTAAGACGCGGTCTGCGTCCTAGCGGGGATGATGCCAATAGGCATTGTCATAAAAGAGAACGTAGAGTGCTTCGAGCAACGTGGAACAAGTGGCAAAGGGAATGGAACAACCCAACAAACATCGGTGTTGAATTAGAGCTTGTTCAAACAAATTTGGAGAAGCTATTCAGCTATTCTAGAAGAAACAGCTGAATAGCTTCTCAAATTTGCTTGAACAAGCTCTAATTCAACACCGATGTTTGTTGGGAACTCAACCAAAGGTCGGTGGACCCACCGACTAATCCCGGAATTAACCGGGTGGGTCGGTAGGCGACACGGTGAAGTGAACTTCCACTTAACGCAGATATTGTCTGGCCACGGCTGTTTTAGACAATACCTGCACAAATATGGGCATGCACAGTCCTCTGCATGCAGCGAGTACGCGGGAGTGGAGGAAACTGCGGAACATGTGTTCTTCGCATGTCCTCGCTTTGACGGCGCGAGATCCGGCATGATTGCCGTAAGCAGTCACGACACGACTCCGGATAATTTGGTCCAGAGGATGTGCCAGGACCGGGACGTATGGGACGCGGTATGCGTAGCAGCCTCCCAGATCGTCCTCGATCTTCAACAAAAATGGCGAAACGACTAAAGGCAGGTCGCAGGGACCACCTAACTACTAAAGCCATAAGTAGTTTGACATAGTGCAAGTACAATAGCCCCCTCCCCGAAGTAATACCGGAAGGTGGTAAACGTATAGGGGAGGGTCCAGGGCTTAAGGCACGGTTCGGTTTTTAGTGGGTCGAGGAGCTGGCACCCTCATCCCCACACCCTGAGTTCTTCAGGTGTCTGGTTGCAGATTTTCCATCCCGCCTTAAAAAAAAAGAACTCATTTGATGAATAATTGAGGTTCTGACATACTTTGTTGATGATGATGATGTTTATGTAATACTACCATCTATTGTAGCAAGGTAATTTTCCATAGCAGTGGAATAATCTGAAAAACGATTTGATCAGGATTCTATTGTTGTTTGTCACCATCAAGCTCCTGAATGAAGGGCCAAAAATGTTTGGGCGGGCCCGTAGGCAGAGACACTTACGCGAAACCCGCGAATTTAGGGAAGAGAATTTCCTTCCTCAAGCAAGTTCACACTTACAGCACTAAAATCGAGCCCTCGATTGACAGAATAAACCCAATAAATGGGTTCAAAGAGCCCACCCTCGTTCCGGGAAATTTTAAGGAGGCAGTCTCATGCTCCCTATGCAACTCGTGTCACTTGGGTGCCCTGATGGTCCCTTCCTTTTTCTTTTATATGTTATTTTATATTTAGTAAAGTTTGTACACAAAAAATTAAGATATCGTTGAAATAAAAAAGCTAAATTTCGAACTTGAATGATGTACATGGAATTATTAATTACACATTACACAAATAAATTACTTGACCATGTAAAAAGCGGCTACAGTAAGTCAATACGAGAACGCATATTATGATGTGATGTGATGTGATCCCGCCCCCCCCACAAAACCCCCCCACCCTATCCCCCTATTCCTTTTTATAAGGGCGAAAAACGGGGGGGGCCCCCAACACAAACACCCCCCCAAAAAACGAAAACCCCCCCCCCCAAAACCCCCTTTTAACACAAAACAAAAAAACAGTACAAAACACATAAAGTTTTCCTTTTTGTGTTTTAAAAAAAAAATGGTTAAAAACCCCCCTTTTGTTGGAAGACATTTAGCCCTTCGTTGATCTCGATCTGACAATTTCCATCAAGGAAGGTGTTGGATACGAATGGACTGTATCTTGTTCGTTTTGCCTTTGGATGCCCGCTTCCCCAGTGGAATTGGGCTGTGGATGGACAATGCCGGTGGTTGTCTTCTCGGTGGAGGCAGGTCGGATGACAGGCTGCCTGTGGAGCGTCGTGCTCCCTCCTGGAATGCTTCGCAAGGCTGGTGAATGGTGGTGGCCGTGAGCGGCCGGGATATCAACTCTTTTGGTGGAAAATTCTCAACTCTACGATGGCTCTGAAAAGAGCCGATTTTGTGGCAGGCGGAATGGAAGCGAGCGTTGGAGCAAAACACAGAGGCGGATACACTTTTACTTCTTCATTTTTATTATCTGTCTCATTTACACTATTTCCTTTTCGTAGCCTTGCTGCTACCACTGCGCGAGCGCTTCTCGCTGATGACTGCTACTATGTCGGTCGCTCGCCGACCGGCGGGTACTGTGCGATGCTCGCTTCGGTCTTGATGCCGACGAGCTAACTGCTACTAGTGGTGTTGCTGGCTTTCTTCTTCGGGCTGCTTCTTTTCAGGTGGTGTTGCCTCCTAAACGGCTTGCGTTGAAATGATTACTCACGGCACAGCAGTGTGCAGTTTTATAGCTGAGTTGTGACGACTGCTTTGCTGTGATTGGCTATTGGCTATTGCGTATTGGCTAATTCTCGTCTCCCTTCTTCAGGTCGCTTTGCGGACTGAACATTCACCCCCAGGAAGCGTGCGCACCGTTACGTTTGAACCAACAGGTGTGAGGTTGTCTAGTATCGGTAATGGTGCTAATTTGGGTATTGGCCGCCTGAAGACCCCAGACCTCGTTTTAACGTCCACAACTCTAACTAAACCGTCCACCCCAGGATACACTGAAACAACACGGCCTAATTTCCAGTTTTGGGGAGGGATGTTTTCTTCTTTCAACAAGACCACTAAACCTGGTTTGACATTGACACGTTTTTGTGTCCACTTACCTCGAACTTGTAGTTCAGTCAAATACTCTTTAGACCATCTGGTCCAAAAATGTTCACGCAATTGTTGGACGTACTGCCAACGAGATAAACGATTGGGTGGAATTTGATTATAGGACGGTTCGGGAACGGCAAGGAGTGGACGACCTATCATCAAATGGGCGGGAGTTAGTGCTTCGGGGTCGTGAGGGTCATTGGAATGGGCGAATAAGGGTCTGGAATTCAAGATTGCCTCTATTTGACATAAGAGAGTGTAGAGTTCGAAAATGGTCAGGGACGCAGATTGGTAAACCTTTTTGAGGACCGATTTCACGCTCTTCACTCCTGCCTCCCAAAGCCCACCAAAATGCGGGGAGCCAGGAGGAATGGTTCGCCAAATAATTTCCTTTGTTTGGCATAACTCGAACAGTTTTTGCTGGGTAATTTCGGCCTGGAACATGACGTAGAGCTCTTGCAGCTCTGACTTGGCCCCAATAAAATTGGTACCATTGTCGCTATACACAGTGTGAGGAGTACCCTTTCGTGATACAAAACGTTGGAATGCTGCTAAGAAAGCCTCGGTCGAAAGATTTTCCACTGCTTCAAGGTGAATGGCTTTCGTCACCATGCATACAAAAATGCAAATATATCCTTTGACTGGAGTGGACTTCCTAGCCGTCTGTTTCACAAGAATGGGTCCTGCGTAGTCAATTCCTACTTCTGCAAAAACTGGTGCCTCGTTAACTCTGTAGGAAGGTAGATCTCCCATTTGCTGATCTATCGTAGTTGGATTAATTCGGAAGCAATGGACGCAATTCTTGATAACTTTACGAACGGTCGATTTTGCATTCAACAACCAAAATTGTTGCCTCAGGATGGTGATCACACCAGAGAGACCCACGTGCATGTTCTCGCGATGAATTGAGGCAATAAGGCTCCGAGTTACTGGGCTCTTGTCAGGTAGAATAAATTGGTGTTTGGTTTCGTAGGGCAGCTGAGCATGACGAATTCTTCCTCCCACTCGTAGCAAGTCGTTATCGACAAAGGGATTCAAACTGATGAGTCGGTGATTGCTGTCACCTGCTCTAACCTTTTCTATCTCGCGGGAAAGCTCCTGCTGCTGAATGGCGCCTATCATCTTTTTCATTGCTCGTCGGAGCTCAGGAATGGTAGGATAAGAAGTAAGAATTCGATCTTCTTTCTGCTTACGAGAATTGGACAGGAACCTCAGGACATAGGCTACAATTCGCTGTGTTTTTCGAAAGCACCCAAACTTAGTTAGGACCGGAAACTCGTCGTACTTCATTACTGTGTGCACTGACACAGTTGGCTTCATCTCTGGAATCTCATCGTCACTCGGAAGGTCTGGTACGTCAGCTTCGTATACCACGGAGCGCAGGAATCCTGGCCCATTCCACCACATGTCGTTTCTGGCCAATTCAACGGCAGTCTGTCCTCGAGAAACTGTATCTGCGGGGTTATCTAACGTACGAACATATCTCCACACAAATTGATCATTGGAAACAATCTCTGCCACTCGATTGCGGACAAATTCTTTCAGACTGTTCAATGGTTTTCGCAGCCACGCTAGAACTACTTGGCTGTCGGTCCATAAGTTGATCGATGTATACTCGATCTCCATCGTGTTCTGGATTTTATTGATCAAACGGAAAAGGAGGGTTGCGGCTAAGAGTTCCATTCTGGGAATAGTCACGGGAGAAATGGGAGCTATCTTGGATTTGCTGGTAATTAATTTCATGGTAGCGGTGCCGTTGGCATGTATAGAACGAATATATATGCAAGCACCATACGCCTTTTTTGACGCATCAGCAAATCCATGTAGCTCATATGACACAGCTTCAGGGAAAACAACAAGTCTTGGGATTCGAATTTGCTCAGCAATTGGTAAGGCTTCGATAAAAGATTCAAACTCGGCTCGAAGATCACTGTCTAGATTATCGTCCCATGCTAGCTTACTAATCCACAGACGTTGCATGAGGATCTTGGCTATTACCACAACGGGAGAAATTAGTCCAAGGGGATCATACACTTTCGCAATGGTAGACAACACTTGACGTTTCGTAGGGGTTTCAATGTTCGCAGGAGGGGTAGCTATGAAGACAAACTCATCGGTAATGGGGTCCCACATTAATCCCAATGTCTTTATGACCTCATTGGCACCACTGTCCCCAATATTCACAAAGGTGTCTCTATCAGAGGGTGGAATGGAAACAAGAAGACGGGCATCGTTGGAGGACCATTTATGAAGGTGCATGCCTCCGGACTGAAGCATTGCAATCAGCTGACACTGGATCTCTTCTGCTTCCTGGAATCGGTTGGAACCAAACAGCACGTTGTCGACGTAACAGTTTTCCTCTATCACGCGAGCTGCCAACGGAAACCTTTCCTTCTCATCTCGTGCCAACTGTAGAAGAGCTCTTGTAGCTAGGAATGGGGCTGCTGCGGTTCCATATGTAACGGTGGTAAGTTCTAACACACGAAGCCTGTCAGTAGGAGACTTTCGCCAGAAAATTCGGTGCATCGGAGTGTGCACAGAGTCCAATACGAATTGTCGGAACATCTTACCGATATCTGCACTAAGGACGTACTGGAACGTGCGAAATCTGAGAGTAATCGTTGATAGATCAGCTTGCACAGTGGGTCCTACCAACATCACATCATTTAGGGAAAGTCCATTGACCTTCGCAGAGGCGTCAAATACTACGCGACATTTGGTTGTTGAGTTCGAAGGGCGGATAACAGCGTGGTGAGGAAGATACCATTTTCTCAAACCTGGCGGATCGTTGAACTCTTGGATTTCCTTGCAGTGATTGAGTGACTCGTACTCCTCAATGAACGCATCATACTGGGCTTTCAGGTCCTTGTTGCGAGCTAATTTTGCTTCTAAAAGGAAAAATCTGTGCAGTGCCAATGAGCGAGAATCGGCCAACTGCACAACACTGTCTCTCAAAGGTAGTTGAACCACGTAACGTCCGGTTTCGTCTCGACGATGGGTGGCCATGAATTGTTGTTCGCACTCTTCCACGTCTGTTGCCGGCACTAGCTCTGGGGTGACACTCTCAATATCCCAAAATTTTTGCACGAGCTTGTTGACAGGATCTGCACATACGGTGAACGAACGTACAGCTGATCCAGAGAATAGACTCTCACAGTAAGTTCCCCCTACCAGCCAACCAAAGTGGGAATCATGCAGACCGGGAAAATTGTCAGATAACTTCATATAACCTGGTTTCAAAATGTCATAGAAATTATCCATGCCAATAAGCATATCAATCGTGTTCGCTTTATGGAAAGTGGGGTCTGCAAGGTGGATACCCGGTGGGATTTCCCAAGAGTCAATATCAATCGTGAAGGAAGGGAGAAGACCGGTGATTTTGGGCGATACTAGGCAAGACAGTGATAACATAAAGTTATTGCATCTGGAGCGGACTTGGACGGTACCCATTTGCTTAATGGTGGATTTAGCACTACCGATACCAGTTATAGGAACACTCACCTCTTTGGTTAATAATCTCAACTTGTAGGCCATGGCTTGCGTGATGAAACTCACCTGCGACCCGCAATCCAGAAGTGCTCTACACGGATGCGGCTGTTGGTCTTGATCCATGACGTTGACTACAGCAGTGAGCAGGAATACTTGGCTTGTTGGCTTCACTGGAACATGGGAATATGCGGCATTCGTAGACACGCCGCTACTGGATGGCTGGCACGCTGGAACTGGTACTGGAACTTGAGCTGCTGACACTGATGTTGGAACTGGAACAACTGAACTTGATTGTGGCTTAGGTTGATTCACTTCACAATTATCCTTCGGTGGCTTCATCGTCTCTTCCAGGTGTAGCAATGAGTGATGTCTCCGGTTACATTTTGAGCAGGACTTCTTCGAAGAACAATCTCCCACGCGATGCCCACGCCTTAGACAGTTGAAGCAGGCGTTTTTCTCCTTCACTTTGGAAATCCTTTGACTAACCGACAACTCGTTGAATACTGGGCACTTAAACGTGAGATGATTATCGGCACAGAAGTCACAACGATGATCTTGCGTGGCAGAAGTTGTAGCGGTGTTTATCTTCGGTGGAAGATGCTTCGATGGATTTGGTTTGGTTGATGATCGCTCCGGTGGTCGATGCTTGGACTGGCTACTGTCACTCGATGTTTGACACCTCTCCAGTACAGACACTCGTTCCTTCAAGAACACGATGGTTTCGTCGTACACGGGTAACTCCCCTTTCTTGATGGTTGACTCCCACAACTTTTTGGTTTCGTCGTCCAAAGCGCGAGCAATCAAGAACACTACAATATACTCTGCAACCTCGGCGAACTCCTGACCCAGGTATTTCAGGTTCTCCACATTTCCTTCGAAGGTTTCCACCAAAGTTCTCAACTCACTGTATGATTCCTTGGTTAACTTCCTCACTCCTAACAGGCTTGCCAGATGCCGATCAATCAACCGGCGGTTGTCGGAATAGCGTTCGTCGAGTAGTTGCCAGGCACGTACGTAATTACCGTCGGCGATAGTTTTGGCGTCTATCAAACCGGCGGCATCCCCAATCAACGCCTTTTCCAAATGGTAAAGTTTGATGCGATCAGACTCGTTGCTTCTATCGACCACATCCTTAAACATCACCTTGAACTTCTCCCATTGTTCGTACCGTCCGTCGAATGTTGGTATGGCACGCGGCAGGGAGGGTTGGATGATCAATGGCTGCTGGTTCGTTGTGGGCTGTGGCTGTCGAGCTGGTGATGCGGCGAATTTATCGAACCAGCTCTCGAGCACCACTGACACTTCTTCGTAGAGGTCGACGAAACTTAGGAAGATGTTGTCTTGTTCCTCGCGCTTGTCTGGTGGGGAATCGGCTATAATTTCCTGATGAAGCCTGGTGAACTCTGCATTGGCACTTTCAACACTTCGCTGATACACTTTCACTTGAGCTGGGATTAGCTCGGTTTTATCCACTTCAGCTTGCTTCAGGATGGTTAGGATTCTGCTCACGTTGCGCTGCGCCATTCCACGGTTGTGGGTTAGCGCCTCCAGCTCCTTATTCGCGGCACCTTCACTCTCAGGTTGTGATTTTTTGGGTGGCATTTTGTTGCACTGTTCACATTGTCTATCACTTATTGTTCACTTGTGTTCGTTTTCAAGTCAATGTTTGTTTTCACTTTTCACTTTTTCTCGGGTACCCTCTATGCTCTGCTCACAACACGTCGCTTTCCGATCCACTTTTGCACTGACTCAAGACGAACCAACTCCGTCTGTTGGGATGATTGTTCCGCATATCCGGTTCGAAGGACCAATTAATGTTGGATACGAATGGACTGTATCTTGTTCGTTTTGCCTTTGGATGCCCGCTTCCCCAGTGGAATTGGGCTGTGGATGGACAACGCCGGTGGTTGTCTTCTCGGTGGAGGCAGGTCGGATGACAGGCTGCCTGTGGAGCGTCGTGCTCCCTCCTGGAATGCCTCGCAAGGCTGGTGAATGGTGGTGGCCGTGAGCGGCCGGGATATCAACTCTTTTGGTGGAAAATTCTCAACTCTACGATGGCTCTGAAAAGAGCCGATTTTGTGGCAGGCGGAATGGAAGCGAGCGTTGGAGCAAAACACAGAGGCGGATACACTTTTACTTCTTCATTTTTATTATCTGTCTCATTTACACTATTTCCTTTTCGTAGCCTTGCTGCTACCACTGCGCGAGCGCTTCTCGCTGATGACTGCTACTATGTCGGTCGCTCGCCGACCGGCGGGTACTGTGCGATGCTCGCTTCGGTCTTGATGCCGACGAGCTAACTGCTACTAGTGGTGTTGCTGGCTTTCTTCTTCGGGCTGCTTCTTTTCAGGTGGTGTTGCCTCCTAAACGGCTTGCGTTGAAATGATTACTCACGGCACAGCAGTGTGCAGTTTTATAGCTGAGTTGTGACGACTGCTTTGCTGTGATTGGCTATTGGCTATTGCGTATTGGCTAATTCTCGTCTCCCTTCTTCAGGTCGCTTTGCGGACTGAACAACCCCCCCCCCCCCCCCCCCCCCCCCCCCCCTTTTTAAAAAAAAATTTTTCAAAAACCCCCCCCTTAAAAAAAAAATCACCCCCCCCAAAAAAAAAAAAAAAAAAACCAACCACCCAAAAAAAAAAAAAAAAAAAAAAAAATTATTTTTTTTTTTTTTACACACACACTTACAAACATCTTCATCTCACATTCAATAAATCCCAGTAACCAACTCAAATAAATCATACCACCGCATCGTGAGAAACATATTATTCCCAAGCAATCGAACTACTTTTGTAACAAATGCAATGCGTGCACAAAGTGGTTCGATGACTTCTAGTACTCCTGATCATATTGCGCTTATGCAAATGCACATCCGTTGTCAGGCGTTCGTTCATTGCAAAGGAACGTCTGTCGCGTTGTCGTCAGGTGCATAAGTGGTTACTCGCCTTCTCCACATTCTCTCACTCTCTTATCATGCTCTCTCCTACCAATAACGATCACGATTGGTGATCGTTTACATAATGGCTATGTATGACTCCAAGTACCTCCAGTAGGAAAAACTGTAGAATTATTATTGATGAATAAAGCTAAACAGAATCGTTTTAACCTTCAAGCAGTGATAGTCTCCTATTTGATTTTCGAGATATCACCGTACCTGGAACATGTCAGCAGTTTGAGTGATCGAGGAGCCCGGTAGACGTCTAGGTCGAAATAGTGCTAATGAATTGTTAGACCAGCATATGGAAGTAAATATGTAAGAAAATTCTATTCTAAACTCTTTAGATAGCATTTGGTGGCCCTGAAAAGGCCCGTTTGGTTCTAATGATGATACGACCCCGGTTGTTTTTTCCACGATGGTTGAGACGGCAACTATCTTTACCGCTTTCAGAACATAGTTATGGATCTGTTGGGGAAAAAAAATTTAATAACTAATTATAGTTTTGTTCATGGTAAAAATGATAAATTTTGTCAATACTAGATGTTTCATCGTTGAAAATCAAAATCATTGGAAGATGATTCACGAAAAATGCAAAATATCTCTTGCATTGCAAACGGATGTCACGAATCAACCTACAGGTCACCTAAAGGTTGAAAACCACGATAATTCGATCTCTGCAATGAGCGCAGTTGAAATGAGGCAGCAAGTTAGCGGCTTTGATCGATAATGCCAGAACGAGATAGAGCTTCACCGGAGGAAGGTTGGAACCCTCAACCGGCAAAGATGTCCCGACTGAAGGAAATCGACTTTTCCGCAAAAAGGCAGAATTACGGAGAAAGCTGGACGATCTGAATTGACCAGAAAGCAGGCATGGGTGTGTTCTGTAACGAAATGGAATATGATGAAATAATTGGGCGTTTTGTAACCTTTTGCTATTAGTTATATTCACCTAAGGATCGGAAACAACGATCAAGCGATCTCTGTAATGAGCGCCATTGAAATGAGGCAGAAAGTTAGCGGCTTCGATCGATAATGCCAGAACGAGACAGAGCTTCACCGGAGGAAGGTCGGAGCTCTCAACCGGCAAAGATGCCCCGACTGCAGAAAATATAGTTTTGCGATGGACCGTTGCTTTTCAGTGCTTTGCTGCAGACAGCAATGTAAACAACGGACGATGGTACGAAAAATAGGTGATGAAACGTTCCGTCGGCATCGCGGGAGATTTCCTCGTAAGCACCATATCGATGCATGATCCACCCAACGTAGTAGGTTTGTTGGAAATCGAAATAAGATCCAAGTCCAATGCGTCTTTCGTGAATTGAACAAAACCAACATTCTTTTCTTTTGAGATGTCGATATTGAAATCGCCGCTTACGATGACAGGAATATCCTTGTATTTATAGTAGAATAGGATTCTGGCCAGGAAAGCTTTGCCAAGCTTCATCGTGGTGTTTGGTGATAGGTATATACAAAACAGCGGCATCATGCGCCCATCGATTGTATGATATCTGCAGCGCAAATATTGCCATAGCTGTCAGCTGCCAAAAGAATGGGGTCGTATCGTTCATTCAGCCTTTGGATTGCGTGGGACATTGATGCCGTTGAAATTGTATTCTTCTCGTAAATTGCCACGCCTCCAGCTTTCAAGTTCTCCCTCTTGAACTAAGCAACGCATGTGTAACCTATTAAAATAAATTGAACAAATAAGACCAGAAGAATGGAATTAATTGTACCTTCAATATACCTCCAACTTCCGACGAAAGATTGCTGTCTATCCACGTCTCACTGAGAGCCAAGAAATCAGCTTGAGTCATTACGCGATCGGTTGAGATGTCTTTAGAATGTGCGTTTAGGCTCTGCACATTTAGGCTCATCAGAACAGTTGAGTGATTGGCACTTTCAAGGAACGAGATCAGTTCATCACTGAGCGTCGCCAGCTTGTGATTTTCCAGTCGTCGCAATTCGTCGCGCAGTTCCTTCATTTTCGGGGTATTGCTGCCGTTGCCATGATGAAACACGAAGGAATTGTCAGGTAAAGTCCTTGTAACGACCTCACACGTGACATTGCGACGTACACCAGCTGCTCTTGGCCTTTGTCGTAGTCGATAACAATTTCAGTAAAAGTGCCTACTTGCGACTTGTGGATTGTCAACGCACAAGCACTGACGACAGGAAACTGTATCCGTTTGCACTTGATTGCGCTGCTCAGTTTGATGTTGGTAGATCGCTCCCAGATTGGGGTCCAATCTTGCTGAAGAACTCCAGGTTTCGAAAATACGACAGGCCTGGATTTCATACGAGTTTACCATCAACAGCATCGTTTTCAAACTTGAACCACAAACGAAATGGTGACTGCTGCGGGTCTTCATCAGTATGCTCGATGTACTTGAGCTCGCCAATTGCATCGTTCACGACCCCGTCCTCTACATCTACGTTGGTCGTAATCATATACGACATCCCAATGACCAATCGCAAAAGATACGATAGACAACCTGTTTCGGCGATACTCATTTTGTGCAACTTGGTGCGAGCACTTGCCAACTGAGCAGCATCTTGGTATCCGGTGATTACATCCTCGGCAGTGCAATCCCATCCATCTTTTTTGCGTAAGGCATTGTGGTTGTACGCATCGACAGCAGAGTTGCGATGGTATAAGCGAATTGCGTTTGGTAAATTCTCGTTACACCATTCGACTGTGCGGAACCTGCTTTCCACTAGCTTGGTCTCTTCATTTGACAATTGTACCCCATTCCCGATCTTTGTGAGAATCGAAGAGAATTCAATATCATTTTTGCGCATCACTTGACGTAAGGGAAAGTACTGTAGTGTTTGCCATAATGCTGCACCTCCAATGGAGTTGTTCGCTGGTTTGTACGCCGGTTTTGCATTGACTGGAGAAAGTTGCCGGAGATCACCACACAAAATAATATCTTTTCCACCGAATGGAAGATCGTAATCACCGGTGATGCTTTGAAGTCGCATATGGACTGTACTGAAAATATTTGCTCCTATCATGCTGACTTCATCGATGATGATCAGCTTAATGTTTGCAAATGAATGCCGATATAGTTGAAGCAGCTCAAATCCAAGCTTTTCTCGATGCCTCCGGTACAAGGTTATATGGAATGCCGAATGCACAGTTGTTCCTCCGATTGCTACGGCAGCCTTGACATAGGAATTATTTTGAGCGTCGTGAGCTTGGCTGAAACGATTATATGTCTACATTAAAATGCCTTATCCTAAAAACTCCTCTCGGGGGTCATTCACTCACTTCTTTACTGCCGCAGTCTAGCTTTTTTACTACCGAGGTCCAGCGTTTGCTCTTTCACCGTTGCCACCATCACGTTTGGGTTCCTGATACCACTTATTGTTCTGCGAAAGAATAATTTCCTATTGGAAAACCCAACAGCTGTGCGTATGTGTGCCTACAGTCCTAATCATTCCGAGGTACTTTTTACTGCACGCGGGAATGACCTTTTGACCACAACACTAGACAAATATGGTCACCGAAATATCTTCATAACATCTTTACACGGATCGTTCTCTTAGTTACAAAAATATTTGTTTGCACACACTTTTCCGAGCACTTTTCACAATAATAACATGATTTAAAAACTAATTTTACGCTGCTGAAAAAATCCAAACGTCAGATTTTCAGCGCAGCCTACTCGCGTTCCAGTACTTTACCTTTTCACACAATATGTGCAGAAATATGTTTTATTGAGTAAACAATTTATAAAAACTAACTGCGCCCTGTTTGTTTTTAGAGTGCTATTACGCCTTAGGTTTTTCGCCTGTTAAACTGCCAGCACTGGAAACTCGTAGTTAAATTATGAGCAAAGAGTACTCTGTTTGTATAATGAGCAAATATTTCCCTGAGGTGGATAGACCAGTGTGTTTGAAAGAACAGTTCATGTTTAAAAGAAGGGTGAATCTCCTATAAATGGTTCTCTAAATTTTTTTTTGTACTTTTGATATGAAAAAAGAGAAAATACCTTTCATTGGAGATTTACCCTTCTTTTAAACATGAGCTGATCTTTCAAATATTTTGATTTAAAGAAAAAAAAAAAGAAAAGCGGAATATCACGGGCCTGTTGCTTAGTTTTGCAGAATATTTAGGAAATAAATAGATCAAACAAATATCATGATTATTATGTTTATAATATAGGCACGCTGCCAACTGGGACTTACTGAGCTCGTGATTCGCGCTGGAACTAAATGAGCTGTTATTTGTCCCGCTGACGTTTAGTCTGGCCTCTCCAGTACGCGGATTTAACGTCGTCAGATCCATTATGGAGGATGTTCGCCTTCGCTGAAATAGAGCATATCTTTCTTCAAGCTGCCGCTTCTCCAACGCGTGCTTCTCCTCCAGCGCCCGCAGTTCTTCGTTCAGACCTGCATCGTCGTCGCCGTCGGTGGGTACCGTTGTTCCGATCGTAGTAGAATTAGTTGCTTGCTGTTGTGTGTTGCATGCAATTGTGTGTCTGTCTGGCTTCGTTCTACTCACGTTTAGTGTTGTCTCGCTGTTCGAAACCCAACAAATCCGTATGCTTGCTATGTTTGTTTTCCTATGCTAGCAGACACAGTTTTACTGCAATGTAATGGGGGTTAGGTTTTATGTGTGGGTTTTACATGTTGTACCTTACCGTTTAATTCAATGTTCGTGTCTAATTCTAAACTAACTAAACGTACTGTGTGTTATTCATAGATTTATATTGCTATTTAGGTAGAAAAAACAAATAAATAAACCAAATTGCACCAACTTTCCTATATCTTCATCTGCACTTCTAATTTGTAAGACTGTTGTTCTGCTTTTCATGAACTTTTGTTCTGGTGTTTTGTACACTGAACCCAAACATCATCTCGAAATCGTATCGAAAAGTAATTCGATTGCGCCCTTTAACGAAGAGCATTCGGAAATCGGATGATTGTCTTATGGTTAGATCCGTATGACGATCATCCATGTTTCGTATGACACTCAACCAAATTCAATATGATGTTTGGTTCAAAAGTGTGTAGATTTATTAGCGATCTATGAATAATTTAAAACAATTTCACGACATAAATTTATTTCACTTTTCACTTCCTCAACCGTTGAGCAAAGTCTGCAACGGGAGTACAAAAATTGAAGGAGTCAGGAAATATTTTTCCGCGACTCCGTAGGAAGCGGTCGGGTTTCGATCCTTTATTCGTGACGGTACCAGTTCTGATAGCGATTGATAGGTTTTTACCGAATGATGTAAAATGGAATGTTTGTCATCCTCATTTCAAATGATTTGCGTCATAGGGATTTTCCAATGCAATACGCATTCAACTTTGGGATGACGATTTTTCGTACAGCGTTCATCAGAATTTTAACGGGAGGTCAATTCACTTCGCGTATTATTAGTTGTTCAACATTAGAAGGATAATCATCTGGTTTCTAGAAAATCGTCCTCCGCCTGCATCTATCATTCGAAAATGCGATTTCAATGTTTCGATATCAACCGACGGAGGATTCATCCGATAAAAGGAGGATGTTTGGGTTCAGTGTATGCCAGACCACCGCCGGCGGCGGGGAGGCGGGCGCCTTCTTTTTTTCCCCCCCCCGCCGGCGGCGCGTCGGGGCGGGGGGGGTGGCGCCCCCCCCCGTGCTCCCCGCCTTTCGGTTCGCCCCCCCCGCGCCACAAATAGTTATTACCATGAGGTTATATTTATAAAACGAAATTAGGTTTTGTATAAATTTATAGAAAAAACTTGTTGCATTCCGGGAAACGATTTTCCGGGAAATGATATGTTTCGTCCAGGGTTTGACCAGGTCCTACGTTGTGATTTTACTTTCTTACAGGCACGACGATGACAAACGAATGAAACAAACCAGACTACTTTGTCGATGATAATTTATTACCACCGAGCGGCAGCGTGCCAGCTCGGTGGGTACAAGACGATAACACAACTAAAACACCACTAAAATTACATGGAACGATGTGTCCCTTTTACAGGGGACACGAAGTATGGATAAATAGTGCCGTGCGCACCGCATCATTACAATGGTGCTTAGATACGGCGCGCCGACAGTGATGTTCCACGCAGCCCACTTTAGCTACAATAATAGCACCCGGCTGTATGCTTGTACAAACAATACACGCTCCTGGGGGGACGCGTGTTTGATGCTATTCAACCAACAGCAAGCACGTTGTGTGCGGTTTGAGATCGAACATGATATATTCCGGGAAACGATTTTCCGGGAAATGAAACTCCGGGAAATGACGTACAATCCCAATGTTAGATACATTTTGTTTTCTATATTCTCAAATATGGCCTGTTGTATTGGTAACTTAGTAAAAATGTAGAAAGTGGTAAAATTTTCAATAAAAATGTCTGAGTTTCGATTGCATGTTTTTCAAATGACTCACCTAAACACCAACTAAAGGAACATCATCTGAGAAAAATTAATTATAATGTTTCCATTATCGAATGGTCAATAAATCATATGTGAGAATCACTTACGTATTCCTAAGCAGTTTTATTCTAGTCTGTTTTGTTAAATTTTGTGTTGGTTAAGGCTAATACAGCTGACAATGCCTTAAATCAGAAAATCAGAAAAAGCCGTACGAATACTGCAATTAATAATAAATCAAACAAATGGAACTAAGTTGCATAGAAGAACAGAAAAAAAATGACGTTAATTTTTATGTATAGAACGCATTACCATTAACGATTTATGTTATTTCCGTTAATCTTAAAGCTACATAACTGCTTTAGTTAAAGCATTTTGTAAAAAAGTAGGTAATTTTTTAAGTAAAAAAAATAGAGATGGGTTATATCAGGGATATTACCGCGAGGTTCACGTAGGACCGCGTTGGTGTATAGTAATAATGGTATCATCTTATTTATACATATCATTGTAGTAGACAGAATCAGACAGAGATGATATAAATACGGCCTCCCTAGGCTTGTTAGCTCATTTCTTACGACGATTTTTGAAGACGACAGCAGCAGTTGCAGTAGCAAGAATAACATTAGCAGCAGCAAAACAGCAGAGGAAGCAGCAATTCATCGGAGAGGACAAAGCAGCAGCAGCACCTACGACAGCAACAGCTGTGAAGCAGAAATTTGTGTAACTGTAACCTAGGCTGGAAACGTCTGTCGGATCACGACAATCATAACACATATGGTTGGTTAATATTAAAATGTTTCTATTATTTTGCTTGATCCGTCCCTTCTTATGAATTTTTTTTTACAAACCGAGGCATTGCTCTTTCAGTTCAGTTTAACGAAACAAAAAAATCAGTTAGAGTTAATTGAAAAATCTCTGACGAATTTACAACTCTCGACTGAATGCCTCAAACAATCCAAAATGTACTATTTTTTGATAATATGCAAAGGTTGTTCAGGATAAATCAGGAACATTTCACTTAAACACAAACTCTTTTATTGTACAATTTAATTGGTCTAAGATATTAATTTATACTTGAAGTTTATTTAGCTGGCCAAATAATGTGCCATCATAATGTGCTGTATTCAATCCGGATAGTAGTTTAATAAACTCCTCGTCGCTGTGAATGGCCGACGGCAAGATAGTTGGGATGATTCTAGTAATCTAGTTGTCACAAACATCGTTTTGCGCTGGGAGGTGCCCAGCTCCGATAAGGCTTCGGAAGCGCATGCCGCCCGCGCGGATTATCGATTTTTACGACCCATTGCCACGGCATTAGGTCGAGCGGGAAAACTTGCAAACCTTTGCAGCGCTTCCTTCTGGTTTCTAAATGAGCAAGAGCAGGCGATAACTTGTGAGCCAGACGCGCAATCGCGAGGAAACGGATGAGATAAAAAAAAACGAGAAAAAATCTTCGTAATGAGGGAGCGAAAAACACAACCGTATGTGCCGCTCAATTGAACTTGAATATCCCAATGAAATCATTTTGGTTCAAATTGCGTGCTTTATACTGGTATTGATAGCATTAGCTACAGAGAAGAGAGGCATTAGAATGCAGTACGAAGCAAATTTTATAAGAGGGGACGGGCTTCAGTTACAAAACTAGACACCGGCAACAAAGCAAAATAATTTTGCAGTTGAGGGGTCTGGCTATTGCTGTATAAACATGGAATGAAACGAGATGAAATAAAAAGAAGAAATCAATTGGAACCATTTGTAACCCATTTTTGAGGAGCCGAAAAGGGCAAACCATATTTTCAAGTTCATATGCAGATTTGTATGGGAGCAAAAGTAGGTCATTTTTAAGTACAAAATTGAACTATTAATACTAATAGCACTTAATTGAAATTTCGATCTAAAACATTTGTAAGTTTTTCTGCATCAGTGCATAAGTGCATAAATGAAGTCATTCTGTTCAGTCAAACGAGAGTTATTAACGCTCAAAAACTTTTCAATTTTGCGTAACGCTCCCATTTTTCAAAATTTTGAAATGACACCCGGTATAGAAAAGAGAAACGTAGTACTACGTTAAAAATTGAACTACTTATGCTAATAGCACTTAATTGAAATTTTAATTCTAAACATTTGTATGGTTTTCTGATCAAATGGTATATAAATGAAGTCATTCTGTTATGTAAAACGAGAGTTATAAGCGTTCAAAAACCTTTCACTTTTGCGTAGCGCTCTCATTTTTCAAAATATATCCTACGTTAATACGCGAATTCGATGGAACTGAAAAATTTCATGTGGAGAAAATAATATACCTTTTCAAACTAATTCACTTATTTAGGCGTAAAATAAATTTTGTCAAGCAGAATAATTTTTTTACAATTTACCTAGCATTCATGATCATCGGACCTTTTATGTGGTTAGTTTAGCTGTGAATTACTACAGAGTTATGGTAAACTGTAAATTAATGCTTTCATATATTCTCAAAATAATGGAATTGACGAAATTAAATGGATGCTTCATCCAACAATGTCAGTGTTTAAAATCACTTCCAGAAATATTTGGTTTTGAACATGTCTCAATATGTTAGATTGAAGGTTGTATAGAAAATTTGAATGAAAATAGAAAACTCAACAAACCACTGTTTAAAATTGACAAAACAATGTTCGTTAAATTGTAAAGTTCAACAAGCTCTAGATAATTGTGTCTGATATCCTACATCGAGTTGAAGATCCTTCTCCAGCGTCCCAGCCAGTAGTTGATGGCAAATTACCTTTGGCCGCTTTAATTTTAGTCCGATAACACTTAGCTTGTTCAGCGACCGTCTTCGGTTGCTTTGAAGGAACGGTCGCCTGTTGATCCATCTTGCGCTTCCGGGAATTACGCTTGTATACAGTAGCCAAATGTTGCGACATGATTTGCAAAATTCTCAATAATTATTTCGAAGTAGTACTTAATCCAACGCGAAACGAAGTTTCACTAAATGAAGGTAATAGAGAATGTTTCATTGATTCATTCATGACATTGATAATTCTGGTATTCTGTTGTCACGGGCGGCATTTCCCGCCAACTCGTAGGCTTCAGCATCCATGTTTCTCGCAGCGAGGTTGACAGGAGCTCGCCAGTGCGCCTTCCAGGGTGCTTGCTGCCGCCAACTGCGTTCCTACAGCCTCTGCACAGCTTCACGACTGCCGTAAGACTGAATCAAAATGTTCTGCTAAGTGCTTTTGTGTAATGGCGTCGGATGCTATGACACGGAAGAAGGTGGTACCAGCGAAGGCAATGTGATACAAACTGCACCAAAGGGGACGAACTTTAGTTATTGTGCCACAATAATTAGTTTTAATTGGTATACGCTAGACGGCTGATTTTCTTAACCGAAACATTTCTAATTAGCTTGCCAACGCCAGCAACTAATTCGCTATGCACAACTAGGGACTACAACGAACTCAACCACATGGTCGATCTGAAGTGTCGCAGTTCGGATCGAATTATCCGTTCTAGAATTTTGTTCGTTGGTTGTTCAACGTTCTTTGTCATTTACTCCGGGACGCGGCGTTTAATGAATGCTATGTTCAGCCGGGGCGTGGTAATCTGAATTAATTTGAAAGAGCACAAGAGAAAATTTTAACCAAACAAACTCTTTAGTTGGCAAACTGATTTGGTCGTCCTGAAAAGGACGGATTTAGTTGGCGGGGGAGAAACATGGTTCGCGATTGAACTTGGGCTTTCTTTCTGGGTATTCTTGGTTCAGTTCCTCGTAGTTGCGGGTGGCCATCTGCAGGTGACGTGGGATGGTTGGTTCTTGTCTCGTTGTCACGGGTGGCTTTTCCCCGCCCACTCGTAGGCTTCAGCAGCCATGTTACTCGCAGCGAGGTTGACGGGAGCATCGGCAACAACAGCCAACTGCACCAACGCCTCTCTGGGCAACGACTACTCGCCAGTGCTGCCGCCAACTACGATCCAATTGCAGATCCTACTCTACACAGCTCCACGACCGCCGAAAAACTAAATCAAAATGCGAAGGTTATATAACATTCATGGCTGCTTAGGAGACGTTCGTTACTTAAATATGAAGTCTAGGAAAGTACCGTGTTTTTGGTAAATTTACTCTGAAAAGTCGACATTATAAGTCATCACCCCATATTTGCGTGAATTTTATTAGTTGCATGTTAAAAATCAATAGAATACATATTTGAATCAAAGCTTAGAAAATGTCTTAACCTAATGCTGCAAACAATTTGGAAATCGATCGTGAAATTACTTAGTAATTAACGTTCAAAACCTGATCGTTTTTCGTGATGCTCCAAATTTTCGCAATTTGAATGTGTACCCCAGTATCGAAAACACAGACGTAGTCCTACGTCAAATTGTCATTGAAAGAAATTATTTTATAAAACATGTTTTTTCGACCAAAACCGGGTTTTCGAAAATCGACGATTTGAAACACCCTATTTAAGCGATTAGACGCTTATTTACGGAGATAAACGCATTTAAAGGTTTCTCAGAGCCCACCTGTTATGGAAAATTTAGGTTCTAGTAATTTTTTTTGGACCAAAACCGGGTTTTCGAAAATCGACGATTTGAAACACCCTATTTAAGCGATTAGACGCTTATTTACGGAGATAAACGCATTTAAAGGTTTCCAGAGCCCACCTGATGGAAAATTTAGGTTCTAGTAATTTTTTTTTCGACCAAAACCGGGTTTTCGAAAATCGACGATTTGAAACACCCTATTTAAGCGATTAGACGCTTATTTACGGAGATAAACGCATTTAAAGGTTTCCAGAGCCCACCTGATGGAAAATTTAGGTTCTAGTAATTTTTTTCGACCAAAACCGGGTTTTCGAAAATCGACGATTTGAAACACCCTATTTAAGCGATTAGACGCTTATTTACGGAGATAAACGCATTTAAAGGTTTCCAGAGCCCACCTGATGGAAAATTTAGGTTCTAGTAATTTTTTGGACCAAAACCGGGTTTTCGAAAATCGACGATTTGAAACACCCTATTTAAGCGATTAGACGCTTATTTACGGAGATAAACGCATTTAAAGGTTTCCAGAGCCCACCTGATGGAAAATTTAGGTTCTAGTAATTTTTTTCGGACCAAAACCGGGTTTTCGAAAATCGACGATTTGAAACACCCTATTTAAGCGATTAGACGCTTATTTACGGAGATAAACGCATTTAAAGGTTTCCAGAGCCCACCTGATGGAAAATTTAGGTTCTAGTAATTTTTTTCGGACCAAACCGGGTTTTCGAAAATCGACGATTTGAAACACCCTATTTAAGCGATTAGACGCTTATTTACGGAGATAAATGCATTTAAAGGTTTCCAGACCCATCCTGAGCCCCCCCCCCCCCCCCCAACCCCCCCCCACCGCCAAACGACCCCCCCAGGGACCCCAAAGGCGCTTTGGGGTAGATATCAGTAAAACCCCTATTATGATAACTGGCTGCGAAAAGGATAACGAGTGGTTCTGTTGCATTCGGGCTGGCTCTTGTGTCGTCTACCTCAGTACTGTCGGGTGACACCGAGCAGGAAATGGCGAGGTTCCAGCGGCACAGGTTGTCTCCGTCCCATTGAAACCTTGGCAGACCTCCAGTACGCTCCATTCTCCATCGCCCGACCTCACCAGTTGGGCGGGAGTAGGCTCAGATGTCCTATACCTGACTTACGCTGATCTGGTTCTGAACAGCCGTGTCAACCCTCACATGGCCTCCCAGCTCGCCTTTAAGCTTGCATAGAAAACCATGGGATCACTATAGCGACTATTCCACGTTGGCTTGGATAGCGGGTGGAGGAGGACCCAACAGAATGGAGGGTAATACATCAGGAACAATGAAACCCCAGGAGAAAGCGAATCCGTTAGCTAAAGCCGGCCTAGTGAGGTCTCCACTACGTAAAACGGTAGGGTCTGGCGTGTCCGACACTTGCGGAAGCGCCACGGCATCGAAAGCAGGTGCCACCAAGCTAGACCACGATGGGCCAGGACTCATCTGGGCCGTGGATAGGATGCGGGAAACTCTTCCTAAAGTCGTGGAGGTGTCCGAGCAGTTGGATGCGATAATCGACTTCACGTTGTTACGCAACAACATCGCTAAGGACCTAAAAAATATGCCTCCAGTGCAGGCTGCATGCAAAGAGAGGGAAGAGCTAGAAGCCAAGCTCCTAGCCGAGCAAAGTGCCAAAGCGTTGGCACGGCTAACAGTCACGGAGAGGGCGAGGGTGATAGCTTCGAAGCACACCCAGACGGAAGAGTCCGTCTCGGTGGACTTTTACCCCATCTACCATGGGGGTAGGGACCTCCAAGCAGGCTAGGCAGCCCCCTGGTGAAACGGCACATGGCGTGAATGTAGTTCGCCTCCCCGCGGTGTACCTTGGAAACGTTAAGCTCCCCTTAACGGCTAAACGAACTACGGAGGGAGCGTCATACGACGCATTGGGGTGGATGCCAGTAAAACCCCAATTATGGCAACTGGCTGCGAAAAGATTCACGAGTGGTACCGTTGTATTCGGGCTGGCGCCTGTGTCGTCTCCCTCAGTACTGCCGGGTGACACCGAGTAGGAAATGGTGAGGTTCCCGCGGCACAGGTCGTCTCCGTCCCATTAAAACCCTGGCAGGCCTCCAGTACGTTCCATTCTCCACCGCCCGACCTCGCCAGTCAGGCGGGAGTAGGCTCAGATGACCTATACCTGTCTTGCGCTGATCCGGCTCTGAACACGGTTCCCCATGAAGGGCCGTGTCAACCCTCGCATGGCCTCCCTGCTTGCATAGATAACCATGGGATCACAATAGCGACTACTCCACGTGGGCTTGGATAGCGGCTGGAGGGGGACCCAACAACATGGAGGAAACAAAAAAGACACAAGAGAGAGCGAATCCGTTCGCTAAAGGCGGCCTAGCGAGGTCCCCACCGCGTAAAACGGTGGGATCGGGCGTGAGCGACACCTGCGGTAGTGCTACGGCATCGGAGGCAGGTGGCACCAAGCTAGGCGTGGCCATGGATGGGCCAAGACTCATCCGGGCCATGGATAGGATGCGGGAAACCCTTCCTAAGGTGATGGAGGTCTCGGAGCAGTTGGATGCGACCATCGACTTTACGTCGTCGCGCAACAACATTGTTAAAGTTGAGCCTTCTTAGGCTACGCATGACAGTGCAGGCTGCATGCAAGGAGAGGGAGGAGCTGGAGGCCAAACTGCTAGCCGAGCAAAGTGCCAAAGAGTTGGCACGGCTAGCGGCCACCGAAAGGGCGAGGGACATTGCCTCGAAGCAGACGCAGACGGAATCATCCGTCTCCGTCGGAGAGTCCACCCTATCCATGGGGGCGGGGACCTCCAAGCGGGCTAGGCAGTCCCCGAGCGAGACGGCACCCGGCGCTTCTAAGAAGCGCATCGTGTCGGAAGCCCCAAAGAGGAAACGAACCCATGCGAACGTGGCGGCGGGGTCAGAGGGTCCATCCTCGCGACCAGCTTCGGCTTCTCGCAAAGAGAGAGGCCCCGGCGCTAAGCCCAGCGCGAAAGGCGCGTCGACCAGCTCGCGTGTTGTCTCAAGCGCCGAAGGGGGCCCGAGCGGCAGGGCTCCAACGACAACAACAGCCATAACCAGCACGGAGGCAGATGCCAGTGCTAGGAGGGGTACAAGCGATGACCCCAGTCGGGGCAGGGAAGCCCCATGGAATAAAGTGAGGAAAAAGAGAAATAAAACTAAAAAAGAAAAAGATAAGCGACAGGTGGCCCGCAAGCGTAACCGCGGAGAGGCCCTCATCGTTAAGACCGAGGCGTCAAAATACTCCGATGTCTTGAAAGCGATGCGCGGGGACGCTAAACTGGCAGGCCTAGGCGCCGACGTGCGGAGTATACGCCGTACCCGCACCGGCGAAATGCTCCTGGAGCTTAAAAAAGCGACAACGCTTAAGGGCCCGGCGTATAGAGACCTGGAAAAACAGGCCTTAGGTGAGGGTGTGGAGGTGCGCGCCCTCGTCTCGCAGGTGACGATCCAGTGTAAAAACCTGGATGAGATCACCGAGGCAGACGAGATCTCCACTGCACTGAAGGAACAGTGCAAGGTCGAGGTTGCCGCCGCGGACATACGTCTGAGGAAGGGTCCACTTGGGACCCAGGTGGCAACCCTGAGGGTAGCGGCAGTCGACGCAGACGCGGCGTTGAAAGTGGCGAAGGTGAAGGTGGGATGGTCAATATGCCCACTAAGCCTGCACCAGCCGCCGAAGGCATGTTTCAGATGCCTAGAGAGCGGGCACATGTCCTGGGAATGCAAAGGCCCAGATAGGAGCAACATGTGCAGAAGGTGTGGCAGCACTAGCCACAAGGCGCGGGATTGCAAAGGTCCCCCCAAATGCTTGATGTGCGCCGGGAAACCGGACGATAAGCACGTCATGGGGGGGGGGGGGCAAGTGCCCGGCCGCTAAGGGTATACCAACGAGCCAACCGTAATGCAGGTAACCCAACTAAACCTGAACCATTGTGAGGCAGCCCAGCAACTGCTGTGTCAGACAGTTAGCGAGTCGGCATCGGATATCGCCATAATTTCCGACCCATACCGCATCCCATCCGGCAACGGGAACTGGTTTGCGGACAGGGCTAATATGGCGGCATTATGGACGACGGGTAAGTACCCGGTTCAGGAGGTTGTGTCCAACACAAACGAAGGCTTCGTGGTTGTAAAAGTGAATGGAGTGTTCTTCTGCAGCTGCTACCCACCGCCAAGGTGGTCGATCGAACAGTTTTCCAATATGCTTGATCGGATGACAACGGAGCTAACTGGCCTGAACCCGTTGGTAATAGCGGGGGACTTCAACGCTTGGGCGCTCGAGTGGGGGAGCCGCCTTACCAACCCTAGGGGCCAGATTCTTCTGGAGGCCTTGGCTAGGCTCAATGTAGACCTAGCCAACGTGGGTACCACGAGTATCTACCATAGAAATGGAGCGGAATCGATTATCGATATAACATTTAGCAGTCCTGGGCTAATTAGCAATTGGAGGGTGGATGATGGCTACACCCATAGCGACCAATTGACGGTACGTTATTGTATCGTCCACAATACAAGGCAGCGTGCGGAAGGAGGAGCATCCACTCCATTCGCCCGCAGATGGAGGACGTCCTACTTTGATGTAGAGGTTTTTAAAGAGGCGCTTGAGAGGGAACGAAACTTACGCGAAACCCAGGAACCTTGCGGCGAAAGACTCGTTATGACACTTACACGAGCGTGCGATGCGACCATGCCGAGGGAAGTCAAACCGGGGAATGGAAGATCGCCGGTGTATTGGTGGACGGAGTCGATCGCCGACCTCCGAAGAACATGCCTCCAAGCAAGACAGAGGGTGCAAAGAGCGCGGTCAGACGCCGATAGAATCGAGCGTAGAGGGGCACTAGTCACCGCGAATGTCGCACTAAAGAGGGAGATAAAGGCCAGCAAGCGAGCCTGCTTCGAGGATCTGTGTCAGAAGGCCAATACGAATCCGTGGGGTGACGCCTACCGGGTTGTAATGGCCAAAACCAGAGGATCGGCGGCTCCAACCGAGCGTTCACCAGAGCTGCTGCAGGTGATCGTTGGGGGACTCTTTCCGAGCCACGACCCAAGTTCATGGCCCCCCGCCGCCGTAGACGTGTCCCATGACCAGCGTTCCAGTATCCCAGACCTTAACGCTGTCATAGCGACGGAAGGGTGGACGGCTCAGCCAAACACCCGTGACCACGTGGGCACCGACAACGGCACAACGGGGGTCGGCGACGAGGCGACGGTGACGAATGATGAACTCATTGCGATAGCAAAGTCGCTAAAGGTGAATAATGCGCTGGGACCGGATGGTATTCCGAACCTGGCCATCAAGACGGCTATCTTGCTGGATTCCGGAATGTTCAGGGTGGTGATGCAAAAGTGTCTGGACGAGGACGTCTTCCCAGACGCCTGGAAAATTCAGACCCTTGTGTTGCTACCAAAGACAGGGAAGCCACCAGGAGATCCATCGGCATATAGACCAATATGTCTGTTGGATACAGCGGGTAAGGTGCTCGAGAGGGTAATCCTCAACAGACTGACAACATACACGGAGAGTATAGGCGGTCTGTCAAGTAATCAGTTTGGCTTCCGTAAAGGGAAGTCGACGGTGGATGCCATCCTGTCCGTCACCAAGACGGCCGAGGTGGCAATCCAGCGCAAGAGGCGAGGAGTACGATACTGTGCGGTGGTCACCCTTGACGTGAGGAATGCGTTCAATAGCGCCAGTTGGGCGGCTATCGCCGACTCGCTCCAACGCCTTCAGGTTCCTGGGTACCTGTACAAGATTCTCGGAAGCTACTTCCAGAATCGCGTACTGGTATATAATACAGAGGCAGGCCAGAAACGTGTGCAGATCACCGCAGGCGTCCCGCAAGGTTCGATCCTGGGTCCGGTATTATGGAACACGATGTACGACGAAGTACTGCGGCTTGAGTTCCCGAGCGGGGTAAAGATCGTCGGGTTCGCAGACGATATCACCCTGGAGATATGTGGTGAATCCATCGAGGAGGTCGAGTTAACGGCCTCACACTCCATTGGCATTGTGGAGAGATGGATGAGCTCCAGGCAATTGGAGCTAGCCCACCATAAGACCGAGGTCACGGTGGTGAACAATCGGAAATCGGAGCAACATGCGACGATTAGTGCAGGTAACTGCACAGTAGAATCGAAGAGGTTCTTGAGGTATCTAGGGGTTATGATCGACGACAAGCTGTCCTTTGTCAGTCACGTCGATTACGCTTGCAAGAAAGCCTCTATGGCTATATCGGCACTATCCCGCATGATGTCGAATAGCTCGGCGGTGCAAGGGAGTAAGCGTAAACTCCTGGCCAGTGTCGCCCTGTCCATACTTAGGTACGGCGGGCCGGCATGGATCACCGCCTTGAGTACCAAGAGCTACGCAAATAAGCTCGAGAGGCTTATGTGCCTAAGAGTGGTGAGTGTATTCCGAACGGTATCACGCGACGCGGTCTGCGTCCTAGCGGGGATGATGCCAATAGGCATCGTCATAAAAGAGGACGTAGAGTGCTTCGAGCAACGTGGAACAAGAGGTATCCGAAAGACCACTAGAGCCGCATCCATGGTTAAGTGGCAGAGGGAATGGAACAACTCCACCAAAGGTCGGTGGACCCACCGACTAATCCCGGAATTAACCGGGTGGGTCGGTAGGCGACACGGTGAAGTGAACTTCCACTTAACGCAGATATTGTCTGGCCACGGCTGTTTTAGACAATACCTGCATAAATATGGGCATGCACAGTCCTCCGCATGCAGTGAGTGCGCGGGAGTCGAAGAAACTGCAGAACATGTGTTTTTCGCATGTCCTCGCTTCGACGGCGCGAGATCCGGCATGATGGCCGTATGCGGTCGCGACACGACTCCGGATAACTTGGTCCAGAGGATGTGTCAAGACCGGGACGTCTGGGACGCGGTATGCGTAGCAGCCTCCCAGATCGTCCTTGATCTCCAACAAAAATGGCGAAACGACCAAAGGCAGGTCGCAGGGACCACCTAACTACTAAAGCCCTAAGTAGTTAGACATAGTGGGTGCTTAACAAGCACAATAGCCCCCTCCCCGAAGTAATACCGAAAGGTGGTTCCGGGGAGGGACCAGGGCTTAAGGCACGGGTGGGTTTTTAGTGGGTCGAGGAGTTGGCACCCTCATCCCCACACCCTGAGTTCTTCAGGTGTCTGGTTGCAGATTTTCCATCCCGTCTAAAAAAAAAAAAAAAAAAAGCGTATAGTGTCTGTGGCCCCCATAGGGAAAAAAATCCTATGCGAACGTGGCGGAAGGGTCAGCTCCGGCTGGCCGCAAAGAGAGTGCCCGGCCGCTAAGGGTATTCCAACGAGCCAATCGTAATGCAGTTAACCCAACTAAACCTGAACCTTTATGAGGCAGCCCAGCAACTGCTGTGTCAGACAGTTCGCGAGTCGGCATCGGATATCGCCATAATTTCCGACCCATACCGCATCCCAGCCGCCAACGGAAACTGGAATGCGGACTGGTCCAATATGGCGGCATTATGGACGACGGACAAGTACCCGGTTCAGAAGGTTGTGTCTACCACAAACGAAGGCTTCACGGTTGTAAAAGTGAATGGAGTGTTCTTCTGCAGCTGCTACGCACCGCCAAGATGGTCGATTGAATAGTTTTCCAATATGCTCGATCGGATGACAACTGAGCTTACTGGCCTGAACCCGTTGGTAATACCGGGGGACTTCAACGCTTGGGCGCTCGAGTGGGGGAGCCGCCTTACCAACCCCACGGGCCAGATTCTTCTGGAGGCTAGGCTCAATGTGGACCTAGCCAACGTGGGTACCAAGAGTACCAACCATAGAAGCGGAACCGATAATCGATATAAGCTTCAGGCCTGCGTCCTGGGCTGCACAAAAATTGGAGGGTGGATGATGCCTACACCCCTAGCGACCACTTGGCGGTTCGTTATTGTATCGTCCACAATACAAGGCAGGCATCGAGCATCCAATCCATTCGCCCGCAGATGGAGGACGACCTACTTTGACGTAGAGACTTTTAAAGAGGCGCTTGAGAGGGAACGAAACTTACGCGAAACCCAGGAAACTTGCGGCGAACGACTCGTGATAGCACTTACACGAGCGTGCGATGCGACCATGCCAAGGGAAGTCAAACCGAGGAATGGAAGATCGTGGTGTATTGATGGACAGAGTCGATCGCCGACCTCCGAAGAACATGCCTCCACGCAAGACGGAGAGTGCAAAGAGCGCGGTCAGACGCCGATAGAATTGAGCGTAGAGGGGCGCTAGTCGCCGAGAAGGCCGCGCTAAAGAAGGAGATAAAGGCCAGCAAGCGAGTCTGCTTTGAGAGCCTGTGTAAGAAGACTTATATGAATCCGTGGGGTGACACCTACCGGGTAGTAATGGCCAAAACCAGAGGAACGGGGGCTCCAACCGAGAAATCACCAGCTCTTTTCAAACCACGACCCGAGTCCATGGTCCCCGCCGCCTTAGATTTGCTTCATTACCAGCGTTCCATTATCCCAGACCTTAACGCTGTCATAGTGACGGAAGGGTGGGTGGCCCAGCCAAACACCCGTGACCACGTGGGCCGAAGTGGCAATCCATCGCAAGAGGCGAGGAGTCCGCTACTGTGCAGTGGTCACCCTTGACGTGAGAAATACGTTCAATAACGCCAGATGGGTGGCTATCGCCAACTCGCTCCAACGCCTTAAGGTTCCTGGGAACCTGTACAAGATTCTGGGAAGCTATTTCCAGAATCGCGTACTGGTGCGCAATACTGAGGTTGGCCAGAAACATATTCAGATCACCGCAGGCGTCCCACAAGGTTCGATCCTGGGTCCAGTGCTATGGAACACGATGTACGATGAGGTACTACGGCTTTAGTTCCTGAACGGGGTGAAGATAGTCGGGTTCGCGGACGACATCACCCTGGAGATATGTGGTGAATCCATTGAAGAGGTGAAGCTAACGGCCTCGCACTCCATTGGCATTGTGGAGAGATGGATGAGTTCCAGGAAACTGGAGCTAGCCCACCATAAGACTGAGGTCACGGTTGGCCTGTTTTGTTTATTTTTACGTGAATGTTGTTTATTTTTCGCACTGTCGCGATCGCTCAATTGTACGTTTATTGACCGCTGCTAATTGTTTGTATTTGTGGTGCTCTGCTAATTGAATACGTTAGTTACCTGCGCGAAGTATAGTTCACGGTGAAAAACTTTTTATATTGCATATTTTGCGTTGTGAAATTGGTGTAGAACCTTCTTTGTTTCGGTCATTTTGTGCCCACTGCGGTGTTATTGTTGAGTTGTTGTGATCAGAGGCACTGCTAAATTCAATTGCATCGTTCTACGACGCGCCATCTTCATTCTCGACACAGTATTCTCGCTACAGTTCAAGTCCGCAAAAAATCACTCGTGCTCTTACCAATTTTCCGAAAGTTTGGAGAAACATTTTTTTTTGTCGTGTGCGGTAAAGTGATTTGTTTTGCGGTGTTATTTGTACCTGTCCCTGTGGTATGTAGAGCGTGTGACCGTTCAGTTTTAGATCACAATAAAATATATATATATATATACTAGCTGAACCCGGTGCGTGCGCTGTTACGCTTGCAACTAAATGAATGAAAATGTAATATACTGGCACGTTTATGGTTTTATTCGGGATGAGTTTTTTTATTCTTGAATAAGCAGGGGTTCAAACTTCTATCAAAACATGCTTCTTACCCGAGAAATACACGTTTTGTGTTTTAGTAACTTGGACAATTCTCATTTTTGGTAGAAATTTGTGTTTCGTTTGTATGGGAGCCCTCCCTTCCAGAGGGGGGTGGTTTCTCAAACCACCATACAATCATTGCCTTCAAAACCCCCACATGCCAAATTTGGTTCCATTTGCTTGATTAGTTCTCGGGTTATGATGAAATTTGTTTCGCATTTGTATGAGAGCGCCCCTTCCTGAGAGAGAAGGGGTCTCAAACAATCATAAGAACCTTTCCCAGCCCCAAAAACCCTTCATATAAATTTTCACGTTGGTCGGTTCAGAACTTTCCGAGTCTATAAGGGTCTGACAGGCAGACAGACGGAAATTCATTTTTATGTTTATAGAAATCTAGCCTCCAAAAACCACCATATGCTAAAAGTGGTTTCATTTACTTGATTACTTCTCGAGTTATGCAGAAATTTGCGTTTGATTTGTATAGGAGCCCCTTCAAAATGGGGAGGGGTATTGAACTGCCATGGAAATATTTCTTGCCTCCAAAAACCTCAACATGCCAAATGCCAAATTTTGTTTCATTTGCTTCATTGGCTCTCGAGTTATGCTAAAAAATATGTTTCATTTTTATGGGAGTCTCCCCTTCCGGAAAGCGGAGGGGTTTCAAACCACATTAGAAACATTTATTTCTCTCAAAAACCTCCACATGCCAAATTTGGTTCCATTTGCTTTAATTTTTATCGAGTTATGCAGAAATTCGTGTTTCATTTGTATGAGAGACCCCTTTTTTCAGTGAGCGGAGGAGTCTCAAACCACAATAGAAACGTTTCTTGCCTTCGAAAACCTCCACATTCCAAATTGGGTTCCATTAACTTGATAAGTTCTCGAGTTATGCAGAAATTTGTGTTGAATTTGTATGGAAACCCCTCTCCCGCCCCCTCCAGATGGCGGAGGAGTCTCAAACTTCCATAGAAACATTTCTCTCCTCCAAAAACCTCCACATGCCAAATTTGGTTCCATATGCTTGATTTTTTCTTGAGTTATGCACAAATTTGTGTTTCATTTGAATGAGAGCCCCCCTCTTACAGAGGGCGGAGGGGTCTCGAGTTACCTTAGAAACATTTCTTGCCTTCAAAACCTCTACCTGCCAAATTTGGTTCCATTTACTTGATTAGTTCTCGAGTTGTGCAGAAACTTGTGTTTCATTTGTATGGGAGCCCCGCCCCCCTACCAGAGAGAGAGAGGAGGGGTCTCGATCTACTGTAGAAACATTTATTGCCTTTAAAATCCCCGTAAATTTGGTTCCTTTTGCTTTATTAGATCTAGAGTTATGAAGAAATTTCAGTTTCATTTGTATGACAGCAACACTTCTAGGAGAGGGGAGGGGTCTCAAACCACCATAGAAACATTTTTCGCCTCCAGAAAACCCCACATGCCAAATTTGGTTCCATTTGCTTGATTGATTCTTGAGATATGCAGGAACTTCTGTTTCATTTGTGTGGGAGCCTCCCTTTCTAGAGAGGGGAGGGGTCTCAAACTACCATAGAAACATTTCTTGCTTCCAAAAACTTCCGCATGCTAAATTTGGGTTCCTTTGCTTGATCAGTTCTCGAGTTATGCAGAAATTTGTGCTTCATTTGTATGGGAGCACCCTCTTTCAGAGGAGGGAGGGGTCTCTTACTATCTTAAAAACCTTCCCCGGCCCCAAAAACCCGTGCATACAAATTTTCACGCCGATCGGTTCAGTAGTCTCCGAGCCTATTAGGGTCAGACAGACAGACAGACAGACAGACAGAAATCCATTTTTATATATATAGATAAATAAAAAACATAAATATATATATAAATAAAAAAAAATAAAAAAAAAAAAAAAAAAGGAAACAAAAAACCCACCAAAAAAAAAAAAAAAAAAGAAAAAATAAAAAATAGAAAAAATAATAGAAGGTTGGGGAAGGAAGAAAAGTTTCTATTAATAAAAAAAAAAAAAAAAAAAAAAAAAAAAACCCACAAGAAAATAAAACTTGTCCAAAAAAAAACCTCAAATTTTATAAAAACAAACCAAAAACCGAACAATTCCCCTCCAAAATGCAACCTAACCCAAATGTTGGGGAAAACGCGGGAGAAATTTGCAATCTATTTGCAACATTCTTTCAAAAAAACCACACCACTTTTGAAGAAGAAGAACGCGATTATGAATATTTCAATTTCTTCCCAGAATTTTCAAGGGACATTGGAGTTAGTCAAGTCAAATTTCAAGACATCTTGGAAGGTTTGAATAAATTAGATGTTTCCAAAGGTTCTGGCCCTGATGGAATACCACCCGTATTTATGAAGAACTTAGCATTAGAACTTACAGCACCTTTATTTTGGCTTTTTAATATGTCACTGGAATCTGAGATCTTCCCCAAACTTTGGAAAAGTTCCTATCTAGTACCTATTTTTAAAAGTGGAAAAAAATCGGACATTTGTAACTATCGTGGAATTGCCATTATTTCCTGCATTCCTAAACTTTTTGAAGCAATTATCAATGAAAAATTGTTTTCTCAAATCAAAAACAGACTGACTAATAAGCAACATGGATTCTTCAAAGGACGATCAACTAGCACAAATTTATTGGAATTCGTCAACTACTCACTGATAGCAATGGACAATGGCAACCATGTAGAAGCTCTTTATACAGACTTCAGCAAGGCTTTTGATCGCATTGACATACCCATGCTTCTATTCAAATTGCGAAAAATGGGAATTGAGGCAGGAATCCTCCGATGGCTCGAATCCTATCTTACTAACCGTCAACAAATAGTTAGATTCAAAGGGAAGAAATCAAATCCTATTAAGGTCACTTCTGGAGTCCCCCAAGGCTCTCACTTAGGTCCTCTTTTATTCATTTTGTATGTAAATGACATTTCCTTTATTCTCAAAAACATTAAATTTCTTATTTACGCTGATGACATGAAACTATTTTTAGAAATAAGAAACAAAGAAGATATCCAGAAACAAAGAGATATCCAGAATGAAATAAATGATTTCTATATTTGGTGCAACAAAAGTCTTTTACAGCTGAACGTAAAGAAATGTAATTCGATAGCTTTTAGTAGGAAACGAAACACCCCAGACATAACTATCAATCTAGGGAATCAGCCAGTTGAGAAATGTAAAAGAACAAGGGATTTAGGAGTTATCTTGGACTCGAAACTAACTTTCATTGAGCATTACAATACTATCATCAACAGAGCAAATAATATGCTTGGATTTATAAAACGTTTTTGTTACAATTTTCATGATCCGTACACAATAAAAAAATTGTACATTGCATATGTGAGGTCAATACTGGAATATTGTAGCGTGGTTTGGTCACCATTTTCAGTCACCCATGAAGAACGACTAGAATCGGTACAGAAGCAATTTTTACTGTATGCACTTCGTAAATTAGGTTGGACAAGGTTTCCGCTTCCATCTTATGAAGCCCGCTGCATGCTCATCAGCATCCAATCATTAAAAGAGCGCCGTGAATTTGCATTGGTATCATTCGTAAATGACATTGTTTCGCAACGCGTTGATTCAGCAGAACTTTTGTCAAAACTTAATTTTTACATACCGTCGCGGCAACTACGAAATAGAAATATATTTATTACAAGCCATCATCGTACAAATTACGCCAAATTTGTACCTCTGAATCAGATGATGGCAACTTACAATAAGCATGGAGAAAATGTAGACTTTACTATGACCAAAACAAAGCTAAAACAATACTTCAATTCAATTAGATAATGACGAACGATTCAAAACATTAAAAATGCAAATCTGATGTGTTAGTTTCCTAAGGCGTACTGTATATAGTCTGACCCTAATAGGCTCGGAGACTACTAAACCGATCGGCGTGAAAATTTGTATGCAGGGGTTTTTAGGGCCGGGGAAAGTTCTTAAGATAGTAAGAGACCCCTCCCTCCTCTGAAAGGGGGGGCTCCCATACAAATGAAACACATATTCCTGCATAACTCGAGAACTGATCAAGCAAAGGATTCCAAATTTAGCATGCGGAAGTTTTTGGATGCAAAAAATGTTCCTATGGTAGTTTGGGACCCCTCCCCTCTCTAAAAAGGGAGGCTCCCACACAAATGAAACAGAAGTTCCTGCATATCTCAAGAATCAATCAAGCAAATAGAACCAAATTTGGCATGTGGGGTTTTCTGGTGGCGAAAAATGTGTCTATGGTGGTTTGAGACCCCTCCCCTCTCTATAAAGGGAGGCTCCCATACAAATGAAACACATATTTCTGTATAACTCGAGAACTGATCAAGCAAAGAAACCCAAATTTAGCATGCGGATGTTTTTGGAGGCAAGAAATGTTTTTATGGTAGTTTGAGACCCCTCCCCTCTCTATAAAGGGAGGCTCCCATACAAATGAAACACAAGTTTCAGCATAACTCTAGAACTAATCAAGTAAATGGAACCAAATTTGGCAGGTAGAGGTTTTTGAAGGCAAGAAATGTTTCTAAGGTAACTCAAGACCCCTCCGCCCTCTGTAAGAGGGGGGCTCTCATACTAATGAAACACAAATTTGTTCATAACTCGAGAACTAATCAAGCATATGGAACCAAATTTGGCATGTGGAGGTTTTTGGAGGAGAGAAATGTTTCTATGGAAGTTTGAGACTCCTCCGCCATCTGGAAGGGGGAGGGAGGGGAGTTTCCAAACAAATCCAAAACAAATTTCTGCATAACTCGAGAACTAATCAAGTAAATGGAACCACATTTGGCAGGTGGAGGTTTTTGAAGGCAAGAAATGTTTCTAAATTGACTCGAGCCCCTCCCTTCTCTGAAAGGAGGGCTCAAATACAAATGAAACACACATTTCTGAATAACTCGAGAACTTATCAAGTAAATGAAACCCAATTTGGCATGTAGAGGTTTTCGAAGGCAAAAAATTATTCTATTGTGGTTTGACACTCCTCCGCTCACTGAAAGAGGGGTCTCTCATACAAATGAAACACGAATTTGTTGTATTTCTCGGGTAAGAGGCATGTTTTGCTAGAAGTTTGAACCCTTGCTTATTCAAGAAAAAAAAACTCATTTAAAAAAAAACCAAAAACGTGCCAGTTATATTAAATTTTCCTTCATTTAGTTGCAAGCGTAGCAGCGCACGCACCGGTTTCAGCGAGTATATATATATATATATATATATATATATATATATATATATATATATATATATATATATATATATATATATATATATATATATATATATATATATATATATATATATATGTATATATATATATATATATATATATATATATATATATATATATATATATATATATATATATATATATATATATATATATATATATATATATATATATATATATATATATATATATATATATATATATATATATATATATATATATATATATATATATATATATATATATATATATATATATCTAAATAAACTATTTCGGAATACACACAAATCAAATAAATATTTACACAAGAACATCAACTAGGAGGCTACTAAATGTCAAAATACCATAGCTCAAACACTAGTGTTAGTGGACACAGTGGACAGAGAGTTAGTTTAACATTCAGACATTTACGTTATTATTTATTTATTTTTTTTACAGCACAACAGAAATTACAATGTTTTCTTGAATTCTTAACACTCCGTTCACTTTTGCGACCGAGAAACCCTCGTTTGAGGTTGACACTACCTTCTGGACTGGGAACTTGCCCGTTATCCATATTGCCGCCTTCTTGGACCTTTCCGCAACCCAATTTCCATTACCGGCAGGGATACGGTATGGGTAGGATATTATTGCAATATCCGTTCCCGACTCGCGAACTGCCTGATACAACAGTTGCTGGGCTGCCTCACAGTGGTTTAGGTTCAGTTGTGTTACCCGCACTGTGTTTTGTCATTAGATCTACCCTTGTAGGCTGGGCACTTGGAACCCCCCGTGACGTGCTTGTCATCTGGTTTCCCAGAGCACGTTATGCATTTGGGGGGCTCCTTGCAGTCCCGAGCCTTGTGGCCTTTTTTCTCCGTACCTTCGGCAAAGATCGCTCCTATCGGGGCCTTTGCATTCCCACGACAAGTGCCCGCTCTCGAGGCACTTAAAACAAGCCTTTGGCGGCTGGTGCAAACTCAGTGGGCAAACAGACCACCCCACTTTGAGTTTTTCCGCTTTTAAGATAGAGTCTGCGGCTGTAACCGGCAGACGAATTGTTGCCACTTGGGTTCCAAGTGGACCCTTTCGCAGCCGTATGGCTGTCGTGGCAACCTCTATCCCACACTGGGTTATGATAGCCATGGGGATTTCGCCAGCATCCGTGATCTCATCCAAGTTTTTGCACTGGAGAGTCACTGACGTTGCCAAGGCACGTACCTCCACTCCCGCTCCTAGGGCTTGTTTGGCCAACTTCTTATACGCTGGGTCCTTCAGCTTGGTGTCCTTCTTGAGCTCGAGGATCATTTCGCCGGTGCGAGTGCGGCGGATACTCCGCACGTCGGCGCCTAGATCCGCTCTTAGCCCTTGGTGTGTCACGTGCCATCGAGGTGGCGTTGGCGCTTTTGGCACCTTTACAGCTCTTACCACGTTTGCCGCCATTGCCTCTTTTACCACTCTTGGTGCCGGGGTCGCTCACTTTACGCCCCGCCGGACGTGCAGTTGGACCCTCCAGTCCCAACACCACGCTTGCAAAGGTCTCTGAGCCCATGGGGCCGTCAGATACCAACCGCTTCTTTGAGTCACCGGGTGCGGTATCCCCCGGTGACTGCCTTGCCCGCTTCGACGTCCCTGCCACCACGGTAGGTGGGGCGGGATCTCGCGCTTCCGTCTGCGTATACTTGCAGACGGATTCCCTGGTTGTTTTTGGCCGCGACCAGCCTTGCCATTTTCGTGGCACTTTGGTCGATTAGAAGCTTAGCCTCTAATTCGTCCCTCTCACGACATGCCGCCTGGACGGACGTAGGCAGCCGCAGTAAGCTATGTTTAAGGTCCTTGCTGATGTTGTTGCGAGACGACGTAAAGTCGATTATCGCGTTCAGCTGTTCAGCGACTACCAACACTTTTGGAAGCGTATCGTGCTTCCTCTCCATGGCCCGCATGAGCCAAGGCCCATCTATGGCCGCTCCCGTTTTTCTGAAGATCCCTGCATCCGAGGCTGTCGCGCTTCCGCACGTGTCGGATGCACCGCCGGATCCTGCCTTCCTACCAGGCGTTGATCTTGTAAGTCCCTTCTTGGCGAACGGGTTCGCCTCCTCCCTCGTCGTCGTTTCATTTGGAGCTTGCTCCATTCTGTTGGGTCCCCCTTCAGCCACTATCCATAACCACATGAAGTAGTCGCCATCCCATGGTTATCTATGCGGGCTGCATAGGCCATGCTATGGTTGACGTGGGCCTTCATGGGGACACCGCGTTCAGAGCCAGATCGGCCTAGGACAGGATGGGCATCTGAGCCTACTCGCGCCCGGCTAGCAAAGCCGGTCGGTGGAGATGGAACGTACTGAAGGCCTGTCAAGGTTTTAGTGGGACGGAGACAGCCTATGCCACATGAAACCTCGCCATGTCCCGTAAGTGTCACCCGACAGTACTGAGGGAGACGACATAGGTGCCAGCCCGAAGTCGTCGTACCGTAAAGTGATTCCGTTAATCAGCCAGTTTCCGTAATTGGGGTCTTACTGACATTGACCTCAATGCACCGTGTGGCGCACCCTCTATAGTTCGTTTAGCCGTTAGGCTCCTTTATCCGTTAAGGAGGAACTCAACGTTTCCAAGGTGCACCGCTTTGAGGCGAACTACACCACACCTCCAGCCACTGCACTCTAGTGTTGTACAATTGTTCACCACTGACTCGCTCGATTCTAGGGCGTACGATAATGATCACTGAAAACTAGCGCGGATAGAACTAACGTAATTGTCTATGGTGCACTTTTATAACCGTTAGTGATAATTTTCGCACTGTATCTTAACTTATATTCGGTATTTTAACTGTGGATTTTCGAACTTTTTAATTGAGAACTCTCGGACCGACACTCTATCATCACTCTTCGGAACTTTGCACAATATAAACTCTCATCTCTATTCTACCACCCCCTTTTATATGGGTGGATGACTGATCACAATTTCATCTCCCTCCTTATCATCCTCATCATCCATACATTCATAGACCCGATAACGATGTATCACGATAACAAAGATGATGATGACAACTTGAAGGCACGGTGATGGACGAACGATGACAGATGACGGGTGAGAACTTACAGGCTAACACAAAACGCATGATGTCCTATTCAAAATTACCCGTTTACCGACAATTTGGCTGAATGCATAGCCATAACAAATTCAAATTTGCCTCATTACCAGCGTTCCAGTATCCCAGACCTTAACGCTGTCATAGTGACGGAAGGGTGGGTGGCCCAGCCAAACACCCGTGACCACGTGGGCCGAAGTGGCAATCCATCGCAAGAGGCGAGGAGTCCGCTACTGTGCAGTGGTCACCCTTGACGTGAGAAATACGTTCAATAACGCCAGATGGGTGGCTATCGCCAACTCGCTCCAACGCCTTCAGGTTCCTGGGAACCTGTACAAGATTCTGGGAAGCTATTTCCAGAATCGCGTACTGGTGCGCAATACTGAGGTTGGCCAGAAACATATTCAGATCACCGCAGGCGTCCCACAAGGTTCGATCCTGGGTCCAGTGCTATGGAACACGATGTACGATGAGGTACTACGGCTTTAGTTCCTGAACGGGGTGAAGATAGTCGGGTTCGCGGACGACATCACCCTGGAGATATGTGGTGAATCCATTGAAGAGGTGAAGCTAACGGCCTCGCACTCCATTGGCATTGTGGAGAGATGGATGAGTTCCAGGAAACTGGAGCTAGCCCACCATAAGACTGAGGTCACGGTTGGTCTGTTTTGTTTATTTTTACGTGAATGTTGTTTATTTTTCGCACTGTCGCGATCGCTCAATTGTACGTTTATTGACCGCTGCTAATTGTTTGTATTTGTGGTGCTCTGCTAATTGAATACGTTAGTTACCTGCGCGAAGTATAGTTCACGGTGAAAAACTTTTTATATTGCATATTTTGCGTTGTGAAATTGGTGTAGAACCTTCTTTGTTTCGGTCATTTTGTGCCCACTGCGGTGTTATTGTTGAGTTGTTGTGATCAGGGGCACTGCTAAATTCAATTGCATCGTTCTACGACGCGCCATCTTCATTCTCGACACAGTTTTCTCGCTACAGTTCAAGTCCGCAAAAAATCACTCGTGCTCTTACCAATTTTCCGAAAGTTTGGAGAAACATTTTTTTTTGTCGTGTGCGGTAAAGTGATTTGTTTTGCGGTGTTATTTGTACCTGTCCCTGTGGTATGTAGAGCGTGTGACCGTTCAGTTTTAGATCACAATAAAATATATGCTGAGAAGGCCAGTTGAAGGTTAAGAATTCAAGAAAACATTGTAATTTCTGTTGTGCTGTAAAAAAAAAAATAATAACGTAAATGTCTGAATGTTAAACTAACTCTCTGTCCACTGTGTCCACTAACACTAGTGTTTGAGCTATGGTATTTTGACATTTAGTAGCCTCCTAGTTGATGTTCTTGTGTAAATATTTATTTGATTTGTGTGTATTCCGAAATAGTTTATTGATATTTATATATATATATATATATATATATATATATATATATATATATATATATATATATATATATATATATATATATATATATATATATATATATATATATATATATATATATATATATATATATATATATATATATATATATATATATATATATATATATATATATATATATATATATATATATATATATATATATATATATATATATATATATATATATATATATATATATATATATATATATATATATATATATATATATATATATATATATATATATATATATATATATATATATATATATATATATATATATATATATATTATATATATATATATATATATATATATATATATATATATATATATATATATATATATATATATATATATATATATATATAAATAAACTATTTCGGAATACACACAAATCAAATAAATATTTACACAAGAACATCAACTAGGAGGCTACTAAATGTCAAAATACCATAGCTCAAACACTAGTGTTAGTGGACACAGTGGACAGAGAGTTAGTTTAACATTCAGACATTTACGTTATTATTTTTTTTTTTTTTACAGCACAACAGAAATTACAATGTTTTCTTGAATTCTTAACCTTCAACTGGCCTTCTCAGCATATATTTTATTGTGATCTAAAACTGAACGGTCACACGCTCTACATACCACAGGGACAGGTACAAATAACACCGCAAAACAAATCACTTTACCGCACACGACAAAAAAAAATGTTTCTCCAAACTTTCGGAAAATTGGTAAGAGCACGAGTGATTTTTTGCGGACTTGAACTGTAGCGAGAATACTGTGTCGAGAATGAAGATGGCGCGTCGTAGAACGATGCAATTGAATTTAGCAGTGCCCCTGATCACAACAACTCAACAATAACACCGCAGTGGGCACAAAATGACCGAAACAAAGAAGGTTCTACACCAATTTCACAACGCAAAATATGCAATATAAAAAGTTTTTCACCGTGAACTATACTTCGCGCAGGTAACTAACGTATTCAATTAGCAGAACACCACAAATACAAACAATTAGCAGCGGTCAATAAACGTACAATTGAGCGATCGCGACAGTGCGAAAAATAAACAACATTCACGTAAAAATAAACAAAACAGGCCAACCGTGACCTCAGTCTTATGGTGGGCTAGCTCCAGTTTCCTGGAACTCATCCATCTCTCCACAATGCCAATGGAGTGCGAGGCCGTTAGCTTCACCTCTTCAATGGATTCACCACATATCTCCAGGGTGATGTCGTCCGCGAACCCGACTATCTTCACCCCGTTCAGGAACTAAAGCCGTAGTACCTCATCGTACATCGTGTTCCATAGCACTGGACCCAGGATCGAACCTTGTGGGACGCCTGCGGTGATCTGAATATGTTTCTGGCCAACCTCAGTATTGCGCACTAGTACGCTATTCTGGAAATTGCTTCCCAGAATCTTGTACAGGTTTCCAGGAACCTGATGGCGTTGGAGCGAGTTGGCGATAGCCACCCATCTGGCGTTATTGAACGTATTTCTCACGTCAAGGGTGACCACTGCACAGTAGCGGACTCCTCGCCTCTTGCGATGGATTGCCACTTCGGCCCACGTGGTCACGGGTGTTTGGCTGGGCCACCCACCCTTCCGTCACTATGACAGCGTTAAGGTCTGGGATACTGGAACGCTGGTAATGAGGCAAATTTGAATTTGTTATGGCTATGCATTCAGCCAAATTGTCGGTAAACGGGTAATTTTGAATAGGACATCATGCGTTTTGTGTTAGCCTGTAAGTTCTCACCCGTCATCTGTCATCGTTCGTCCATCACCGTGCCTTCAAGTTGTCATCATCATCTTTGTTATCGTGATACATCGTTATCGGGTCTATGAATGTATGGATGATGAGGATGATAAGGAGGGAGATGAAATTGTGATCAGTCATCCACCCATATAAAAGGGGGTGGTAGAATAGAGATGAGAGTTTATATTGTGCAAAGTTCCGAAGAGTGATGATAGAGTGTCGGTCCGAGAGTTCTCATGTAAAAAGTTCGAAAATCCACAGTTAAAATACCGAATATAAGTTAAGATACAGTGCGAAAATTATCACTAACGGTTATAAAAGTGCACCATAGACAATTACGTTAGTTCTATCCGCGCTAGTTTTCAGTGATCATTATCGTACGCCCTAGAATCGAGCGAGTCAGTGGCGAACAATTGTACAACACTAGAGTGCAGTGGCTGGAGGTGTGGTGTAGTTCGCCTCAAAGCGGTGCACCTTGGAAACGTTGAGTTCCTCCTTAACGGATAAAGGAGCCTAACGGCTAAACGAACTATAGAGGGTGCGCCACACGGTGCATTGAGGTCAATGTCAGTAAGACCCCAATTACGGAAACTGGCTGATTAACGGAATCACTTTACGGTACGACGACTTCGGGCTGGCACCTATGTCGTCTCCCTCAGTACTGTCGGGTGACACTTACGGGACATGGCGAGGTTTCATGTGGCATAGGCTGTCTCCGTCCCACTAAAACCTTGACAGGCCTTCAGTACGTTCCATCTCCACCGACCGGCTTTGCTAGCCGGGCGCCAGTAGGCTCAGATGCCCATCCTGTCCTAGGCCGATCTGGCTCTGAACGCGGTGTCCCCATCAAGGCCCACGTCAACCATAGCATGGCCTATGCAGCCCGCATAGATAACCATGGGATGGCGACTACTTCATGTGGTTATGGATAGTGGCTGAAGGGGGACCCAACAGAATGGAGCAAGCTCCAAATGAAACGACGACGAGGGAGGAGGCGAACCCGTTCGCCAAGAAGGGACTTACAAGATCAACGCCTGGTAGGAAGGCAGGATCCGGCGGTGCATCCGACACGTGCGGAAGCGCGACAGCCTCGGATGCAGGGATCTTCAGAAAAACGGGAGCGGCCATAGATGGGCCTTGGCTCATGCGGGCCATGGAGAGGAAGCACGATACGCTTCCAAAAGTGTTGGTAGTCGCTGAACAGCTGAACGCGATAATCGACTTTACGTCGTCTCGCAACAACATCAGCAAGGACCTTAAACATAGCTTACTGCGGCTGCCTACGTCCGTCCAGGCGGCATGTCGTGAGAGGGACGAATTAGAGGCTAAGCTTCTAATCGACCAAAGTGCCACGAAAATGGCAAGGCTGGTCGCGGCCAAAAACAACCAGGGAATCCGTCTGCAAGTATACGCAGACGGAAGCGCGAGATCCCGCCCCACCTACCGTGGTGGCAGGGACGTCGAAGCGGGCAAGGCAGTCACCGGGGGATACCGCACCCGGTGACTCAAAGAAGCGGTTGGTATCTGACGGCCCCATGGGCTCAGAGACCTTTGCAAGCGTGGTGTTGGGACTGGAGGGTCCAACTGCACGTCCGGCGGGGCGTAAAGTGAGCGACCCCGGCACCAAGAGTGGTAAAAGAGGCAATGGCGGCAAACGTGGTAAGAGCTGTAAAGGTGCCAAAAGCGCCAACGCCACCTCGATGGCACGTGACACACCAAGGGCTAAGAGCGGATCTAGGCGCCGACGTGCGGAGTATCCGCCGCACTCGCACCGGCGAAATGATCCTCGAGCTCAAGAAGGACACCAAGCTGAAGGACCCAGCGTATAAGAAGTTGGCCAAACAAGCCCTAGGAGCGGGAGTGGAGGTACGTGCCTTGGCAACGTCAGTGACTCTCCAGTGCAAAAACTTGGATGAGATCACGGATGCTGGCGAAATCCCCATGGCTATCATAACCCAGTGTGGGATAGAGGTTGCCACGACAGCCATACGGCTGCGAAAGGGTCCACTTGGAACCCAAGTGGCAACAATTCGTCTGCCGGTTACAGCCGCAGACTCTATCTTAAAAGCGGAAAAACTCAAAGTGGGGTGGTCTGTTTGCCCACTGAGTTTGCACCAGCCGCCAAAGGCTTGTTTTAAGTGCCTCGAGAGCGGGCACTTGTCGTGGGAATGCAAAGGCCCCGATAGGAGCGATCTTTGCCGAAGGTACGGAGAAAAAAGGCCACAAGGCTCGGGACTGCAAGGAGCCCCCCAAATGCATAACGTGCTCTGGGAAACCAGATGACAAGCACGTCACGGGGGGTTCCAAGTGCCCAGCCTACAAGGGTAGATCTAATGACAAAACACAGTGCGGGTAACACAACTGAACCTAAACCACTGTGAGGCAGCCCAGCAACTGTTGTATCAGGCAGTTCGCGAGTCGGGAACGGATATTGCAATAATATCCTACCCATACCGTATCCCTGCCGGTAATGGAAATTGGGTTGCGGAAAGGTCCAAGAAGGCGGCAATATGGATAACGGGCAAGTTCCCAGTCCAGAAGGTAGTGTCAACCTCAAACGAGGGTTTCGCGGTCTCAAAAGTGAACGGAGTGTTCATCTGCATCTGCTATGCGCCACCGAGATGGTCAGCAGACCAGTTTTCGCAAATGGTAGATAGAATGAAAACGGAGCTAACTGGCCGTTTCTCGTTGGTAGTAGCGGGCGACTTTAACGCTTGGGCGTTAGAATGGGGCAGTCGTCTCACCAGCCCAAGGGGCCAGATCCTTCTGGAGGGCCTGGCCAGGCTCAACGTAGACCTCGCCAACGTAGGTACTAGTAGTACCTACCATAGAAATGAACCCGAGTCGATTATCGACGTGACGTTCGGCAGCCCTGGGCTGCTGAACAACTGAAGGGTGGAGGATGGCTACACCTATAGCGACCATCTGGTGGTTCGCTATAGCATCACCCACGGAGCTAGGCAGCGCGCAGAGGGAGGAGCACCCACCCCGTTCGTCCACAGATGGAAGACGTCGTACTTCGATAATGAAGTATTTAAAGAGGCGCTAGAGCGGGAACTGGGATTTAGCGATATCCAAAATCCTCGTGGGGATCAACTCGTATCAATTCTCACACGAGTGTGCGACGCAACCATGCCCAGAAAGCAGAAAATTGGCTTGTGCTCGCCTTAAATTTGATGAAGCTAGTGAACTTATTATGCAATGGTATTATGCTTTGACAGTTGACTGTCTCGAAGATGATGAACTCGATTGGGAACTTGAGTCAAGGTTTATAGTAGTTGATGATAAGTTGAGTTTGTCGCAGAAAAGAAAATGGTTACGAATTTCACTCAAAAATGAAAAACAAATCTCAGATAGAATCCTAGTAGGTATCATGAAAGGCGATGTCAAACACGAAATTCATACATGCTTGCAAAAATTTAACGATCTCAAAGTCAAATGGCAAACATTGGACAAGAACGACGAAAAAAACATGTGCATAGCTCGTCTGCTTCAGTTGGGTGCCCGTATGGTAGTGATTTTAACGTCAGCAAGAGGTTCATCAAACCTACACAGCAACTTGCAAAATATGCTGGTAGAAGTGGTGGAGCCAGAGTTGAACAAACCACAGCAAAACGAGACTGAGAGTGGACGTACAACACCTAAAGATGATGAACAAGTAGGAAACACGTTGCCAGTAATTCAAACCAACCCTAATGGAGCTGATTAAACACCAACTCCCAGGGTAACTGTTTTAGACCAAGAAGGCTTTGATTGGATTCACTCGCTGCAGGCCAGAATAGTGGATCTTGAGATCACCAAAAAAAAAGACCCCCCCAACTCCAACCCAACCTAATCAGTAACCCAACTAAACCTAACCATTTACCCACAACTCTTTCGACAGTTAGCGAGTCGGCATCGGATATCGCCATAATTTCCGACCCATACCGCATCCCACCCGGCAACGGGAACTGGTTTGCGGACAGGGCTAATATGGCGGCATTATGGACGACGGGTAAGTACCCGGTTCAGGAGGTTGTGTCCAACACAAACGAAGGCTTCGTGGTTGTAAAAGTGAATGGAGTGTTCTTCTGCAGCTGCTACGCACCGCCAAGGTGGTCGATCGAACAGTTTTCCAATATGCTTGATCGGATGACAACGGAGCTAACTGGCCTGAACCCGTTGGTAATAGCGGGGGACTTCAACGCTTGGGCGCTCGAGTGGGGGAGCCGCCTTACCAACCCTAGGGGCCAGATTCTTCTGGAGGCCTTGGCTAGGCTCAATGTAGACCTAGCCAACGTGGGTACCACGAGTACCTACCATAGAAATGGAGCGGAATCGATTATCGATATAACATTTAGCAGTCCTGGGCTAATTAGCAATTGGAGGGTGGATGATGGCTACACCCATAGCGACCACTTGGCGGTACGTTATTGTATCGTCCACAATACAAGGCAGCGTGCGGAAGGAGGAGCATCCACTCCATTCGCCCGCAGATGGAGGACGTCCTACTTTGATGTAGAGGTTTTTAAAGAGGCGCTTGAGAGGGAACGAAACTTACGCGAAACCCAGGAACCTTGCGGCGAAAGACTCGTTATGACACTTACACGAGCGTGCGATGCGACCATGCCGAGGGAAGTCAAACCGAGGAATGGAAGATCGCCGGTGTATTGGTGGACGGAGTCGATCGCCGACCTCCGAAGAACATGCCTCCACGCAAGACGGAGGGCGCAAAGAGCGCGGTCAGACGCCGATAGAATCGAGCGCAGAGGGGCGCTAGTCGCCGCGAAGGCCGCACTAAAGAGGGAGATAAAGGCCAGCAAGCGAGCCTGCTTCGAGGGTCTGTGTCAGAAGGCCAATACGAATCCGTGGGGTGACGCCTACCGGGTTGTAATGGCCAAAACCAGAGGATCGGCGGCTCCAACCGAGCGTTCATCAGAGCTGCTGCAGGTGATCGTTGGGGGACTCTTTCCGAGCCACGACCCAAGTCCATGGCCCCCCGCCGCCGTAGACGTGTCCCATGACCAGCGTTCCAGTATCCCAGACCTTAACGCTGTCATAGCGACGGAAGGGTGGACGGCTCAGCCGAACACCCGTGACCACGTGGGCACCGACAACGGCACAACGGGGGTCGGCGACGAGGCGACGGTGACGAATGATGAACTCATTGCGATAGCAAAGTCGCTAAAGGTGAACAAAGCGCCGGGACCGGATGGTATTCCGAACCTGGCCATCAAGACGGCTATCTTGCTGGATCCCGGAATGTTCAGGGTGGTGATGCAAAAGTGTCTGGACGAGGGCGTCTTCCCAGACGCCTGGAAAATTCAGACCCTTGTGTTGCTACCAAAGACAGGGAAGCCACCAGGAGATCCATCGGCATATAGACCAATATGTCTGTTGGATACAGCGGGTAAGGTGCTCGAGAGGGTAATCCTCAACAGACTGACAACATACACGGAGGGTATACGCGGTCTGTCAAGTAATCAGTTTGGCTTCCGTAAAGGGAAGTCGACGGTGGATGCCATCCTGTCCGTCACCAAGACGGCCGAGGTGGCAATCCAGCGCAAGAGGCGAGGAGTACGATACTGTGCGGTGGTCACCCTTGACGTGAGGAATGCGTTCAACAGCGCCAGTTGGGCGGCTATCGCCGACTCGCTCCAACGCCTTCAGGTTCCTGGGTACCTGTACAAGATTCTCGGAAGCTACTTCCAGAATCGCGTACTGGTATATAATACAGAGGCAGGCCAGAAACGTGTGCAGATCACCGCAGGCGTCCCGCAAGGTTCGATCCTGGGTCCGGTGTTATGGAACACGATGTACGACGAGGTACTGCGGCTTGAGTTCCCGAGCGGGGTAAAGATCGTCGGGTTCGCAGACGATATCACCCTGGAGATATGTGGTGAATCCATCGAGGAGGTCGAGTTAACGGCCTCACACTCCATTGGCATTGTGGAGAGATGGATGAGCTCCAGGCAATTGGAGCTAGCCCACCATAAGACCGAGGTCACGGTGGTGAACAATCGAAAATCGGAGCAACATGCGACGATTAGTGCAGGTAACTGCACAGTAGAATCGAAGAGGTTCTTGAGGTATCTTGGGGTTATGATCGACGACAAGCTGTCCTTTGTCAGTCACGTCGATTACGCTTGCAAGAAAGCCTCTATGGCTATATCGGCATTATCCCGCATGATGTCGAATAGCTCGGCGGTGCAAGGGAGTAAGCGTAAACTCCTGGCCAGTGTCGCCCTGTCCATACTTAGGTACGGCGGGCCGGCATGGATCACCGCCTTGAGTACCAAGAGCTACGCAAATAAGCTCGAGAGTACACACAGGCTTATGTGCCTAAGAGTGGTGAGTGCATACCGAACGGTATCACGCGACGCGGTCTGCGTCCTAGCGGGGATGATGCCAATAGGCATCGTCATAAAAGAGGACGTAGAGTGCTTCGAGCAACGTGGAACAAGAGGTATCCGAAAGACCACTAGAGCCGCATCCATGGTTAAGTGGCAGAGGGAATGGAACAACTCCACCAAAGGTCGGTGGACCCACCGACTAATCCCGGAACTAACCGGGTGGGTCGGTAGGCGACACGGTGAAGTGAACTTCCACTTAACGCAGATATTGTCTGGCCACGGCTGTTTTAGACAATACCTGCATAAATATGGGCATGCACAGTCCTCCGCATGCAGTGAGTGCGCGGGAGTCGAAGAAACTGCAGAACATGTGTTTTTCGCATGTCCTCGCTTCGACGGCGCGAGATCCGGCATGATGGCCGTATGCGGTCGCGACACGACTCCGGATAACTTGGTCCAGAGGATGTGTCAAGACCGGGACGTCTGGGACGCGGTATGCGTAGCAGCCTCCCAGATCGTCCTTGATCTCCAACAAAAATGGCGAAACGACCAAAGGCAGGTCGCAGGGACCACCTAACTACTAAAGCCCTAAGTAGTTAGACATAGTGGGTGCTTAACAAGCACAATAGCCCCCTCCCCGAAGTAATACCGAAAGGTGGTTCCGGGGAGGGACCAGGGCTAAAGGCACGGGTGGGTTTTTAGTGGGTCGAGGAGTTGGCACCCTCATCCCCACACCCTGAGTTCTTCAGGTGTCTGGTTGCAGATTTTCCATCCCGTCTAAAAAAAAAAAAAAAAAAAAAAAAAAAAAAAAAAAAAAAAAAAAAAAAAAAGAGAGCCCACCTGATGGAAAATTTAGGTTCTAGTAATTTTTTTCGGACCAAAACCGGGTTTTCGAAAATCGACGATTTGAAACCCCCTATTTAAGCGATTAGACGCTTATTTACGGAGATAAACGCATTTAAAGGTTTCCAGAGCCCACCTGATGGAAAATTTAGGTTCTAGTATTTTTTTTCGGACCAAAACCGGGTTTTCGAAAATCGACGATTTGAAACCCCCTATTTAAGCGATTAGACGCTTATTTACGGAGATAAACGCATTTAAAGGTTTCCAGAGCCCACCTGATGGAAAATTTAGGTTCTAGTAATTTTTTTCGGACCAAAACCGGGTTTTCGAAAATCGACGATTTGAAACACCCTATTTAAGCGATTAGACGCTTATTTACGGAGATAAACGCATTTAAAGGTTTCCAGAGCCCACCTGATGGAAAATTTAGGTTCTAGTAATTTTTTTCGGACCAAAACCGGGTTTTCGAAAATCGACGATTTGAAACCCCCTATTTAAGCGATTAGACGCTTATTTACGGAGATAAACGCATTTAAAGGTTTCCAGAGCCCACCTGATGGAAAATTTAGGTTCTAGTAATTTTTTTTGGACCAAAACCGGGTTTTCGAAAATCGACGATTTGAAACCCCTATTTAAGCGATTAGACGCTTATTTACGGAGATAAACGCATTTAAAGGTTTCCAGAGCCCACCTGATGGAAAATTTAGGTTCTAGTAATTTTTTTTGGACCAAAACCGGGTTTTCGAAAATCGACGATTTGAAACCCCTATTTAAGCGATTAGACGCTTATTTACGGAGATAAACGCATTTAAAGGTTTCCAGAGCCCACCTGATGGAAAATTTAGGTTCTAGTAATTTTTTTTCGGACCAAAACCGGGTTTTCGAAAATCGACGATTTGAAACCCCTATTTAAGCGATTAGACGCTTATTTACGGAGATAAACGCATTTAAAGGTTTCCAGAGCCCACCTGATGGAAAATTTAGGTTCTAGTAATTTTTTTCGGACCAAAACCGGGTTTTCGAAAATCGACGATTTGAAACCCCTATTTAAGCGATTAGACGCTTATTTACGGAGATAAACGCATTTAAAGGTTTCCAGAGCCCACCTGATGGAAAATTTAGGTTCTAGTAATTTTTTTCGGACCAAAACCGGGTTTTCGAAAATCGACGATTTGAAACCCCCTATTTAAGCGATTAGACGCTTATTTACGGAGATAAACGCATTTAAAGGTTTCCAGAGCCCACCTGATGGAAAATTTAGGTTCTAGTAATTTTTTTCGGACCAAAACCGGGTTTTCGAAAATCGACGATTTGAAACCCCCTATTTAAGCGATTAGACGCTTATTTACGGAGATAAACGCATTTAAAGGTTTCCAGAGCCCACCTGATGGAAAATTTAGGTTCTAGTAATTTTTTTTTCGGACCAAAACCGGGTTTTCGAAAATCGACGATTTGAAACCCCCTATTTAAGCGATTAGACGCTTATTTACGGAGATAAACGCATTTAAAGGTTTCCAGAGCCCACCTGATGGAAAATTTAGGTTCTAGTAATTTTTTTCGGACCAAAACCGGGTTTTCGAAAATCGACGATTTGAAACCCCCTATTTAAGCGATTAGACGCTTATTTACGGAGATAAACGCATTTAAAGGTTTCCAGAGCCCACCTGATGGAAAATTTAGGTTCTAGTAATTTTTTTGGACCAAAACCGGGTTTTCGAAAATCCAACAATACTCTTGTGCATAATCTCGACGTTCTTTCAAAGTTTCAATATTGATCAGCATACAACGTGCTTCATATGCTGGGAGAGGTAATGTTGCCCATCCTAGCTTTCGCAGTGCATATAATAAGAATTGTTTTTGGATTGACTCTATTCGTTCTTCATGTTTTTTCATATAAGGGGACCAAACAATACTACAATATTCTAATATTGACCGCACATAAGCAACATAAAGCGTTTTTATTGTATATGGATCTAAAAAGTGGTATCCGAAACGTTTTATAAAATTAAGCATATTGCCTGCTTTATGAACTATCGTGTTATAATGATCCACAAACGTTAGTTTTGAGTCTAGAATAATACCTAAATCTCTTATTTTATCGCATTTTTGTACATTTTCTATTCCTAATAAAACTTGAACATTTGGCGTGCTATGTTTTCTGCTAAACGTTATGAGATTACATTTTTTAACATTTAGTTTCAATAGACTTTTACAGCACCATGTATGAAAAACTTGTATCTCATTGCGAAATACAATAGTTTCATTATCGTTCTTAATTTCTAGGTACAATTTTATGTCATCAGCATATATAAGAACATTGAGATCTTTTAAGATAAGAGATATGTCATTAATGTATAGAATAAAAAGAAGAGGTCCTAAGTGTGAGCCTTGAGGAACCCCTGACGTGACTTGAATTGGGTTTGACTTTTTATTATTGAACTTTACAATTTGCTGACGATCAGTTAAATACGATTTGATCCAATTGAGCAGTCTCATCTCAATTCCCATTTTTTCAAGCTTGAAAATCAACATTGGAATGTCTAGTCTATCAAACGCTTTACTGAAGTCGGTGTAAAGAGCCATTACGTGATTACCTTTATCCATTGCATTTAATGAGTAATTGACGAATTCTAGTAAATTCGTAGCAGCTGAGCGGCCTTTGAAAAAGCCATGTTGTGCGTTAGTAATTCTATTTTTAATTTGGCTAAAAACATTTTTGTTTATGATCGATTCGAAAAGTTTTGGAATGCATGATATTATGGCAATGCCACGATAATTTCGAATATCGGATTTTTTGCCAGATTTATAAATTGGTATTAGGAAAGACTTTTTCCATTCTTTCGGAAATTCACCACTATCCAGTGACATATTGAACAGCCAGAAAAGAGGAGTTGTGAGTTCAGTTGCTAGGTTTTTTATGAATGCTGGTGGAATTCCATCAGGTCCTGCGCCTTTATTAGCGTCTAATTGTTTTAGACCTGAGAGAATGTCTTGTACAACAATGTTACTGACACCAATATTACCTGGATAGTCAGGAAAGTATGAGAAATATTCAAAATCGCGATCATTGTCCTTAAATGTTGTGTAGGTCTCTTGAAAATATGTTGCAAATAGATTACAAATATCTTCTGAGTTATCTCCTACTTTTTCGTCCAAAGTCATAGTTGTTGGAAAGTTGCACGATTTAACCTTGGTTTTAACGTAACTGAAGAAATTTTTCGGACATGACTTAATCTCATTTTCAGTTTTTGAGTTATACTCAGATAGTGCAGAGGAAATAGCTAAATTAAGTTGGTCACAGATATTCAAATACTTTTCCAAATTAGCTTGATTATTGTAATTTTTGTAAATTTTGTGAGCCTTTTGTTTCCGATTCTTCAAATTAGTAATTTGCTTGTTAAACCAAATGGGATTTTTAGAAGCATAGTTTCGTCGTCTTCTCGTCAGAGGAACTTCTTCCTGAATTGTTGCCAGTAACATTTTATAAAATATTTCTACTGCACTTTCAACATTTTTCTGACTTTTTAAGACCTGTTGCCAGTTGGCCCTACTCAATTTATGCTTAATATTGTAATAGTTTGCTTTGTTGTAATCAAAGACATTCTCGTAAACACATTCATTGGGATTATGTATTCTATGCACAAACACAGAAAACTCGATTGCCGTGTGAAACGCTTCATTTTTCCATAAGGGGTAAAGAGATTCACTCACGCAGAAATCTTCATGTGTATTTGTTAATAAAAAATCTAAGTAGCAATTTTGCTGGTTTTTCACGTGGTTAATTTGGTATAGCCCTAAAAATGCAAGTTTTTCAAAAATAAATTGTAACGTTTCATTATCACCAACCACAGGAAGTAAAATACTCTCATTTACTGAGTCAGGAATAAAATCTGCATTGCGCTGATTGAAATCGCCATATATATGAATTTTATATTCAGGGGGAAATTGAGTTACAATTTCTTCAGCTGTTTGAAAAAAGATTTCGTATGTTGACTTACAAGCTTGGTCTGGTGGAAAATACACTGTTGCGAAAATGTGAGTTTCACCAGCAATATGTGTTTTCACCCATACATGCTCAAATTCTTTAAATTTTGATGAAACCAGAAGTTCCGAGCTAAAATTTGAAGAAACTGCTATGAGAACTCCTCCACCAGACTTTCTGTGCGTTAAAAGTAAGTCCCGGTCATCTCTAAAAACATTATAATCACTGCCAAAAATTTCTTCACTTTGTATGCTATCATTCCAGCTTGTTTCGGTACCCAAGATAACCGAAAAATTGGAACACAAAATATTTTTATGTATAACATTCATTTTTGATGCACTTTTCATGCGTTTGAAATTCTGACAATACACCAGAATTTCAGTAGAAGGTGATTCTGAGGGAATTGATGGAAGCACGTCATCGTTTAAAACTATAGATACCTACATTACCAGTCACATCCGGTTCGTCATAGTCTACCTCTGTAGAGTGCGTCAGGTCGAGCGAAAACACGGACGCTCACAGGAACAGGACGTACAATGCTGCGAAAAAGAGCTTCGCAGGGCGGGGCTGAGTATCCAATCGGGAGTAGAAGTTGGTTTTGTTTGCGGGAATTGATGATCCACCGGGTATGGATTCAGTGTTTCGCCACGTTGAAACCTGATGCCACGCTGGTCAATCTGAGGTTGAGAGAAAGCCGCCTTTGCAGCTGCAAGTAACTCCTTATCGGGTGGTAGAAAGCTAGTAACTGTATGATGACTTCTATGGTTGTTGGTGTTATTGTTGTTGTTGTTGTTGTTGTTGTTGTTGTTGTTGTTGTTGTTGTTGTTGTTGTTGTTGTTGTTGTTGTTGTTGTTGTTGTTGTTGTTGTTGTTGTTGTTGTTGTTGTTGTTGTTGTTGTTGTTGTTGTTGTTGTTTTTGTTGTTGTTGTTGTTGTTGTTGTTTTTTTGTTGTTATAGCCGTTGTTGTTGATGTTGTGGTTGTTGTTGTTGTAGTTATTGACATAACTGCATGACGGAAGGATGTTCTGATTGTTGTCGTTATTGGTTTTGTTAATGTGGTTGAGGTGGTATCCATTTATATTGTAATCACGCTTCCTACGCTTCCGACGGTTTCGGGATTTATGAGCAGCTTTTTCCTGTTGTCGACGATGAAGTTTACGTAAATCATAATCTGCCCAATCTGCTCTCCACACTTTTTTATTACCCAGTAGTCGCCAGTTTTTGGACCAAAACCGGGTTTTCGAAAATCGACGATTTGAAACCCCTATTTAAGCGATTAGACGCTTATTTACGGAGATAAACGCATTTAAAGGTTTCCAGAGCCCACCTGATGGAAAATTTAGGTTCTAGTAATTTTTTTTTGGACCAAAACCGGGTTTTCGAAAATCGACGATTTGAAACCCCCTATTTAAGCGATTAGACGCTTATTTACGGAGATAAACGCATTTAAAGGTTTCCAGAGCCCACCTGATGGAAAATTTAGGTTCTAGTAATTTTTTTTGGACCAAAACCGGGTTTTCGAAAATCGACGATTTGAAACCCCCTATTTAAGCGATTAGACGCTTATTTACGGAGATAAACGCATTTAAAGGTTTCCAGAGCCCACCTGATGGAAAATTTAGGTTCTGGTAATTTTTTTTGGACCAAAACCGGGTTTTCGAAAATCGACGATTTGAAACCCCCTATTTAAGCGATTAGACGCTTATTTACGGAGATAAACGCATTTAAAGGTTTCCAGAGCCCACCTGATGGAAAATTTAGGTTCTGGTAATTTTTTTTGGACCAAAACCGGGTTTTCGAAAATCGACGATTTGAAACCCCCTATTTAAGCGATTAGACGCTTATTTACGGAGATAAACGCATTTAAAGGTTTCCAGAGCCCACCTGATGGAAAATTTAGGTTCTGGTAATTTTTTTGGACCAAAACCGGGTTTTCGAAAATCGACGATTTGAAACCCCCTATTTAAGTGATTTATTTATTTATTTATTTATTTATTTATTTATTTATTAGACGTCAAACAATAGGAGACCGTGTTGTTACATATAATCCTTATACTACAGATACATCCTAAACTAAAATTAATGCCTATGTCTATCCGCAGGTGTTAAAATATTTTTTCAATTGTCCTAGCGTATTAAAGTCAATCACACAAGCGATTATATACAATCATCAGCGGCACGGTCCAATTTAACATATTTGTACGTGCGCTCCGAATAGGCACGTTACGTAATGCAGGGGGGCTTAATTTAGCTTTACAAAAGATCAGGAGTCAATACGTGTGTCCAAATCTAACAAACAATACCCTTCCGCGTCCAAAGTTTCAATTTGATCGCTCAACGTGCTCATTCGGGAGAGGTAATGTGTCCACCTGCCGCAGTGGCTATAATAAGAACTGTTTTTGGATTGACTCTATTCGTTCTTCATGTTTTTTCATATAAGGGGACCAAACAATACTACAATATTCTAATATTGACCGCACATAAAGTAAAATAGTAAGCGTTTTTATTGTATATGGATCTAAAAAAGTGGTATCCGAAACGTTTTATAAAATTAAGCATATTGCCTGCTTTATGAACTATCGTGTTATAATGATCCACAAACGTTAGTTTTGAGTCTAGAATAATACCTAAATCTCTTATTTTATCGCATTTTATCGCATTTTTGTACATTTTCTATTCCTAATAAAACTTGAACATTTGGCGTGCTATGTTTTCTGCTAAACGTTATGAGATTACATTTTTTAACATTTAGTTTCAATAGACTTTTACAGCACCATGTATGAAAAACTTGTATCTCATTGCGAAATACAATAGTTTCATTATCGTTCTTAATTTCTAGGTACAATTTTATGTCATCAGCATATATAAGAACGTTGAGATCTTTTAAGATAAGAGATATGTCATTAATGTATAGAATAAAAAGAAGAGGTCCTAAGTGTGAGCCTTGAGGAACCCCTGACGTGACTTGAATTGGGTTTGACTTTTTATTATTGAACTTTACAATTTGCTGACGATCAGTTAAATACGATTTGATCCAATTGAGCAGTCTCATCTCAATTCCCATTTTTTCAAGCTTGAAAATCAACATTGGAATGTCTAGTCTATCAAACGCTTTACTGAAGTCGGTGTAAAGAGCCATTACGTGATTACCTTTATCCATTGCATTTAATGAGTAATTGACGAATTCTAGTAAATTCGTAGCAGCTGAGCGGCCTTTGAAAAAGCCATGTTGTGCGTTAGTAATTCTATTTTTAATTTGGCTAAAAACATTTTTGTTTATGATCGATTCGAAAAGTTTTGGAATGCATGATATTATGGCAATGCCACGATAATTTCGAATATCGGTTTTTTTGCCAGATTTATAAATTGGTATTAGGAAAGACTTTTTCCATTCTTTCGGAAATTCACCACTATCCAGTGACATATTGAACAGCCAGAAAAGAGGAGTTGTGAGTTCAGTTGCTAGGTTTTTTATGAATGCTGGTGGAATTCCATCAGGTCCTGCGCCTTTATTAGCGTCTAATTGTTTTAGACCTGAGAGAATGTCTTGTACAACAATGTTACTGACACCAATATTACCTGGATAGTCAGGAAAGTATGAGAAATATTCAAAATCGCGATCATTGTCCTTAAATGTTGTGTAGGTCTCTTGAACATATGTTGCAAATAGATTACAAATATCTTCTGAGTTATCTCCTACTTTTTCGTCCAAAGTCATAGTTGTTGGAAAGTTGCACGATTTAACCTTGGTTTTAACGTAACTGAAGAAATTTTTCGGACATGACTTAATCTCATTTTCAGTTTTTGAGTTATACTCAGTGCAGAGGAAATAGCTAAATTAAGTTGATCACAGATATTCAAATACTTTTCCAAATTAGCTTGATTATTGTAATTTTTGTAAATTTTGTGAGCCTTTTGTTTCCGATTCTTCAAATTAGTAATTTGCTTGTTAAACCAAATGGGATTTTTAGAAGCATAGTTTCGTCGTCTTCTCGTCAGAGGAACTTCTTCCTGAATTGTTGCCAGTAACATTTTATAAAATATTTCTACTGCACTTTCAACATTTTTCTGACTTTTTAAGACCTGTTGCCAGTTGGCCCTACTCAATTTATGCTTAATATTGTAATAGTTTGCTTTGTTGTAATCAAAGACATTCTCGTAAACACATTCATTGGGACTATGTATTCTATGCACAAACACAGAAAACTCGATTGCCGTGTGAAACGCTTCATTTTTCCATAAGAGGTAAAGAGATTCACTCACGCAGAAATCTTCATGTGTATTTGTTAATAAAAAATCTAAGTAGCAATTTTGCTGGTTTTTCACGTGGTTAATTTGGTAAAGCCCTAAAAATGCAAGTTTTTCAAAAATAAATTGTAACGTTTCATTATCACCAACGGCAGGAAGTAAAATACTCTCATTTACTGGAGTCAGGAATAAAATCTGCATTGCGCTGATTGAAATCGCCATATATGTGAATTTTATATTCCGTTTTTAAGTGAGTTACAATTTCTTCAGCTGTTTGAAAAAAGGATTTCGTATGTTGACTTACAAGCTTGGTCTGGTGGAAAATACACTGTTGCGAAAATGTGAGTTTCACCAGCAATATGTGTTTTCACCCATACATGCTCAAATTCTTTAAATTTCGATGAAACCAGAAGTTCCGAGCTAAAATTTGAAGAAACTTCTATGAGAACTCCTCCACCAGACTTTCTGTGCGTTAAAAGTAAGTCCCGGTCATCTCTAAAAACATTATAATCACTGCCAAAAATTTCTTCACTTTGTATGCTATCATTCCAGCTTGTTTCGGTACCCAAGATAACCGAAAAATTGGAACACAAAATATTTTTATGTATAACATTCATTTTTGATGCACTTTTCATGCGATTGAAATTCTGACAATACACCAGAATTTCAGTCGAAGGTCATTCTGAGGGAATTGATGGAAGCACGTCATCGTTTAAAACTATAGATACATTACCAGTCACATCTGGTTCATTAAAGTCTACCTCTGTAGAGTGCGTCAGGTCGAGCGAAAACACGGACGCTCACAGGAACAGGACGTACAATGCTGCGAAAAAGAGCTTCGCAGGGCGGGGCTGAGTATCCAATCGGGAGTAGAAGTTGGTTTTGTTTGCGGGAATTGATGATCCACCGGGTATGGATTCAGTGTTTCGCCACGTTGAAACCTGATGCCACGCTGGTCAATCTGAGGTTGAGAGAAAGCCGCCTTTGCAGCTGCAAGTAACTCCTTATCGGGTGGTAGAAAGCTAGTAACTGTTTGATGACTTCTATGGTTGTTGGTGTTATTGTTGTTGTTGTTGTTGTTGTTGTTGTTGTTG